>JAODUD010000117.1:19280354-19303275 GCA_026784285.1 Stomatorhinus walkeri
CCCCCCCCCCCCCCCCCCCCCCCCCCCCCCCCCCCCCCCCCCCCCCCCCCCCCCCCCCCCCCCCCCCCCCGACCAGAATCTGTCTCTCTAATGGTCCATGAATAATGAGCTCCATGGAAGAGGAAGAAGAGGAGAAGGAGGAAGATGAGTGAAGATACACCAGTCGTGAAACGGTCACATAATGTCTGGGAGATGCCGCAGGGGGCTGTGGGGTTCCTGGGGTGGGGGGGAGTGGGGGGGTTCAGATTGGACGCCATGTTTGCTGCCTCCAAGCAGAACCAGATGGACCCATTTATGGCCAATTAGCTCCCATGACTGGGAGTGCAGGCCCATAGCTCCTCCAAGCTGCTCACATTCTGCTTTTAACACAGTCCCCCCCACACCCCCCCTCCCACATCACGCTCACCTGGAGCTCTAGGTCGCCCAGATTAGAAGTTGGCAATGACTGCATCTGGGAAAAGAAGCAAATTAATAGGGAACAAGGAGAAAGTGAAGGACGTGTACTGCTGTTACTCTAATGCAGTGTTTCTCAGTCCGGTCCTCGGGGATCCCCAGACAGTCCACGTTTTTGTTCCCACTCAGCTCTCGGGAGGTATGTGGACTGTCTGGGAGGGATAAAAACCTGGACTGTATGGAGGTCCCTGAGGACTGGATTGGGAAACAATGCTCTAATGCTTTATTTCAACAGGGGACCCCCCCAACTCAGGTCTTAACAAGCTTTTTAATGGTTTGCCATTGTGCTGTGTGTGTGCGTGTCTGTCTTTGTGTGTGTCTGTCTGTGTGTGTGTGTGTGTGTCTGTTTGTGTGTGTGTGCGTGTCTGTCTGTGTGTGTGTGTGTGCGTGTCTGTCTGTGTGTGTGTGTGTCTGTCTGTCTTTCTGTGTGTGTGCGTGTCTGTCTGTCTTTGTGTGTGTCTGTCTGTGTGTGTGTGTCTGTCTGTCTGTCTGTCTTTGTGTGTGTCTGTCTGTGTGTCTGTGTCTGTCTGTCTTTCTGTGTGTCTGTGTGCGTGTCTGTCTGTGTGTGTCTGTCTGTCTGTGTGTGTGTGCGTGTCTGTCTGTCTGTCTGTCTGTCTTTGTGTGTGTCTGTGTGTGTGTGTGTCTGTCTGTCTTTCTGTGTGTCTGTGTGCGTGTCTGTCTGTGTGTCTGTCTGTCTTTGTGTGCGTCTGTCTGTCTGTGTGTCTGTGTCTGTCTGTCTGTGTGTCTGTGTCTGTCTGTCTGTGTACTGTACCCATTTGCCTGAGAGAGGCCACAAACTCTGTCCCTCTTCAAGCCCCATTCTGGGTGGTTCCAGAGGGCAGAACCTCTGCCCCAACAAAGTCCTTTCGGAGCTCATCTGGAGACCAGGTGCCTCACCGTGGAAGCAGGTCATCGAAGGGGCAAAGCTGAAAGCCACCGAGTCCTGCTGGTGTCCCTCAAGCAAGGCAGCCATCACCGGAAACAAAACAAACTGCAGAGTAAGCGAAACAGAGACAAAACAAATACAGGTGTTAAACAACAGCTAGGATCTGGAAGCCATCTTTCCGAGAGAGAACCACGGACTCGGGCAGAACTCTGTACTTTATACCTCTGTTTCCCAGCGCAGAGGAAATAACATAAAGCTGAGAACAGTCTCATAAATCTGCCGGGACTGGCGCTAAAAATGCCCGTGAGAAACTTTTTAAAGGTCACTTTGGCCCCTAAAATTATTATTGCTATTATTGTCATTTTTTTTTAGGTAAAATGGGCTGGAGAAAAGGGGGTAGCTGGCCTGACCTCCCCTCCCTTCCTCAGGCGAGATCAGCAGCGGGGGGCGGGGGCTGTGATGAAATGAGGCAGGGAATTTGGTGATTATGAGTACGGAGTTGAGATCTGAGGGCGGGGAACTGCCCAGCAGTCCAACACAGGGACATGCACGACACCCCCAACACGGACCCCTCTCTGTGCACCTCAGCAGGATGGGATGCGATGTCTGCGATCAGAAGGTTGCCAGTTTAAATCCCACTATTAGTAACGTGGTTTCACTATCGGGTCCATAAACCCTTAACCCCCAATTTTTCCAGGGGCTGTCTGTCCCTGCTTCCTCAAATAAAACTGCACATTGCTTGGGTAAAAGCATTTGCCACGTCCAACAGTTATTTTGCCTTTTAACAGCTTAACAAAACCCCGCCCCCCCTGGGCTGTTGTCACCCTCTTTGCGTGTACTGTCTCAGGGCCGAGCCCTAGTCTTTACGTTGGTACCCAGCTTGGAATTACTCAGTTTAAATGGCATAAGCGACCCCAGGTGAGAATTTCATTTTCTGAATGCTGACCGGCTCTGTGACATACTGAAGGTCACATTTGGCAGGAGAGAACCAGTGCCAGCCCATAATAAGTTAAAAAGAGAAACAAATCCATAATAACAAAATACTGCAAACCACAGGAAGCCCAGCTCTTATGTATTTAATAAGCACGTGTTAATATCTGGTTTTATCTAGCACTGCATTAGCATCCCATTCCAACCCCCCCACTGTTTTTTTTATTCTGGTTCTGATTTAAACGGATCCTCAGGCAGTTTCCATTTACAGTCCTGTGTTCTTGAATAAATTCTCACAGTATAACAGTCATCAGTATTGACTCAGTATACTTCCTTAAAGATCTAATGGTGCTTGGGTAGTAACCTTTCATGGTGACCTTTGCTGGAGACTAAAGAGGTAATTATGCATCTGCCCCCTCAGAAAGACAACAGCAGACCAAGTTCAGCTCTTTAACTACTCTTCTTTCCACTCCAAGTTTCTTGAAGATGCTCTCACAGCGGGATCTAAATGAAATTTTGTGTCTGCTGCCGTACTTGACAGTGGGACGCATTAATATTATTTAAATGGAGATTAATTCCAGCTCTTTCACATTGCACTCTCTGTTCCCAGAGAAAGCATCAGGCTGTTCTGAGATAATGTGTACTTCCTGTCACGGGGCAAAGTGTCCATGCTGTTGGAGAGTGAAACTTCCAAGCTGTGGCATGAGTGTGTTTTCTGTTATAAGAAGAAGTGACCGATGTTCTCTCAGGGCAAAATGTCCATACTGTGATGGAAAACAACCAATGTTGTTACAGCAGGGGTGGGCAGTCACTCCCGGAAAGGGTCAGTATGTGTGCAGGTTTTTGGGATAACCATTAGGTCAGCTGTTCAAACTCAGGTGTGCAGACTGTTCAGCCAATCAGCCCTCCAATTTGTGATCTTATTGGGGAGTTGCAGCGACAATCCACATACCCAATGCCCATTTCTGGATAAGACTGCACACCCTTGTGCAGATATATCTATGCATCAAATAATGTTATGTAGGGTCAACTTGGAGACACCTGATTGGTTGGTCCCGCCTCTTCTATTTGCTT
Source organism: Stomatorhinus walkeri (assembly GCA_026784285.1). Lineage (NCBI taxonomy): Eukaryota > Metazoa > Chordata > Actinopteri > Osteoglossiformes > Mormyridae > Stomatorhinus > Stomatorhinus walkeri. Next base: position 19,283,698 of record JAODUD010000117.1, read on the forward strand.
GGACCCACCTCCTCTACAATCTGATTGGTTATCTCTCTGAACCAATAAATTTTCACTCTGCCCTCAGAACACTTGTGTAAGTAAAACTCCCATGAGCTAGTACATTGAGGAGCCCTATTGTTCCACTCCCATGTGTTTCTACATTGCTTGCCGGTGAACTGACATCTCTAAATTGCCAATAGTGTGTGTTTAGCCTGCAATAGACTGACTAATCCATCCAGGGAGTACCACTGAAGCCTAACTGATGATGATGATGATGATGATGTATTTGTCATTTGCACAAGTACATTGGAATTTATATACAGGAATACTCAAGGGTCCAACACAGATGACAAGGTTCAGACCAGCAACCTTCCAATCACGAGCAAAGGCTGAATACATTGAGCCACCCTCCTGCACCCCATCGAAGTTCCTCAACTTGCTACATAGTTCTTTGATGGATTTTAAACAGCTCAGGGTTATTTACACAGTCTGTCTTTCCATTTTGTCCAGATTTACAGATTTTGACTGTTTATTTCACCTGTTGCCAAAACGTTGAGTCACCGTTCTGAATTCATGACACGTTCACAGGCTCAAATCAAGTCAAGTGGGCTGCATCGTCATGCCCTCCATAGACAGGCATTCTAGCAGGACCCCGGTGTGATATGCAAACAGCCAAGGCTGGCTGCACATCGGGCAGAACAGGCAGCTGCCTGGGGGGTTCAAATTACCTGCACTTTGGAGGAAGTGAAATGATTGATTTTTGTGGTTAAGGGGGGGGGGCTCCCAAGTACAGCTTCTCCTCCGGTCCCTGCAGGTGACCTTGCAAACAGCAAATAATAATGGCAGAATTTCACAGCACTTAAGGTGCAAAAGCGCAAGATGCATAACAGGGAATGGCAGAATGTTTAGGTGAGGGCCTGCATTGAGAAGCTACCGTGTGTGTGTGTGTGTGTGTGTGTGTGTGTGTGTGTGTGTGAGAGAGAGAGAGAGAGAGAGAGAGAGAGAGAGAGAGGGACTTTAGGAAACCAGCAGGAAGAGAACGATCTGGAAGAGCTGTGACATGGTCTCAAAAGCTGCTTCAATATGAAAATGATAAAAGATAAAAGTCAGTGCCGATAAGCCAGAAGCAAGCAGGGCTCTGCTTATTTGCATGGAAGAGCTGCTCCCCTCATTTGCATGGGGTTCAAACTGCTTCGCATGAACCCAGGCTGATCACATGATCCACACGCAACAAACATTCTGATCTACCGTTCCTGCAGGTGGGAGGGGAAAGCGTCCATAGGATGATGTGCTATGACCCCCCCCCCCACACACACAAAGCTAAAAAAATATATCCCAGGAATTTCCTGCAAATTCTCACAGCGACACCCCACCCACATGCACAGGCATATATATTAGCCATGTAGCACTGCTCAGATCTGCCCAGAAGCTTCTTGGGACTCCTGGGAACATGAGGGTGAAACGTAACTGGAGGAGACTGAAAGAGGAGCAGGAGTTAAAGGAGCCAGGCGTCTCCTTAATTACGTCTGTGGGCCCAGGTCTGCTGCGCCTCGAAGACGAGGGAGGGCGCCTGGAGGGGAGCGAGCAGGTCAGACAGCACCTCCGCTTTTCACCATGGAGCCCTAGTGCTCTCCCTGGTGTCTGGGGGGGGGGGGGGGGCCGGTGCAGCCCTGCCCATTTCACTTCAACAGACTTCACCGAATCTTTGGAGCATCTGTGAATTAAACCATGCGAACTGACCTTTTTACATAATACCACGAAAACACCTTTTATTTTGCAGCTCCCTCTCTCCACCCTGGAGGGATTCAGCACAAAGAAATCTATTTGTGGCTCCACATCTGCACTGCCCTGGTAGATATTAGCAGACAGTAGCTACAGCATTTCACACCACCAAGATAGATGGCGATAGAGGAAGTGGAAGCGGTGCAATTTTTGATAGTCATTTGTATTCATCTTCACAAATCTTTTTTCTTCTATTATTTTGTCCCCTTCATTTCACTGGTACAACAGAACAGGCTACAGTCAGCCAACTGGTTGAGGAGCAAAAGGCTCGCTGGACTCAGAGTGTTGCAATCACATATCCTGGTTTTCCCAATTCAATTACCAATGCTTGTTCTGGAAGGTCCAGAAGCAGAAAGTTAGCATGTTAGAATGAAATGTCTGCACAGTGAGCTAGACTCTCGGCTAATTCTTAACTCTTAGTTTCCTGTAAGTTTATAAACTGTTCAACCTATATAAAATGCTAATAACTGGGTCAAATTAATTAAATTTATTTTTATACAGCACCTTTCATAGCTGAGTTGCCCCAAGATGCCTGATAGGGTTTATAGCAATGTTATTATTTATATTAATGGAAAGAAAAAAAGCCTGAAGACAACGGAGAAGAGGAATTAAAAACTCCCAAACAGGCAGAAAAAAATCTTTGGGGGCCCAAGGTCAACTTGACCACCTCCACCACCCCCGGCATGCTAACATTACCAAGAACAGAGAAAATTAACTGTGCTAGTAGATGTGCTGGTCATATGCGGGTAAGTAATGCAAAGCAGACGGGAGCAGCTGCTCTTCGCCATCCTGCTATTGTCTGAGTTCGGCCCCGAAAACAGTCGTTCAGAGAGTGAGGAGAACTGAGCCAACAGCCGAGCCCGACCTCCACAACGCGAGCGAGAAGACGGCGACACGGGGCTGCAGCACCAGCTTTCCAAAGGCCTCTCTCTCTTGTATTTGGATCGGAGAATCCTCCAGAAACACGTCTGGCTCATGGCCTCAATTCCTAACATTTTATTGCATACAGAAGGTTTTTTTTTTTAAAAAATAGGTACGATTAAGAACTTTGCAATTAGAATGCAGAGGAGCGGCATGCGCCTCTCTGGCTGCTGGCTTTCCTGCAGTGAGGGGCACGAGTATCCAGGAAACACTGCAGAAGCCAAGGAATCACGTCGCAGTGCCACCCCCCACACCCCACCCCCCCGAACTCTGCATTAGAGAGTCAGACTGAGATTAATCAGAAATTTAACCCCTATTCCATGGTAAGAGCTTTGTTTATAAAAAAAAAACTGCCAAAGCGAAGTCTTCACACTGGACGCATACATGCCCATATGTTAGCCACCAGAGGGAGGGGGGGGGGGCGATCCTATAAAGTCACCAGCAGTTCATCGCCCATAAATAAACAGCCAGCCCCCACGGCAGCATGATGGCACCGACAGAAATTAGCTAATCCGCTCACAGCGCGTCGATGTGAGGGCGCGTAACTCACACAACTGTTGTAAAGCTGCGTTGGCTGTGGTTAGACTTGATAATGAGAATTCCCCTATCATCGACAGAGCTAAATGGGACGCCCACCCCCACCCCCGCCATGAACAGGCTCTGGTGGTGTTATCTGGCATCCAACGTGCAAGACATGCGACGGACGTGTTTTTTTTTTTCTGAGGGTATAGTTAAGACTCGGCGAGTTTCCCTCCCAAGTCAGGCATGCGACGCCGTTAGCGTAGCATCTGCACGGCAATCTGGACCACAAAGGCCAACTGTGAATCTGGGAAGAGTTACGGGATTATCTGTCGCAGGCGCCGGAGGTGTGTGAGATACCCTGGAAAAGCAGGGTGTGTGTGTGTGTGTGTGTGTGTGTGTGTGTGTGTGTGTGTGTACTGGTTTGGATTTTTGAGAGACAGCAAAATTAATAAAATGCCCCCCCCCCAATAAATTTAAAAGTATCTCCTGGTTTAAGAAGCTGGGGATGCCACAGCTGGTTTTCAGGTTTGATTTGGCCTTGGCTTTTGCCAGAATGGGGTTGGCCTCATTGAATGGGAAAGGGGATGCCCCACTGATTGTTGGTGTGGGGGGGTGTGAGAAGTCACCGCAAGCCTCAGAGTCCAGAGGGAAAGGGGCTGTACGGCGAGTGCATAGGGGCTTTTTCTACCAACACCAGCCCCCTCCAGCCTCGCACCCTTCACAAATTCCAGCCACAACCTCTAGGGGGCGCTGTCCGTTCACTGTCTTGTTGCAGGGGAGGATGCCCATTAGGTAGGTGGCCATGTCGGAGGGAGGGATGTATGTGCATGCGTTGGTGTGTGTATGTGTGTGTGTGTGTGTGTACAGTTAATTGGGAGGTGTGGGTGGGATGCAGGGCGTGGGAGGGGTGTAACGCCAGCCAGCGACTCTCAGTGTTGCTAATTCATTTACAGATTTAATTAGATGGATGGAGCCCTCGCAGTTATTAAAAACAGCAAAGAATTGTTGCCAGCATTACAGCAGTTTTTAATTACAGCTTCAGATCCCTGCTTGCTGACGTCTGGGGAACTAGTTAATTAAAATCCTCATTATTTTACTTTTAATTAGTTCTCCCCTCTTTTGTTTCCTCTCGCCATATGGCCATGTTCCGTGGTCAAATTAACTTAATTGAGCTAATTAAGCTGATCAGTTTAATTATTCAAAGCATTCTGATCGGAAAGATTTCTACCCCGCCTGCTGTAGTTGAACTTCCACTTGTTTTGCTTCTTTTTTTTCCCTCGTTTGTCTTGTTCATTTGCTGTGTATCTCGGTTTCATTTCAAAGCTGAAGCTAAATAGTACGTTTTGCGACAATTCAGAGTGTCTCGCACACCTCGTTCTGTAGTCGCACAGTAGTTTTTAATGTTCTCTCGATGCAGCAGCTGACCTGAATCACACCTGCCTTTGTTCACCAGTCCTTTTGTTGGTGCCGGTCTTCTGGAAATAAGGGTTTAAGGTCAAATGACAAGATTAGGTAATGTGGAGCCACGGATCGACCATGATTTACTCTGCCCCGCATTCAGCATATTTACATTTTATTTAATTACTAAACGCTTTTATCCAAAGAGATATACAATTTTCGGGAGGGCGGGGTTTAATGTCTGGAGCAATTAGGGCTGGGGGGCTGAGGGACTTACTCAGGGGCCCAACTGGGATGATTCAAAGCAGTGACCCTTCTGATTGCAGGTATAGCATCCTAACCAGTTGAGCCACACATAGAGGGGACTGTATTGTGACTGTCATGCATGTCCCTATGACCACATCCCACCGCTGCCACTAACCTTTCTCGTGATGCATGTACCACACAGGTTCCTTGTTCACTCAAACATGACCCCAGCCTTGACGCCTACATTCTCAATCCTGTCTATCCCTCTGGCAGCCCTATGTCGTATGCTTGGGTCACTCGATCAAGGCTTCTCAGAGGCCAGGCCACTGAAGCAGTGCGACTCTCTGCTCTAGCTCCGGAAGCTTCCGCAATGCCCGCTCCCCCAGTCTCACAGCTAGAAGAAAAATCTCCCTGGCAGGATGGGAGGTGCAGGCACAAGACGGACGGCTTCTGCTCCGGCCTCGCCTCTTCGAATCGTCTGCTCTCCGTGGCTTTGTTTTACTCCGTCTTCACACAACAGGAGGTGAGGAAGCTCGCTGCAATTACGCTAATTTGCATGTGTTAATTTGATTAATTAGCGAATGTAGAAAAGGAAAAAAATATCAAACTTTTCACTTTCATGAGGCGCATCGCAATCTATACACCTGCAAACTTTCCAGCGAAAAAATAGAAACTCACAGTGGAGATACTATTCATGTGCCCTGCTAATTGGCTTCGGAATATGTTGAGCTACAGTAATTAGTAATATGCAGATGAACCTTGATTGGTTTGAATGCAAAGAGAAACTTGTGGTGCTGAGGAGTACAGATTGCGCTGGCATTTTTTCGCCCCCTTGTATAACGAAGATAGCCAGATAATTGCAATTACTTTCATTTGCATTCATTTATGTGTTTGCCTGATGCTTTTAAAATCCGAAAGGTAGAATAAATAATCAATGACATCTTGGTGTTTACTCAAATGCACAGGGACTCATTTCCGGAAAGAGATCAGCGGCTACCTCGTTGCCACTAAAACAATACAATAGACTTCATTTGTTGGAAAAATACAAACTCTAAGCTGTTGCTATTGACAATGATTATGACACGGATAAAGATGTTAAATTCTAAAGCACCATAACCACCAATTATAGACACATGTTTCCAGGATCAAACACATCACAGGAAATTGTTGCCCTTTAAAAAAAATTAAAATAGGTCGGAAACACAGTGATAGAGCAGCATCTTCCTGGGCTGTGGGAACATAAACCCAATGGTGTCCTGTGTAGAGGAGACAAAATAACAAGGTCGCCTCCTGCTGGAGGGTGACCAGGCAAGGGAGCGCGGATGGTTTTTGGCTCTAAGGGAAGCCTACGCGCAAACCCTCCTGTTCCCACTGCTTCTTTGCCTAATTGACCTTCAGCGCTTCCGGAGGGTCCAGAGAGGAGAGGTGAGGAGAGGAGCAAAGTCCAGGCTCTGTGCTTGATGTTTTTATTAGCTGGACCATCAGAATTTGTGTGTTTAAAAAACTGAAAATAAAGGATATCCCAGCCAAATTGCTGGGATATCTCAAGGATTTTATGGTGACGGTGCTTGATGAATTGCTTTAAATACCTTCACTAAACAGTTTCAGGTCAGCATTCAAATCAAATTTTTTCATTTGACCATGACCTCAGGTTTGGGGCAGCACCAAATACACTTAAATCAAAGCTAGCAGGTTTTCATAGCAAGGCAATTATGACCCTACATAACATGTCACTTGGGTATTTATAGATAGAAATATTTAGGATTTCAAGCATGGGAAAAAACTAAAGTTTGCCGCCCAAACAAAGCGGAATTTGAACTCATAACAGAACCCAAGAGTTGGGAAGTAACAGGTTCTACAAACATCCAATGGAGTTAAAGCCTGCCCTCCAAGGCCCGCCCCTTCTGTCAGGATATGTTCTGATTTACTCCTATGGTAAAGATGGTTGGAACAGTTTGCTGGGAAATTATTTTCAAATGTTGTGCTCTTCTGAAATGTTTTATTTGGTTAGTAATTCATGAAAGAGGATAAGTAAATATGGGAGAATAAAAAGCCTGGCTGAAAATTTCCTGTGATTATACGTGGGGGGGGGGGGAGGCTATCCGTAAACTCGCTAAATAGCAAACAAAACATATTATAAGCAGGACAAAGTGTATAGGAAATGGTGTACAGAGGTGGGGCAAGTTTACAAAATATAAAACACAGGCACACAAGTGCTTTGATCAGGTGCTTAGTTCAGGTACAGAAAGTAAAAAACCAGACCAATGAGCTCAATCATAGTTTGGATTTTGGCTTTCTGGACCTGAAATATCCACCTTCGGCTGTGATGCCTTGTGCTGATCTATACACCACTTAATTCACAAAAGAACATTTTAGCACCATGCCAAAGGAAAACATGGTAATTTACAGTTCATTATCATCATTATTATTACCGGATGCTTAACAAAAATTCAGACTTATGCATTGATATAGCTGGATATTTTGAGAGATGATCAAGTACCTCTAGTGTAGCGTTTCCCAATCTGCTCCTCGGGGACCCACAGAGTGTCCACATTTTTGCTGGAGTTGGAAAGAAGCAAAAAAAAAAAAAAAAAAAAAAAACACTGTGGACTGTCTGGCAGGGAGCAAAAACATGGACCGGCTATTGGTCCCCAAGGACTGGATTGGGAAACACCGCTCTAGGGTACAGCAGATGGGGACCTCAGGCACCAGCTTTCCACATAATTCCTTGCAAAGCCTGCAGCCACATCAAGGGCCAGTCAGGGTTATGGCAGGGAGCAGGGCAAAGACAGGGGCACATGCACACAGGAAAAAAAATGCTACAGGCTGTGTACAACCACCGATTACTCTAAATGCTTCTCTTTACACAGAGGGAGGAAACTTGCGAGTCAGGAAGAACGCACAGGCTCAGGACACAGATCGGATGTGGATATGTGCCCCCAACCATAGAAGGGTGAGGCAACGGTACTGCACCCCCCCCACCTACTACCCTCTTGATATAAACCAAAACACAAAATGTGAACTAGGGGGAGAGGGGAAATAAATAAATAAAACACACCATACTACATAGGTCTGTTACGCATTTTATTTTTCCATTTAACTGTTTCACAGCATTTATCAATTTCCAATCGAAAAACTGGAACAGACAAGAATTCAGCCTGACTTCAGCACGACACGTTGGCATTAGAAAAATATGTACAGATCATCACACTTGTACAGTTGGCCGTTACCGTCATCCTTTCACAAAGGCCTGTGAAGTCCGTCAACTTGGCAGTGCCATCCAGAACGAAACCATTCACACCAGACTGTACAGTCCTTTACACCCTCCGATTTAATGTTCCTTCAAATGATCCCTATTCAAATAAACTAAAATTTAAAAAATGAAATAAGTCAAAGATTAAAACAAACCATTAAGATTATAATTAAAATAAGTCAAGGATTTAATGTTATAGCAAGAACCTTTCAGCAAGTACCCATATGCTCACCTGATCTACAGATTTCTTCAAAAATTCTCGCCAAAAAATGACAGATACATCTGGACTGAAAGAGGCACAGATTGCTTTCCTGATATGTGCTGCTCAGAGATCCTGCAGCCCCTCCCCCTTCATGGCTTTCAGGGTGCCGGTTCAGTCTTTTCCATCTCTTCCAGAGTCCCACCTACTTGATAAAAGGAAAAAGGCCTCCCATGTCAAGGTCGTCCCCGTGACCTTCGGCCACCGAGCGGGTCAGAGGAACCTACGTTTCATTGTCTGGCTCAGGTCACGTCCGTGTGCGTGTCTGCGATCTCCGGGGAGCATGTGCCAAGGTACCAGCTGAAACATCCAAGAGCAGCCGTCCATCTTTTCCGTGACCAGTCAGTCTGTCAGAATCTCGTTTGTGTACAGGTGGACGGTGGCTGGTTCTGAATACCCTTTAATATTAAGGAGATGCATCCACCGTTGACATCAATGGGGGTGGAGGGGGTAGTATAACAGTGGAAGTGCACAACAGACCGCAAGGGGATGCTTGGATGGAGGAGGAAGAGGAAGCGGGTATGGAGATGTCCCCCAGCCACTTCAGCAGACCTAGGATGAGGTGAGAATGAGGCCCATTCGTCACAACAGCTGCCAAACCCACTGACGTTTCGTCACAGTCCTACAAGCTGCTTGTGATTCTACATTATATCTGCAGCAAATACACTTTTGGGCTTCAGACTTTATAAATTTACAAATCAGCTGTATAGGTGCAACTTAAGGGGGCTAAAAGTGTCCCCCCCCCCCCTCACCTTCTGGTCAGGCAGTGGGGTCAGGTGACTGCTGAGCAACGTGCCGCTGGGCCGGTCCTGCTCGCAGAAGATTGTGCCGTTGACGTAGTGAAAACGGTCGCCCGGTACCAGTCGGTTCCTGCAGGTGGCGCAGGTGAAGCACTGCACGGGCGGCCGGGCGGGCAAGGAAAACCAAGCGTTAGCAGAACGGATCAAAACCAGTTTTCAAGCTCATTTCCCCAACTATTCCCCAAGGAAAAAAACCTGGCTCTCTATCGCCGCCCTCCTGCTGGAAAGGTAGCAGACTCACCTTCAGGTGATACACGCTGCCCTGGGCTCTCATCACCATCTCGCTGGCAGGGATGGATAGCCCACAGGCGCTGCAAGCCCCGCTGTGTCCGAATAGCCTGACGGCATGACAGGAAACAAGGTCTGTCAGTCTGCGAGCCCCGGCTGCCAGCAAGCATGTCCAGCTACCAAGTCACCCAAATCGGCAACCGTACCCGACATTTAAACGCAGCAGATGCCAAAAGCAGGTCTACAGGCCTGGAAGACCATTCAGACTGGCTCGACTGGGAAGGAGCCCACAGTGCCACGAGTGTCATTTGACCTGGTGAGGCCAGTAAGAATGCGGAAGTCAGCTTGGTTTATCAGTCAGCTCCGCACAGAGGCACTGCTGCATTTTGCAGTCTCTGTCCACCTGAAATATCGTAAGTGTTAAATCCAACAGACATAAAAGGTAAGAGGTGCAGTTGAAGCCGCGCTGACACCAACTTAAGACTGGCACAGGCCAGATGGGTTTGGCTATCCAAGCATCTCCCCCGACTTCCCCGTCTCGCTGCCCCAGCTTCTGGCTGCTCACGGTAATGAATTTCTGATCTTAATCCAAATAGTAATTTGATAGGAGACGCTGGGAGAGGCGCTCTGCTCCCCCTAATTAATGTCCTGTCCTTTCATCAAACCCCCGTGTCCGTGGCGTGCAGCACAGCGACGGAACGCTGCCCTTTCCATTAACCGTGTCATGCATGTGCTCATGGCGGAGGGGCTTAATCATGGCCCGTGCACATGTGACGGCGTATCCAACATCCTCCCCCAGGAGAGAAGCTGAGGGCCACAGACAGCAGAACAGAGCAGGAATGACTGAGTTTTGGATTTATTGTTTACAAATATATATCTGGCACCATTGTGACACAGACAAAGCACATTTTACACCCAGAATAGCCACAATGATTAGAGATTGCAATTACTTGCCTCCCCCTTCTACATTTATGGCTTTGAATATCTTGGCGTATCACCCCCCCAAAAATCCAAAAAAATCCATGTAATACCTGCTCTTCCATTACTTCATGCTTCTATAAGGTAGTGGGATGGAGTAGGGGGTTTCTGAAATTAGACAGCCCACTCTTTGCAGGATTCACCATTAGACCAACTCAGTACTAGCCTACAGTTATTAGCCTAGAGTTGGTAAAACTCTTACTCTTATCCTTAACTTTTTAATGAGCCTTTGAAGTTTGAATATTAATTCCCCCCATACTAAACTTTAGTAAACCCTATAATAAAATGGTACCAGGTACAAAGCATCTCAGTATGAATCTGTATGATTCTGTCAGGATGATATGCATAACTGCGAGTTGTGACATCGTCCCCACCGAAAAGACCTATTCAAACCAAGCACACTCCTTTATGAATGTAGTGAAAGTCACACGTAGAATTGTTGAGCAATGGCATTAATGGCATCCTGAGCCCCTGGCCCACCTGATGTAGTCATCTCGGGAGAGATCCCTGCTGCCTTAGCCCCGCCCCTAGCCACACCTAGCCCCGCCCCTGGCCACACCCCCAGCCCACCTGATGTAGTCCTGGCAGGGCACCATGCTGCTGTAACCCCGCCCCTGGTCACACCCACCCCTGCCCATGGCCACACCCCCAGCCCACCTGATGTAGTCGTCCCGGCAGAGGACCATACCACCCTTGCTGTAGCAGGTGGTGCCGATGTCGCCCAGCTGGGCCTGGCAGCATGAGCACTTCAGGCAGTGAGTGTGCCAGTAGCGCTCCATGGAGAAAAGCAGGAAGCGGTCTGCGATGCGGCCCCCACAGCCTGCGCATCCCCTGGGAGGTGAACTCGCCCCTACCCCTGCCATGGACGAAGGCTCCACCCGGCTGTGCACCATCACAGGCCTACAAAGGAAAAAAAAATAAATAGGGTTGGGTCAGCACCACTAGATGGTGCTCTTGGGCAACAGAGGAAGTGTCACAAGTTCCTTAACCCCTAATTCCCCTTTTTTTTGGAGGGGGTGGGGGGGTGCATTGCTTTTCAGAACTTTGAGAAATACTTCTGGTGAAACATCCACAACGATAATAGTGGCTTCCATGATATCATTTATTTGAGAAGTGATTGCTTTATAAAATGGTGCCGTAGTCAATGGAAAACCCCTTTAAAGAGACGCATGAGCGGAGAGATGTCCGAGGGACCCCAAGCTGGACGTCTCCGAGTGCCACGTTTCAAGGCTGATAAAGGCAGCGCTTCCGCCACTCCCTCCTCTAGGTGCCATCTCCATCCTAATATTGTTTCCCACACAACACCTTTTCTGGTGTAAATTTAAAGCAACATTGAAATTCTGAACTAGAACATTCCCTTCTATGATGTCACACCTCACCCATGGAGAGCCCAACTGCACACTAATTACCATCCCAGGGCCCCTCCAGTACAGCATTAGCTGGTCCTGCACCCCTAATAAGCACGTTCATTCCACCCAGAAGGAGACCGATTTAGCATGCAGCTGCCACTAATGAGAAGCATACCGGAGTGCGAGGCCACATTAGCCGCGGCCCTTTAAGATTTACGCACACTGAAGTCCGGCATGCCTCGCTGAGGAGTTCACTCTCACTTTTACTTACGAGAACAGAAGATGATTTGCACGATTTTGCCCAGGACTTAAGAGCTAGTCGAAGGCCATAAATGAACCCACGGTGACCCTGGAGGTGCTGCTGTAAGCCCAATACTGTTTTGGTCCCCTGTGTCAGAAGGCACCTGAAGCACTTCCTTCATGTAACAGCGACCACAGATGATGGACCAAAGGCAGCCAGGAGACCATTGCTCAACTCGGCCAAGGGGGGAGGGCGACATTCTTTCAAGAAGCATGTCTGAAATTTAAGCATTTCTGAGAGCGAAGAAGGTAAGAATGTTAAGTCATGATGGATGTTATTTACCCTATTAATTTAATACTAAAATGAGCCTTTCAGCATTTCAGACAGGAGCCCATCTTCTAGAATTAGGAATTTTCCCTTGGGATCGATACAGTTGATCTTCTCTTACACTTCCACCTTTTCATTAAGCAGATGAGTCATCTTTTACCCCTTTGCAACAGGCTGCAATCTAATAACTAGATTCTTCAGCCTGTGAAATGGGGTTGTGGAACCATCACCCCCCCCCACCCTGCTTCATCAATAAAATTCAAGGAGGACACACAGACACACACACATTTGTAATTGTTTCTTAGTGGGGACTCTCCATTCATTTCTATGGGGAAACTCTAACCCCAATGACAACCTTAATTCCTACCCAGCCCTAACCTTAACCATAAATAACCAAACAAACTACAAGCCTTTCAGCGTTTTCAGTTTTTTTATTGCAGTGACAGACCTTTATGGGGACCCACATCATCAAAGTAACTGGTTTTTAACTACATTGTGAGGGACGTTTGGTCCCCGCCATGTAATATAAACAAACACACACACCCATTCCACCTAAACTTTCCTCATAAGTACAGACACAGGCCTCATGCGGGAGACGTCTCCTAACACGCAGCCTGGTGGAGCACGATGCAGCACAATCCTAACGGCACATTCTCCGGCTCAAAAGTAAAGCCTCTTTCTACTGAAAACAAAAACGAGCCGCTGTCCTCGCAGACACTAAGCCCCTACAGCTGCTCCACTAAAGCTCGCAACTCTGCTCGACTCTTAATAGAGTCATATATTATTTTGACGTACTATAAGTCACATTTGACTGCAGCTGCTTGAATATTCTGGGGAGGAAAAAAAAAAAAACACACAGCTTTTGGTTAACCACATACCAGTGTATGAGGACGCAGGGCGATCCAGAAAGATCTCAGTCCATTAACATCTCATTCCTTTACATTTATTCCGTTCTTATCATTGTATGCAAACCCATTGCAAAAAAAGACAGATAAAGATAAACCAACAGCATCCAAGGCCTTAATTAGCTCAAGCACCAATGTCCAGGAAGATGAATACTGTTCGACCATGTCATAAGTTTCCAAAAATGACACCATTGAACTAGTGACCCACACAGATCTGAGTATCTTTAAAACTCTCCCATTGCAAACCACAACATTATACATTCACAAGTACTCCAGTAGTCAATGGACCGAACAAGTATAACATTTATTCTTTTGCTGGACACACAAAAGGTGCCCAGTAAGGTTCAAATATACTGATACAAGATCACCATCACACCTAATAAAGGATTTAATTTGGGCTCCCCCAGTTTTAATCAAAAGGACATCTCTGTAAATTCCGTCCCACTAAAATAGCCAGTGTAAAATACACATACGGAGAGGTACTGACGCGCATCTGTGGGTTTCAGTTGCAGACACCTGGCATTAAATTCAGTAGGGATTCACTTTCTTTTGCGTGACCCTTTTTTTTTTTTTTTTTTTTTTAAACATACCCTGAAAACTAAGGCCACCAAACGGGGACAGCGCTTCCCCTATTTACCCAGCAGACATTACAACGCAAATGGACGGGGGTGACCCTGACCTCACACTTGCAGCACTGCGATTCGCAGTAATTACAACTCACACGCAGATACCCAACCAATGTCCTCGTTTGAAGGATGTTTGAAGAGCGAGCAACAGGCGACACATCCAGTCACTGAAGCGCCGAGCCGCCCGCTTTAGCCGTCCGCCGACATTCCACTGCCCCGCACAGTAACTCATTCATGGCAGACATTTGGAATCTACTTTTAAGCAGACCACCTAGCCTTGCGTCCGTCTCTTCATCCTAACATAAGCTTGCTGGCATAACACAAGCAGAACCAATCCAGACAGCTGCAACTCTTCACAAGGAACACCATTCATTTTAGGGTCTGCGCAAACAGCTCGCCCAGACAGACTTTTTTCCTCCCTACATTTCATTAGTTCCCCCCTCCAAAGAGTTCGCTTAGTTTAACAATGTATGGACTCTCCTTCAGAAGTGACAAGAAAAGCCAAGCTTTCCCAAAGCAGTTTCCTTAAAACGTTCCAATAAGTTGGAATAATAAATACGGAGACTTTTTAAAAAATAAACACACCCTCAGTACTTGACTTGCATTTTTTAAAATCAGTTTTAATTGGTCTCACTTAATGCAGGCCCCCTTTATGTTTTCAGGGAAATATTCCAGTCTAATTAAAGTGGTTTTATTTTAGCATCGCTTTCAGGGGTTACATAATTGTCTCATTAGCTTCGGCAAAGCTTGAAATCGTCTCTGCGAGCATGGGAAAGAAGCCATATGACATCACACCGTTTCGTGCCGCTTCTTTAAATGAAATCCCCCAAGTGCTAGGCATTCATTAGAAAATGCATGCAATCATTTACTTTACTTTCCCTGTTATATCTCCCAATACCATTTTCGGTGACAGGCGACTTCACATGACATGCACATCAAAATTTGCCGTTGACATTCACCAGGTTTCAAACATCGACCCGTTTCCTTCATAAGAAAATATTCGGGACTGCATTAATGAAAGTTAAAAAAAATAATAATGGGTAAAAAAAAAAATCACCGCACCAGTACACAGACTTGCATAAGTACGCGAAATAGGGTAATTATTAATACCGTTTCGCATTAGGCAATTAAGCCAGTGATTTTTAAATCAGTAGATGTGCGAGACGTATAGACAGATCGTAATGCAAGGAGGTTAATAGTTAGCTGAGAATTAGACGGAACAGCGTCAATTACCGCGGCGAAAGTCGCTGGCAGCTTAGATGAGCCACACATCCGTCACTTTTAATAATGCCTTCAGGGGCACAGCTAAGTAAGCGCATCGCCATTTCATTAAAACGACTGTTTTTAATTAGCAGTCAGGCGCACAAACCTCCAGAGTGATGGTACTTTTTTTCCTAAAGTGAAATTGAGATATTTTGCTTTCCCAGAACCAGTGTGGGATGAGCCAAGGCGGGCGGAAAGAACTTCTCAAGCCCAGACAACTTACTCATCAGGGATCCTGGAATGAGGTAAAAACATTGCAAAGATGAAAGGACTGGGAGGCTTGGGCTGAAGTGGCAGGTTTGACGGACGAAGAAATGCAGAGATTGTAAGAGTGACAGCGGACTGGGCTCCCCGCGGGGGGGGGAGACGCTCACCTGGCCGTCTTGACGGATCGAAGTGCCGCGGAGTTCCGAAAGAAACACAGTCCAAGTGCGCTGGCCAAGAGCTCAACTCGCAAAGAACAACTGTGGAGGAAACAAGCCCTCTACTCTCGCTAGAATAGCTTTGGCTTTTACCCACTACTACTGAACTACTGCAGAGCAAAAATCATTACATAATGTCGCGCTCAGTTAGACTTATCTGATTGCGTGTCGACTAGTGAATTAAAAAGAAGTTTATAAGCCAGCGTCCTAAAAATCCAAATAACAGACTTTTGTTTTCGACAACACGCGTTCAGTGCGAAACACCACCCCTTCACGCAGCAAAACGGCTCCTGACTCGCACTCGGGTGAAAGGGGGAGTAGAGTTTTAAAGGACTCGCCGATGATGTAACGGAAATGCAACCAATGAACGTCAAGTGGGCGTGGCACCTGACAGGATGATCGATGTCTTCTAAGAAAAAAATCCCGCTAGTCTAAATTAAATAGGTCGTGATCACCTCTGATCACCTGATAACCCCTAGGCAGATCACGTTCCATTTCACTCTTGTTGGGCATCTTTCTTTTATTACATTTTTTTCCAGCGCTAATTCAACCACTGCGCAGGCGTCACGTCAATATTCAGAAGTGTTGTCATATGTAGTTTTTTTATTGATGATTTACCATTATTTCTTCCATCCATACATCCATCCTCCGTCGAATTGCTTATCCTGGTCGCGGGGACCCGGCAGAATAGGACTGAAGCTGGGGTTATTAGTTGTGTTATTGACACCCGTATCGCGCAGTGCCTTTCTGATTGGCTTTTTTAACCGTTGGGTCGAATTACATTTTAATTAACTGTTAAATGTTACACTTCCTTATTTATAGAAACAATGATCAATGCACGTATACAAATGAATTATACATGTATTTTCACGTTGCAAAATGGAAAACTAGATACCCTATTCAAAATACGAATGAAAACCCAGTGGACGCCCATGAAATGATTTCAGAACGTTTCTTTTTGTGTCCAGCAGACAGAAATGTAATTAAGCACACGAATTATTGTGTCTGTCTGCAGATCCTCCGTAAGTGCCGTGCTGTTCTGCAACGTACCAGTACCTGGGGTGGTCGGATCTCTGAATCGGGCTAATCAGTTACAATCTCACGTCAGTACAATGACAGTAATTGTTAAAAAGGGTGTACCTTTCGTTAATTCGCCGTTGACATATAAAGACCTGAAAAAGATTAATTACATTAAGTTGGCTTTGTGATGAAAATTCATTTATTTTAAGTACTTTGTAATCATTAAAGTACAGAGTTCTTTAATAAAAATAAATGGAAATTAATACATGACCTAAGGAGTTTTTTTTTTAACATTCCTCTGAAGCTCGCTTCCATTTAACAAAGGAGTGGTTTCTTTTTAAACACAGCGATACTGCGCCTGAATGATTTGCAAGCCTGCCTGGTGTGGACTATTGCCCGAGCACTTAATTAATGGGTTATTCATAGCCTTTTCGTCTGATAGTTCAGTGAACACGTGCAATAACCATACAGCACAGCACACCTGCAGGCTTCGCCTAATCACCAAACCAGACCGCTGGGGTGCTCTTGGGGGGGTAGACGAGGCCCTTAGCTTTGACTAGGGGTAGACATGTTCTGACCCGCTCTTAATTGCCTTACTGGATGTGCTGAAACTGAAAGAAGTTCACCCCGAGGCAGGCTGATAGTGAATCAAGGTCCCAGACGAAATGAACTCAAAACTTAACGGTGCATATCTGCGGACAAAAGGAGCACTCGCCGTTAAAACACTACCTAGTCGTCCTAATTAATAGTTATGAAGGATTTGCACGCGTTTGTCACTTAGAGCACATTGTTCTGAAAAATAGGCATCTTCTGTTTTCCAAGTAGCCTTCAATACGTGGAGTTGGAATTGGTGATCTTTTAAAATCGTCCTTTATTAAACCACAAAACATTTTAAAAATTAGGCCTACGCTGCAAAATTAACATCGTTAATTAACGTTTATAGAAACAAATTTTAGAACATTTTTAAACAGTGTAGTAAGAGTATGGAATAGTTTTCCTGTTCGTATAGTGTACGCTAACACCTTGAATTCCTTAAAATTAGAGCTAGATAATATTTTAACAACGTTAAGATATTAGTTGAATTATCCCCAAACAAGCTTTATGGGCCGAATGGCCTCCTCTCGTTTGTACCGTTCGTATGTTCTAATGTCGACTAGATGAAAACACAACTGAAAGTTAAGACTGTTTAATTACCGCACACGATGCACCTAATAATAGTATGGAGCGACATCTAGTGGAATATCTAAATATTACGTTTTCAATCAATCACCTTCACAAGACACAAGTCGGCACTCCAGCCTTGTAGAGCAGCTTTCACTGTATTTCAACCCTTACACGCTATGGCTTTGCCAGTATTTAACCCGAAATCGCAGGTGTAAATCCTACGTTGATTAATTTCTGCTGCCAAACCCGGTATCTCAGGTATAAATCGTCGTACTCTGGAAGGAGGTACGTGCAGGGATCATACAAACCCTCTGCCTTGTTCTCTCCAAGACTGCCCAGTGTAGGACATCCTATTGTGTTATTTATTTATTTTATTGTATATAATTGCAGAACACGGGGATTTAATCACTGTGCACATATTCTCTAAGTACCCGGGGACAACAATATCATTCGTATCACACAGGGAGAAATCTAACACGATTACATATTGACTTTTGGCTGCTCTGAAATACACGACTAGACTTTGTTACGATGTGATTCAATCGGATTGTTTTCCTACAGAGTAATAAGATAGTATCGTATCCCTCTCTGGCCATTATTTTTTATGAAAGGCTGTTGCCTGGCTATTTTTTAGCGCCCCCACCCCCACCACCAAACCATTCCTGAACCAGGTTTCAGAATCCGATGCCCTCTTTATGTGAAAGGCATTAAATATGGGCACGAGGGGTCAACATGTGAGGGCGTGAGTGAGGAGTGAGATTGAATAATCAGATGAGTTTGAAAGGGAAGGATAAAAGGAGGCTAAAAAAGAAGGAGGTGACAAACCTACGTAAGCTATTATTGTCGCTATTACCACAGGAAATACTCATACTATTGGGATACCTCATAGTGTCACGCCGTGGAAACTCGCTGAGCTTGAAGTTATTTTCCCATTGCCTGTTCTCAGAAATCAGGTGAAAACTGCCTGATAGACCAATGGAGCGGTAGATGTACGTTTTCCTTTCTCATTTGTAATAGTTAATGTTTGACCAGCAGAGGGCAGCATTCTCACCACTATTTCAGTTCATTGAGGTCTGTCTAGAATAGGGGTAGGCAATCTTATCTAGAAACGGCCGTTGGAGATACGTCTTTTCGCTGCCACTCCCTAAATAAAAGACTGGTTGGCTGAAGAATGCTCACACCTGGGTTTGAGCAGCTGACGTAAAGATTATCCCAATACCTGCATGCACACGGGCTATTTACAGATAAGATGCCCACCCCTGATATAGATGGCGTGCATGACCCTTTATACATGCATGTTAAATACATGCAAAAAGTGCTACCAGCTTCAGGAAACACCTTAAGACCTGCCACTAGCCTGATGCCTCTTTACGTTCCCTGAATGTTCTCATTGCATTTCTCTCCTTGATCAGTCTTATTAGGTTCTTGCTTGGTTAGAAGTCGTCGTGTAGCTCCTGCTCCCACACTGCTTACACAGGTACCTGGGCTTTCACTGGAAGCTCAGCTGAGCTGCACTCACGCCTGGTCGCCTCCCTGACAGCCGTATGTTTGTAATCTGCTGTTTGTCTCACTTGCACATCTCTTTGGACAAAAACATCTGCTAAATGAATGTAAATGCAAATATACTACTACTACTACTAGTAAAAATATTATTATTATTTGTATTATTAATAATAATAATAATAATAATAATGATCCCAGTCCCCCTGCAAGCCCGATCGATGTATATAGTATTATAAATTAAATTGAAGGATTAAGTAACTAAGGCCTAATGGTAACAATGTATCTATAAAGACATAATGTAATAATTTTATAAAGAGAGCATTCTTGACATCCCCGCGACGGGGGGGGGGGGGGGGGGGGGGGGGGGGGGGGGGGGGGGGGGGGGGGGG
>JAODUD010000117.1:19311624-19340019 GCA_026784285.1 Stomatorhinus walkeri
CGTAACGTATTAGGTACTGCAGGTAAGTGATAGCGCACCAAACCGTAACGTATTAGGTACTGCAGGTAAGTGATAGCCAACCAAACTGTAACGTATTAGGTACTGCAGGTAAGTGATAGCCAACCAAACCGAAACGTATTAGGTACTGCAGGTAAGTGATTGCCAACCAAACCGTAACGTGTCAGGTACTGCAGGTAAGTGATAGCCAACAAAACCGTAACGTATTAGGTACTGCAGGTAAGTGATAGTGTACCAAACTGTAACATATTAGGTACTGTAGGTAAGCTGGGATATTTGGTCCTCACAAGGTAAGGTATATCTGGACCACACATACACTGAACACTGCTATGTTGACTCTTGCCTATCTAAGCCCAACCTGCTGGTTAAAGGAGCTCATGACGTGGTAACCTGCCACATGTTCAGGGTAATTAAACGTGTAGCAAACAGAAAACTCCACATCAATCCCAGAACATCTGTCAGGCGTGTACAGGACGGCCTCAGTATCGCACCCTTATGGTGGTGCTGACGATCGGGGGGGGGGGGGGGGGTACATACCAGAGGTCCTGCTGGATTCCTGCCAGCTGCTGTCAATCCGCTGCCCACCTGGGGAACAGTGGGCGGGATCTCATTAGTCATGTGACATGTGCAGGGGCTGAGGTTTGGATGCTGTTACCACCAAGCTGTTGGCTGAGCATGTGCTTGAACAAAACGCCAATCTATTTCCAGCTCATGCGTAATAATGACCATCTAAATGCTTGAGTTTAATATGAGTCAAAGTTTACGACTGTCACCGCTTTCCTTTGATGAGCGGCGCTATGATAAATGAAATTTATTTGCATATTTGTGGTGGAATTTTGTACGGAAAAATACAGCATTCCTGGCATTTGTCTCCTGTGCCAGGAACAAAGTAACTTCCAGAGTATACAAAGAGTATTGTGAAACATTCAGGGGGCGGGGAGGGGGGGGGCATTTTATTGTGCATTTTTGCATGTTAATGAGCATCTTTCTGGGAGGCTGTGACTCAGCACCCCGAACCGAACAAGCAGCTCCAGGGATCCGATGCCCAACTGAATCTCTCCAATGCCAGAAATGAGGCTGGTGGAAAGTCGCTCTTTCTCCATCTTGAAAATTCCAGCAATTGAGTGCACATCCACCGCCCCCCCCCGAGGATGCAGCGTACTGCCATGCTTGCACAATTAGCGTCACGGGCCAGTTCTGCGGTGATGCACAGCACCATGGCTGTCAAAAAAGGATTTCAACTTTCCACGCTGAGATGAAACCTGCATAGAGCACATTTGGCACCGGGAGGGTGTGGAAATCCCCCCTGGGGCGCTCAGATAAGACTGAAATGATGAGACCCAGATATATTGTAATGTGGAAAAGTGATAATCTTCACATTAATCTTTATGTTGATGTAAAATTACGATATGTCTGTCAAAGGTACTGTAGTTTCAAAACCTCTTCTAGAGTCACCCCAGTATTTGCAGTAACTATTCAATACACCCAGTTATTAGTTGACCTGACCACTAGCACACCTGGTTTGGCTAATCAGTACCTCACTGAGTTATTTAAGCTAATTAATTCAGTGAGCTGGTGGTAAAATGTAACAAACACATGGAATGGCTGAGGGGTCCCTGAGGAGGGGATGGGGAACCGAGGCAGTAATCTTCTAACCGTCCAGTAAGACATTAACAACCCTTAGGAGAACAGAGGGAATTCTTGTTATTTTGTATTGTGTTACTCTTCATTTTCATATTTTCTAATGTTATTTTTTATCCTGAAAAACTATACGACTACTACTGAGATAAAAAGCTTTTAACATTTTCTTTACAGTAGGTTCTCAGACTTCAGGCTCAGCCTCCATGACTTCTGAGTCAACGTGGAACACCTGGGAAAAAGACCTTGGGGTCGCATATGAGGCAGCCCCAAGCAACTGACTCTAACATAAATACAGTGTCTCCCCGTCATTTGCAGAGCATAAGTGTGGTCAGAATGAGGCTGAGAAGCCGTCTGTTGCATTCCTTACCTCTGCCCTGCGACATTCCACTATCCGGCCACAAAAATGCTTCCCTAAAGTGTCATCGGCAACTAACAAATGCATTAATCCTATAATCATCCATCTATTCATCTTCCGACTGTTTATTCATGACAGGCCCACGGTGTAGTCCTGCAACCCGACCTGTCAAATTCAGGATGTAATACATTATTTCTGCCCCCCTCCCTCAAGGATGAGCAACATCAGTGAGTGCATGTACTCCATATTGTACCTAATTAACTGCTTCAGTATTGCTTATTAATTAGAGACTGTGTCCAAATTCAGGGACTCCAGGTAAGGTGCGGGAACAGCTTGTGACGCAAACAGGAAATTTTCTGTGGGCCAGACCATCCTGTGTGACTACGCTTTCTATCAGACCATGGAAGAACACAGCTTACAGAAGCTACACCTTCATAGACTGCGTCCTTTGAAGGACACTGGAGCTGTGTCCCTGCATTCAAAGGATGCAGCATTTCGTCCAAATTCAGTGGCACAGCCATTGAAACAATTAGGCCTTTTATTTGCTACTGTACCTTCACTGGTGCCTCTTCCTTCTGGGCACCCGGCCTTCATCCAGCCGATAATCACCTGGACGCTGTCAGCCGGCACACAGGAGTGTTTGGAGCATGGATCCATGCAATGAAATAACATTGTGCTCTCACACCTTTACCTGTAACTGCCTTTCTTTTAACCTCCCTGACTTCAATAGATGGGTCACCATCATCCACAAATATGCCATTTTCTTTAATGTTAACATTACTGACCTACAAAAGGAGTGACTACACTGACACTGAAATGGGGTTCAACATTTTTTGTATGTGCACTAGGTGGATAAATGATAGTAGACTTATTTAAAACCAAGCATATTTTGTCATGAAATAAAACAGAGCCTAAAGACTTGATTTTGGTCATAACTCAGTTTTGATAAAATATGCAGTTATGGTGTTTTGCTTTTGTGTGACAGAATAGCAGTTGTAGCTATATAGACACTACTTTCAGGACTCCTACTGGATCTTCCTGATCGAATAATGATTGTTTTCCTGTTATTGACACGTTGGCCTTTTCTTCTGGTTTTTGATTCCCTCTAGATAAATTGTGACGCTCCAAAATGAAAATGAAAGTGAGCTTAGATTGCCTGGTATGGTGAGTGAGACTTAACGACACTGGACATTTCCAAGCAGATGGTCAGCTGGCAGTCAATGTGACATCAGCAGGTGGGTCAACCGAGCCACAGATTTCAGAACACGGGAGAAATAGCCAGTTTATTAAATAATGCAAGAGAGATAATGATGAATGTGCATGCCAGCAAACTCCTGAAAGATCGTGCGTATGAGGCAGCTTCTTCTCCCTGTACCTCCTACGTTCATAGTGCTCCTTTGCATGTTTATTTTCTTTTGCATCTTTTCACCTGTTTTAAAAAGCCCGATATTGAATTACAGCTTCTTTCTGGGGATGGTATTTGAAGAACTAGATACATGAATTCAGATGTTCCAAAATGTGAAGACGTGATGGAGGAAATTTAAGGTTTCATTTGCTGTGCGGCTGAGTGATCTTGTGTTGACTGATGGGACAGGTGTTATTTAGAAACATGACACACGCAAGTACATCAATACATGGAGAGCTGCTTATAATTCACAGTCCCCCTGAGATATGAACAGCAGAATCTTGCTTAGAGGGTACAGACACCGGCGCCTCTTGTCCAAAGCCTACAGACAAGGGTTTCTGAGCCCGAAAACCAAGATCCAGGTGTGGCTGGGCCAACCCACCTGAGCAGACAATAGCCCCCGTTCAGAGACTCGTTTGGGGGCCAGCTTCCACCAGAGTGTCCTCCATCCACAGAGCCAACCTCCACTGAGCTTAGTGTGTTAAAAAAATGCCCCATCCCCGGCTTGTTCCAGCTGCAGCCACCCCCATCCGAAAATCATAAATTCCCCATTGTGCGGCCAGGTGTGTTCAAGGTATAAATACATAATACATATGAAGTAATTTCTGAATTATGTGTCTCATTGTACTAAGCTGGTGTGGCGGCCATTTTGAACAGCACTGGCCTTGTCAAGGGGCAGGGAAGTTGCTGGAAGTAATCAGGATGTGTGACAGATGAATGTAAACTTAAACCAAATAATATTGTAGCACCGGTGGGATTTGCATATCCCAGCACGCCCATGGGCCATGTATACAGCCCTTGAATATGTCCTGTTAATAGTTGTTTGTATTTGTTAGTGTGAACGTCGGTGCTCCTGATTGTGACCTACCATGTGTGAGCCTCCCCGCGTTTCCCTGCCATGCATGGTCTCGCTGTGTTATTACTTGTATGCAGTCCTTTTAAGGACTTTTTATAAAGAGCAACTTTGATTGAACCTGTCACTCCCCGTCTTTATTCGCTGTCGCCACCATGCCTCGTCCTGCCTGCCGGAGAATGTTAACAACAAGCAAGCAAACAGAAAATGGACCAAGTGACATAAAATGAGCTCAATGACAGGCATGCGTGCGTGTACCTTAAGGTGGGTATGTGAGCGAGCTCACTTTACATTTCTTAGGGATAGCATATATGAAGGCATACTATCCAGCCTCCCTGGACATATTAATAAAATGTACCGCTCTAACATTCCTGAAATTATTTCAGGGGTGGAGGGGGAGTGGGGGGGGACATTGTAATATGGACAAACAAAGTAAATGCAGAAGCTTTGATTTGTTTGGGTTAAACATCAGCTTGTCAGTACATGTATCCACACACCAATCTGTTTTCAGAACCAAGGTGTGAAGAGGAATATGTGGAACATATTGAGAGACATATAAGGCAAATGTTCCATGTCGGACCGGCCTTCTGCGGACCCAGGCAGCTTGGGGTGCGGGGTTGGGGGCTGGGAGGGGCGGGCGGCGGGCATGGGGGATCAGCGGGATCTCCAGCTCCATCGCAAGGACTGTAACGTTTACACTCCATTTCACAGAAAGCTCCTTCCCTGCATTCCTGCACGGGCCTGGAGGAGAGGGTGTGTGCAGGTTTGCACGTCAGCCCCCACGTCAGCAGGGGGCCATAGGAGGCTGAGTGGCTTGGTGCTTTAAAGCCAGATGTGGGATTTCATTTAGATCAAATAGAAGGTTTTCGCCAGCAGTTGCTATGCCTCAATATTTTCTGTCTCTCTTCCTCAACATCCCTGATCAGTTTGGGACTATATGTAGCCCAGTAGGTTAGGAATCTCATCCCATGTCCGGGAGGCTGTGGGGTCGAATCTTCTAGAGTGATAATATTATTGTTGGGCCCTTCAGGAATGCCTTTAACCCTAAATACTCCAGGGGTCCTTAGTGTTGTAGGATCGAGATGGATCTGCTACTATAGCCTGGACCTGACATTCTCCAGTTACATAACCATAAATTAAAGCATTGGGTGACCAGAATGACCAGAATACCTCTCATTTGCAGACAGAATGGGCTACTTATGTAACACGTGTATGTTCCATCTGAATAAGTGAGGTGGAACAGACAGAGATAGGATACTGCTGGTCAGAGGAAGCACAAACCACGGGAGGTGACCTCTGGGGCTTCCATTGTGAAAACAGCCGTTCATCGTGGATGGATGCCTTTCTACGGAGCTCACATGCAGACGTCAGCAGTGATGGAAAAGGCAGGGGGTTTCTTCTCCGTTTGGCTTCTCTTTCTGACGACGTGCTCAAACCCAGGGTCATCAAAATTAAACTTTACATCCTCAATCCATCCATGATGGGCAGGGAGGCAGACCAGTATTTTATAGAACCACTACTGGGGTGGTGGTGGGGGGGTGTTATCATGGTAATCTACCGACACCCCCCTACCCAGCACAAAGACGATCTATACCCTGACAGAGACCTGAAACCCGACATTCTTAAATTCTCAGTTGAAATGTTCCAACAAAGCCTAAATGAAAAACAGATAAGACGATGAACTCTTTGTTGAGGATTCACTACATTGTATTGTTTTATTTGACACGTCTAGCAAAGCAACATGCAGTGGAGAGAAAGCAGTGCCAGCCAGCCCCCCCCCAAAAGTAAATATGGGTCTTCCTAAAGGGCCCTGGGACCTGAAGGAGCAGCCCAACCCACAGAGCCACACACCATCCCTTCCATAATCCTACATGCACTTAACCAAAAGGAGTCAGACTTACATAACAAGATGAAGGGAGACAAACTAACGTGGGCGGCTGATGCAGATGAAACAAACGTCAGGAAACTTCCTCTTATCGAAAATCCCGGCTCGGTGAAGCTACGTATGCCAGGAGCAGCCGTGAGAATAACGTGAGCGACTGCAGATTGGACATAGAGGGCTTTAGGAAGCTTTTTTCTCACATTTAGAAAATTGCTAGCAGAAGTGTAATCACGTTCACAGTTTACAAGTGAAACAAAGCGTTAAAAGAGCCATACTTGAAGTTCCTTATCTCGTGTCTCCATGTGTTGCTGTATTTTTTGTTCCAGGGGGAAGAAGACTGACCTTTGCTTCACCTTGACTACTGTTTCTCTCAGTTTTATTTCCGCTTAAAAACAGTAGTCAAACAGGAGAAATTTATTAACAAATTCCCGCTCATTGTCGATGTTGAAACTGCCCGGATTTTCCTGTTTTGAATGAGCCGCATATTTGAGACAGCAAATTTGATTAATGGGAGTTTCAGGAGGTCGGAGCGAGAGACAAAAAAGGAATTTAAATCTAGTATTTCGCTATAAGCGAATATTTCCCCATTTCATTAAACGCAAGCCATTCTATTTTAAACACTGTGATTCATCTTTTAAGTTCCATATAGACAAAAGATGCAGTTATCTCGCTGTTTCTACATTATCTCACACTCCTTCTGTTCCAGCTACATTAAAAACTGGCTCCATTCTTGCCTACATTTCCCTAAACTTCTCCTCTGCCTGCTGCGAATAAGTCAACGAGGACATTTAATGGGATGGTTTTATGCGGCTTGTTTCCATTGTTTTCCACAAGTGTGACATATAAAATAATCTGGAATTTGATTTTTCACTTCAGGATTACAGATCTGTCCCCAAAGTCAGAGAGACATCAAACAAGGGGAGGGACAGTTTCACGAGGCAAGAATAAAACTTAGGGATGGCGTTTACTTCTGAGTGCCTCTTTATAACCTGCAGAGTAACTGTGCCTGGTGGAAAATGCAGGGAAATTTTAGTGCATCCACCCAAGATGTGACTCCTATGGGAGCAGCTCCAAGAAACAGGCACTGAAGAAAACTGCATCATAGACTACAAAGGCATTCCAATTTTACTGGAATCACGTAATGATTTTATGAGCCAGTTGCACTACCAACGATGGCCTTCAGTCTCATGTTGAGCCTGTGTTGTGCTGTGTTGCGCCTCACCCGTATTCAAAAAATGGCCACTGCGGGGGGGGGGGGGTCTTTGGAGGTCAAAGGTCAGATGCGACGATTTATTCATACTTTTCAGCTTATTGACACCTGTTAGGAATGCATAGAAAGCAACAACAAAATTTCTTCAAAAACTGAAAGAGTTTGCATTTTTATGTGACCATACTTCTGGTTGGTCAACACATGTAATATGCCTTGCCTAATGAAATCTAATTTGTCAGTTATGATTAATGTTATTCTTTATTATATTAATACTATTAATCAAAGACCATTTTATCCAAGTTAAGGCAAATGCAGCTACTGTAGGTTTAAACCCAAAAATGGATTTAATTTTTATTAATTTCTTTTATCATGGAACGTGTTGAGGCTCTATATCAAATAATTTTCCATATTATTAATCTTTCTTTAATTAAAATGATAAAATTGATTTTCTTCACAGAACAAAAGCACTTATTTTCGTCAAACAAATTACAGACAAAATGATGGAACCACTTCAACATCTAGTGTCCGATACGTCAAACCATTTTCCACCAACTGTAAGCACAGCACATAGCAGACATGCAATTAAATAATTTTATGTGTCCTTTTCTTTACAGGTAATGTTAGTGAGGTTTTCTTGCAAATGATCTGTCTTCAGGCACAAATGAGCTTCCAGTTTTGGCAAAGAAAACAAATATTTCTGGTATCTATGTGGCGGCACAGTGGTGCAGTGATTAGTACTGTTGTCTCACACCTCCGGGACCTGGGTTTGCATCTTGGCCAGGGTTCCATGTGCGTGTGAGTTTGCATGTTCTCCCCGTGTTGTCATAGGGTTTTCTCTGGGCGGTCTGGTTTCCCACCCCACAGTCCAAAACCATGCTGAGGCTGACTGGAGTTACCAAATTGTGTGTGTGTGTGCCCAGTGATGGGTTGGTGCTCCATCCTGGGTTGTTCCCTACCTTGTGTTCATAGGCTCCAGACCCCCTGTGATCCTAAATAGGATGAGTGGTTACAAAAAGTAGATGGATTTATGTTCAATCTGTAATAACCTGAAATGTCAGCCTGACATCCAAATATTATACTGAAAAGAAGGAGAGGGGCAGGGGGAGGTGTTTGCCTCACCCCTCCAGCATGTACTCACCATATTTTCTCCCAGGGTCATTAGTGACACCTTGTGTTACTGTAGGGAATGATATCACAGTGAACTACTACAGTACAGATACCAGAGGGGTTAATGGAGTTTTCTTCAAATGGCTGAATTTGATTCATTTGAGTAGATGGGTACTTTACTGGCTAGCAAACACGAAGCAGAGTGTCTTTTAAGATTTGCAGATTACGGATGTAATTAGGGGACAGTCCCTAAATTATTCCCTATTATTTACATTAACAACACAGATTATGGCATAGTTGACTAACTGCTGAATACTTGATAGTACAGGAGACACACAATGAAGTTTGAAAGGTAAAAGAGTGAGATAAATTTATGATTTATGGGGAAATCTGAGAAATACAGTGAATGTAGCACAATTCAAGCAGGAGGCTGGAAAATTTAGATTTTATATAAAGGATGGAAATAATTCTAGCTACCAAACCAACACAGGCCCAACAACACAAATTCCAACAGAATCGTAACCGCAGAATACTGGAGTAACAATGATAAAAATCTTATATTGTTTGAGAATAATGTTTATCGACTTCCATTTATTTGTTTTTTGTTTGCGGCCACATTATAAAAATATAAGAGAATGCTGCAAAGTCAGAGAACTCCAGCACTTGAGGTAGTTATTGGTGTCTAGACAAATTTAAATTTTGTTTCCTCTCTGGAGACACATGGAGAGGATGCATGTGTCCGACAGAATTGTGGGTAATTTACATCAGATACGCGAATGAGGGAAGGTGATGTGAATCATGACAAAGACCGGTGGTCACCTGACACATGGAAAGTCATGAGCTCTCCCCTCATCATGCTGCACAACATAAAGAAAATTAACCACAATGCTCATAAAGACCACACAGGCGTAAATGCTGCTGTTTTTACAGTTGTGCTTGATGTAGAGGTTACATCAGCATCTCCAACAAGACCCAGCACAGATGAGCACACAGCTAAATGAGCAAAACATCTCACAAAAACCTGAAAGCACTAAAGCGTCCTTAGTGTATTTGGCATGACATCACTCTGTTGCCATTGACTGAATGGAAAAGCACACAGTTCCCATGAAAAATAAAATATAAACATAAAATGTCTTAATTGAATCTTAAGCAAATGTAATTAAACCAACCTCAAGTCATTTGTATAAACGGCACTGTGAAAACCAATAAGGAAAAACCACAAATGAGTACAGTCAACACTCTCTGCTGGAATAAAAATAATGCAGTGGGCTGTTCGGATCAAAAGCACAGATCTTTTCTTTCCCTGCAATTACAGGGATTCAGTTTCTTGCTTGCAAACAGTTCAGAAGTAAATAGTTAAGCTATATAATGATGGGGAGGTCACACACAACTGTGTACTGTGAACAAACCTGGGGCACAGGGATGCTATTACCCAATCTCGATAAGTGTCTGTGTTGAGGGTGAGTAGTCTTCAGCTGAGATTATGGACCCGTCTATTCTCTACAGCTCTCTAGGATAGGCTGCCTAAATTGTTCCACTCTGAACGCGCAAAGACTAGTAGCTGCCAAGCCATGGGCTGTGGTCTTTCCTAGAGTGATTCACAGTTGGCAGCTCTCTTCCTGGGAGGTGACTGCTGGGGGCTGTTGTTTTGCTATGCCCAGTGCTTCCCCTTCTTCTGCATTGAGGTCCAGCAAGTACTGGTGATGATGCCGTGCCTGAAAGTTTGGAAGCCGGTATGCGTTCTAATCCTAAAGGCTTGTTATACATGATTACCCCCAGGGCTACTGTAGATAACCATGAACACGGCAGCAGCTCATCCGAAGAAACAGGACCTTAGCACATGAATCCAAGTATATAACTGCGGTGTCACAATCCCAATATCTATATATGGCAGAAGATTCGGACTGCACAGCAACTTCCCTAGCCTATTAAAATAATCTATAACACTTCACTCGACAGGGCACAAATAATGTAATATTATACTATTACTTCTGTATTAATTAACCACAATGTAATAGTTAGTTATGGATTGATCTCATGTCACTAAATGATTAATGAATCGTGATTCATGTTTTATCTCAAGCAATATTTGTTACTATTTGTGTTAATTCTGCAAACCTTCATGAATTACTGAAGGAACAAGTCACGAATAAGACAAGTAAAATACCAATGTCATGCTTGTTCATTAATGAATCGTGATGCATCTGTTATCTCAAGTAGCTTCTATATTTGTTCATTATTTGTACTTCAGTAGTAACTAAATTATTACTAAGTATTTGTACCAAATAATTCAATATTTTAAACAATCACCCCTAAATTACCACATCTTGAGATTTGTATTAAATCAGTTCATGGATGCATCAACTGCTTGCTTGGGCAGAAAGCATTTGTGCTCACATTCTTTTCTATAAAGAGAATGTAAAAGACAGAGAAGATAAACTTAACATCTTTTCTTTTTTAACGAAACGTTTTTAACGAAATGCTTTTATTCATGGTCAAACTCTTACGGACCACATTCGGTAAAACACGCCTCGTGCAAAACTTAAACACCACATTTCAGCGCGCCTCCTTCAGCGAGATTTGATCTGAGCATGCGCCAAACTGTCCTCAGTTGCATTGTGGGATCGATTGATACCGTCAAGCACATTTTTACAAAAAAATATGTGTTAAATAATAATACCGATTAACTTAATCGTACAATTAAGTACAATAGTACTACAGGATGCGTTTTTTTTACACAGATTTGTTTTACACATTCTTGTTGCCACTGACTCGCGACAAGGGTGAAAGTTGAAAGGTCAGAACGCGTGCCGGGGCGCGAAAGGTCACGACTCGAGTGGATAGGAGTTACGGTGAAGAGTAGCGGAAATTTTATTTGGAGATTTGTCTTGCGTCCGTAGATGCGTAAATACCACTGTAGAATAGTTAGGCGGTAATTGAAACACGGTTAAAGAAGAAAACGTGGTAATTAATCCGCCTGTACACCCCTCGCAGAGCAGACATTTATGTATAGCTAATACACACGCTTAAGCCAATATACAATATTTCTTTTTAAAAACCATTTTTAGTGGCGAAAACGGTGGAGTAAACCATGGCTGAGAGACCAGAAGACCTGAATCTTCCGAACGCCGTCATCACCCGCATCATCAAAGAGGCGGTGAGAAACCACTGTCAAAAAAAGATTATTATAGTGTCGCGTGTAATTAAAGTACAAGCTGGAAAGCATTCGTCGGACATAAATGGTCACTTTGTCCTGATGTGAATGAACAGACTTTGACGCTGTCACTCTGTCTTTCTGCTCCGCCAGTTGCCAGAGGGGGTGAATGTGTCCAAAGAGGCCAGAAAGGCCATTTCTCAGGCTGCCAGCGTCTTCGTGCTCTATGCCACTTCGTGGTAACTTTTTCATTGTCCAGCGTTTGTCTTTTCAAAGTAAACAGAGACTGTGAACTAAGCTTATGTTTGGTGTGTTTTATCTCCTTCCGCCCCCCGTCTCCCATGGCATCAGTGCCAACAACTTTGCCATGAAGGCCAAGAGGAAAACCTTGAATGCAGCAGATGTAATGGCTGCCATGGAGGAGATGGAGTTCGAGCGGTTTCTGCAACCACTGAAGGAAGCTTTGGAGGGTGAGTGTGGGATTTATGATGAAGGTTAAGGGCTGGGCATGAATTTAACTGCGTGTTTTGCTCCTTGGCAAAAACAGGCATACTGCTAAAACTAGTTTCCTTCCCCAATCTTTAACCTCTGCGCCCCCTGCTGGGCCCCTCAAAAACGGATTGCACCACGTGTTTTTTTTCTGGGCAGGCTTCAAGAAGAGCCAGAAGGGAAAGAAGGTGGCCTCTGAGCAGAAGCAGAGAGAGAAGGAAAAGAAGGCTGATGCAGAGAATGGCAAGGGCAAGGAGGAAGACAATGAAGATGAGGAAGAGCGTATGGATGAGGAACAAGAGGAGGAAGAAGATGAAGAGGAGGTGGAGAATTGATTGTCGGTTACATGTCAATATAGTCTGCTGTCTGTCTGTTGACCACTATTATGACCTGATTGGTAGTTCCAAATGAACAAGAAAGTCACCTGACTTGGGTGAGAGAACTGGTAGGTCAGAATGTGGGTTGTGTGTGTAGTAGTTTTTCCCTGAATATTATGTGTTTGGGATACAGAGGCGCAAAGGGGTTGCCAAAACCTGTTTGAAAAGGTGTCTATGATGGGTGCTTTGACAATGCAGCTAAAAGAGGCTAAGAACTCACCTTTGCTTCCGGCCCAGTGGAAAAGGACCAAAAGCCTTTTGTACAACTGCCTTAATCTGGAGAGTAGTTGGATTAAATGGTTTGTAACATTAGCATACAGCTCAGGGAATTTACTAAAGGCACAGGCTGGGAGTAGTGAGGGATCTGTGCGGATACCTCCATGAGGGCTGGATTACTGCATCAGCTACATTTTTTACAGACCAAGGCAAATTATAAAATCAGATTGGAAATGAGAACCTTAACCAAACATAACTGAAGATCTGCATTTGTGATACCAGTGGTTCATGGGGACTTTTCAAGGTGCTTTTCCTAAATTTGTATATATGACTAAATAAAGTTTGATACTTTTGGAAATGTGATTCTTTTATGAAATCCATACAATGCAAATGTGCCATGGGAGACTAAATCTGACAGACCTGAGGGGGTCACATTAAGCCAATTAATGTTGCAAAGCTGTGTTACTAAAACAGCACCTGTTGATGATCTAATGCCCATAAAAGTGGGAAGTCCACTTCTACCTTAAATTTCCATGATGTCCAACCCTCAAAGCTTCAAGTACACCCTAACAAAGACTCTGAATCAACATCTTAACATGCAGGGTAGGCAACCCTGATCCTGGAACCCAACAGGTTCTCATACCTAACGAGTTATCTGCCTGATTTCTGGTGTGCTTCATTAGAGATCAGGTAGGACAGAAAACCTGGGTACCTACCCTTGGTACTACACCCAGGACTACTTCAACAGACTAACAGTGGTTCTCAATATTGTTCTTGGCACCCACCAGAATGTTTTCATTCCAGCCCTACCTTAATCAGGCTTATATGGTCTTTAATGGGAATTGAGAACCACTGGACTAACAGAATACCCATTCTCACTGCAACATGAACAAAGTGCTTGCAGAAATCACTTTAGGTGTCCACTGGTAATTCACATCATTGCCCATTTCACTTTAATTTACTCAGCATCCTGCATCTGCAGACCAGGACCAGCATTCATTCATGCCGAAGAACACAAGGAAAGTTAAGCAAACTGTTCATAAGAACTTTATTTTCACACCCCTATATTCCACCATGTTTACTCCTGAAAAGAAAGAAGAGAATTAATTGACGATCATGTACACGAGCTACAGAAAGTGGCAGAGCAGAGCAGCTAAGTTATGGCAAGGCCACTCACAGAAGGACACTCCAGTCTGCCGCTGTTAATATCGTCAATGACATCGTGGGGGGGGCGGCCGTCGATGGTGCAGCCCACAGACTGTGCAGTGCCCAAGATCTCCTTCACTGTTCCTGTGAACAGTACACCATGCCTTCGTGTCAGTCAAACTATGGGTTAATTAGCAGTCAAGTGAAAAATTTGACCTTTGGGCCAAAGAGCCAAGTTGTGTGAATTTTTACACAAAAATACAGAGTGATTTTAATATCTAACCTACTGAAACAGTCAGGCAATAATTCTTATACTCAGCCAGATTTTTTGTTACGACAACTTGTGCAACCTACTAGGTACTAAGAAAATTTTTTTTTTTTTTTTTAAACCCCAAACCCCTAGTTCTTACCAGAAAGCTCTCTGGCAATGGACCGGTTCCTCATCTGGCGAGCAATGTTAATGATCTCGTCGAAGGTCACACTGCCATTGTGCTTGACTGGGGGACAGCAACCAAATGCATTTGTGGGACATTCAGAGTGGTGGACATAATAGCAATTCTCCAAATACATTAAATGCTATCCAGGGGCCATGTTTAGGCCCCCCACATCAGGCATGTTCCAGACCTTTTGGCACAGAGTTGCCCATCAGTTGGGGCAGCACTGCTTCCTAGAGCTGGGTCTATTCAGGCCCCCACTGGAGCATACCAGTCACCATGCAGGCAGGTATAGTGGCGGGGGGACTATTCTACCACTCAAATGGTGCAAAAGTTAAATTATACAAATGTAGCCCAAGGAGTTCATAAGCAGCTATGGAAAATGGATGTCACTTACTGTTCTTGACCTTCTTTCTGTCACGAGGAGGCTCTTTCAGGGCCTTGATGATCAGGGCCGACGCAGAGGGCACCACCTCGATCTGTTGGGAGAATGCAGATCCGTCAGGCAAACTGCAGTGGGAGGACGAAACACTTCAGAGCCGAAACGGTGCTCAGGCTTACGGAGGACGTACCGCAGCCTGCCTGTTCTGGATGGTCAGCTTCACCGTGATCCTCAGGCCCTTCCAGTCCCCGGTGGCCTTGGCGATGTCATCACCCACTTTCTTGGGAGACTGGAAGGAAGGATACATTGTTCAGCAACATTTATCACACATTCTTCAATTTGATGTGTGAATCTGATGATCAGTAGAGAAGACTAAGAGCTAGAAACTGAGGTTCAGCATCTCCGGGGGTTGGTGGCTTGTTTCAGGTCTTTCGGCACAGAGCTGCCCACCGTTTTGAGCATTTCTGCTTCCTAGAGCTGAATAACTCTGTGTCCCCACTGGAATATGCCAGTCACTGGCACAGACAGGCATAGTGGCGGGGGACATCATCAGCTCGAACCCCTTCTCTTACACAACGATACTATTACAGGCACACTTACCAGACCCAAGGGACCGATTTTGGGGGCCAGAGCTGAGGTGGCACCAACTTCTCCTCCTGTGCACCTCATGTACACTGCAGAACACGTAAAACGTTAAGTTACCTGAATTCATTTCTGGGTTGTTCTATAGCAGGGTTTTCTAACCCAGTCCTTGGGGACCCACAGATGTTCCATGTTTTTGCTCCCTCGCAGACAGTTCACTGGGAGGGAGCAAAAATGTGCACTGCTGTGGGTCCCCAAGGACCAGATTGGGAAACATTATTAAACTAAGTAGTTTTACATTAATAGTAGCAACAAAAAAAACTGTCATAAATCTCCAGATGAGCATCAGGGGAAGTGTGGGGCTCAGCGGCTACGTCGCCATTTTGTGCCTCAGCGGAATGAACATGTCTGTGGGCTCCCCCTGTTGAACATGTGCTGTGACCCTCACATGGAGAGCAAGATGGGGTTGGCGAAGAGAGAATTTCCCCATGGGTATCACTATTCCATCACTCGCCCTGGATATACTGCAGCTTCCTCTTGCGTTCTACAAAAACCAACTGACAACTCAAATATGACTGGTTCACAAATACAAACTCCACAAGAACAGCTGCTTCAGGCTTCATATTTTTGACCTAAATACATCTATTTGCTAAATCTACAAAAAAAAAATACTGACCAAGTAAAATGTGACATCAGGTTTCCTTACATAAAACTGAACCAGTGACGCAATGCAGAATTTTTTCCCCATCAGCCTGTTATACCTGTGGTCTAGCATAACAGACCAATATACAACCTCTTATCGGCTGCGGAACAGGAACCTGGTGAGGCCCCCATAATTTAGAAAGTTCCATGATGTCCATAACTTCAGCAGTATGGAAGTTTAGAAATTAACCTTCAGAACAGTTAATGCAACTTAAATTTAACCAGCCCGAATACTTTTGAAACTCATTCCCTTGATGCTACATTCCACATTTAAAAAGCAATACTGCTTACGAGTTTGTTCCATAATTAAATTATATCACAATGGGGAGGATAAATTGATTAATCCAGTGTTTCTCAACCCAGTTCTTACCCCCCCTCCCCAGAAAGTCCACATTTTTGCTCCCTTCCAGCACTACTGTACAAGGTATTTAGGGTTATTGATTGATTGGTTCAGGTGTGCTGGGAGGGAGCAAAAATGTAGTGTTGGTACATCCAGGGATGGGCATCACCACCGGAATTACCAACTTCTGTATGCCGTACATTTACACATTCTCAACTATGACTAAGACCTTAAAGTACAAATTACACTTTAATATTTGAGGCTACTTTTAATATGCATTTTTAATGAGCAGAGCAAGTGTTTTTAGTTGTATCATTTCCCACAGTCAGGGGTGACTGCAGGCATGAATGCGACTCCATGAATCAGTTTATTTTACCAAGCGGCTGCCTGGTAAAATACGAGGGTTCTCAAATTCAAATCTTAGCAAGAACAGTCACCGTTGTCCACTTACCTTTTAGAACACACTACGCACACCGACTGTGCATGTATCCCGCAAATGTTAAATGCCTTTTGCGTTTATAGATTGGGCAGTGTGTGGAAAGCTTTCCGAGAAAGCAGGTTAGCGATCCACTTTTTTGAAGTACTGCAGCTACCGGTTAACTGCAATATCTAATAAATATACGCTCGTATGAAACCAGACCGCTCTGCCCCCACGTGGGATTATTCCGGAAGGTAAAACTGCCGTGCAGCTGGTTCCCCCGATGCGGTTAGACAGCCGCTTGATCCACTAGGACCATGTGCATTATATAAGCTACTAAAGGCCTGGTGCTTAATGTTAGGCCTCAAATTATCCGATACAAGTATTTCTGATATACAGAAACGTCGATTATCCCACCAATATTCAAATCAAACTTGTCACCTTACTAATCTAATATCCATCGATTCATAGAGGATTATTCGTTTTGTTTACAAGTATTCAAATGCTAAACAAGCGCCCGTCATCGTGTACTAAGGATATCGGTGAGATGACTGAAACATTAATTACACGTACCAATTTTAACTTCAGTCGGGTCAAACTTGGGAGGCATGGTGTCGCTGTGGAAGTTGAGCTCAGACCAATTTAGGACAGGTGAGGGTGTCGGATGAACCCGGATTCGGGACGACCGAAAAGTGTTGCACCTTCACCGCGTGTGACGAAAAGAAAGGAAGGCAGTACGGGCATGCTATGCTTTACGTGTGTGCAAATGTCGCGAGAACAAATACGCCATCTTTCTTGTGGCATATCGTCTATGGAGGGCAACCATGATGTGTGTGGCTCAAAGGTGTTCGGTTGACGTATAATATCGCGGTGTCAACACTGAAAACGCGAGAAACCAGAGAGAAGGAAGCAAATTCCAATATTTCTGATTATCGTTCCGGGAACTTCAATAATAATCCATTAACTTCAGGACTCGGTATGCTAGATGATTGCAGGCTCGGGGTATGCTCTTAGAGTTAATATTGTTTTTTTCCGGGTCTTCTGGATCTGTCAACTAACCAAGACCAGAAAGAGGTAACGTTGCATTGTTCATTTGGAATTCAATAGAATAAATGTCACAGTTGGTACCGGTCACATTCATCCACACCAAACATTAAGTCAGTTGTATTTTTGTTGTTAATTGTGAAGTTGATTTATTGTGTTGTTTTTGTTGGCCGTTATGCTATAATGGGTACAGCTGAAAGAAATATTGCGCGACTG
This sequence comes from Stomatorhinus walkeri, assembly GCA_026784285.1. NCBI lineage: Eukaryota > Metazoa > Chordata > Actinopteri > Osteoglossiformes > Mormyridae > Stomatorhinus > Stomatorhinus walkeri. The sequence goes on from JAODUD010000117.1 coordinate 19,329,596, forward strand.
CAATAATAAACAAATGGCTCAGACAGGACAGGGTCCACCAGGACGGCGGCTTATCAGACTCAGACCCTGGGTCTTGTCATGCTGCGATACTCCATCCACTGTCTGTGTTCGATTGGTAACACCATGGCGGATACAGACGGAGATATACACCATATCGTATTTTTAAAAAATCACGGACATGGTATTTAAAAACGTAGCCTGCATAGTGTTTTTTCGCCACCAAAACATTTTGCCACGGACACACTTGTCCGTGCACAGACAGAATAACAGTCGCTGGTGTATAACTGACTGTGGGCGTTGCTGGCATTACGTTATCGTTTACGAAAAAAGGTGATCCATCATACCGGCTTTGGCAATTACCAGCCTTAGGAAAAACAATAAACACACTGTTTCCTTTTTAATGCTTTTATATTTAAACATGTTTGAAGACTTGCGCAGTGATAGAAAAATCAGATACGCCCATGACCCAGGGAAGCCATAGGGATTTATTTTAAACAAAGTTATGTTTGTTTGTTAAATATGTCAATGTCTTCTCCTCTGCTCTAAGAGGTCCAACAGTTGTTGTGACACATATAACCTTTCCACCAGCGCCGTGACACCCCTCCGAAGTGAGGCGCCGTGGGGACGGACTGCGGGGGTTGAGACGCTCCGGCATTTAACCTCAACATGTCGCGGTTTTTCCGTAAGAAGAAGCCCAGCGATGACTCCAAAAAACGCCTGGAGTATCAGTTGTGCCTGGTGAGACTCCTACCGCTACATATCAGCACTTGCGGAGCCGCGCTTATGACTAGCGAATCCCACATTTTACGAAAATTGTGTCGTTCGTGAACTATTCCTTATTTTCAACAAATATTTTGAGTGAACGAAAGGATCTCTGTAATACGGAAGAGTGTTAGGGCCACCATGAAAATATTATCTGAATTCTGACTTTTTTTCTCATAATTCTGACATTAAAGTCAGAATTCAAATGACATTTTCATGGTGGCCCTAATCCTCTTCCGTACTGTCACCACACTGACTTGTTAAGCTCTTTAAAAGAGTGATGTCTCGTACACTACTGAGACGTCAGAACATCTGAAGGAGTCAACATGGAAAATGTGGCTTAAAGTGCAATGTAATATATAGCAATGTGAAGTATGCAGGACTTTAATAACCTACACACTCATCAATTTAAGGTGCTGTGTCAAATAAGTACATAAAAAATGTTCAATATAGTTTTATAAATTATATCAGGGAATTAAATTATAAATATAAAAAATGTTTAAATAGACAGGAATGAGGGATGCATCAAACTCTTATGCCTAGTAACATAACAGCTTACCGTGGGAAAGTTGCTCAGATAATGTTGACATAATTGGAGGAACCATGGAGAAATTTCTAGCTGCTAGTTGTGTTGAAGGAAAATGTGTTTGCAAAGCAGCATCTAAAACACAAAATATGTCGATGCGTATCTGCAATACTGATTTGTGTAAAAAAAAATCAAATATACCAGCCCTACTGGGACCCTGTCAAGAACGTTTTAGACGTCTGGAGGGACCGTGGGCAGTTTTTTCCCAGTCCATATAATGTACATGTGATTCATTTATATTTAACTAACACTTGTGTCCAAAAAAGGCTTACAGTAGCGGGAAGAGGTTTAATTTATGTCTGCTTCGTGGGATTTGTTATTGAGTTGTTCATTTTCAATACTGGGCGATTACGCAATATACGGGACCTGTATCTGTGTGTCTGTGTACACATTCAGTTCTGGAAAAAATTAGACCATGGCACAATTTTTTGTTTCTCTCATTTCTCCATTTATGGGTATGCATCTGTGTAAAATATAGGTTTTTTTCTCCCCAATAAATGAAGGACTTTTTCCTTAGTTTATGCGACTTCGGTTCTGGTTCTGTGAGACTTAAATGAAATGTCCTAGCAGTGCACTTCACAGTTGCATGTAATGTTTCCTGTTCCTTTTTAAAGTCACTTGATGTCAGCCAATGATTTATGAGAAACCGTCGGATAAGTTCAGTCTTTAAGAGATGCTGTATTCACAAGACCGCACGTTTTTTTACGGGCTGCCATGTCCTGTCACACAGCAGGGGAATGCAGTTAGCAGAATGCACTGTCCTGTAACGTTTCTAGATGAATGGATGAACAGCAAGACATTATAGTCATAATTATTGATTAAAGATGCTGCACACAGAAAGCGATGGCATTCTGTGTTTTTCCTCTTCAGACAGTTTCCTGTATTTAACAGCTCCCCCCCCCCCCCCATGCCCCTTCCCATGAAAATAATCTGGTTCCACCCCCTGCCTGCCTACTTAATGGAGGCGGCTGATGTTACATCATAAACAAAACTGATCTCTCCCGTAGTGCATGGGACTGAAACGCTCTTTCTCTCTTTGTGAAGTCTAAAGAGGCCGGAGCTGATGATATTTTGGACTTATCGGCCTGTGAGCTGACAGAGGTGAGCAGACCATCTGTGTAATATAGTGGACTATCTTTTCTAAAGCAAGAGTCATTGTGCAATGTGTATTATTGTAAATAATAGATGTGGATTGAGTTTCTGCATTAACAATCCATAGAGAATACCACAAAGAAAGTTAGTCCTTAGTATTGTAGGTATAAGATTTTGGTGCATTGTTTGTAGATTGATGTTTACTTGATATTGTCTACAAACCTAATGTCAGGGCATGGTTTCAGTTGTAAGGACAGCATGTAGTGCAGCTTGTTGTAGGTATCGGGGTGTATCTCATTGTGCATACTTGACCGTACTCGTGTTCTCGTGTACCCATTTTTTGCCATCTTCCATTGCCAAAGACCAGTTCCAATACTCAAGGTCCCTGGATGTTATTCTTGCCACACCCCAAACATCAAAGGCACATCAGTTGCAACATTGCCAAAGGAGACCAGTCCCATGATTCATTGCACCCCAAGTTCATTCTTGGGAGGCAAGTTAGTGAGACCGGTCTTGCCAAGGCCACAAGTACAGTCTTTGCATCTTTTGTATTGAAAAACACCCCCGGTCTTTTAGTTTAGTGACCCTGTTGCCTCATTGGCTGGATGTAGTAATGTAGATTAGGGTCAGAGGTCAGTGCCTTACCTGATATTGTTTATGCTCTCCCTCAGGTGCCGTCCACAGCCCTTTCCATATGTAAGGTCCTGCAAAAGAAGGTAAGGTTAGAGAGCCTTGGACAGAGCTACTGAATTGTGGGGTTCAAAGTGTTTTTCTTTGGCTGTTTAGATATTCATTTTCGCACAGTGTGTTTGTAATCTTCTGACACCATCTCACTGTATGCAGGTCTTCATCCTTCATGGAAATGAATTGAAATCTCTGCTGCCCAAAGGATGCTCCATCACCTCACTGGCCACCCTCAAGGTCCTTGGGTTTTATTTACATCAAAGTTTCAGATATTGGTATTCTCTTCAAGTTTTAGCTGAACAGTGCAGGGCGACTCGCATACCTTTGTATAGACATTTGTGTAGCTAGTTGAGGCTACAATAGCTAATCTTTCCTCATGAGACACAAAACTTAACTTTATGGTTTGCCAGTTTAATGTTACTCTGCACTGCACTCCCTACTGGCCAGACGCATGTTTCATTCTTCAGTAAGGTATTTTTTTCACAGTGGGAGAATTTTCATTTGATTGGTCTAGTTAAACACTTTTAAAATAAATTGATCGGTATGGTTCATACCAATGAATAAATCTACTGTAATGTAAGGGTCTCAAAGTCAGGATATTAGCTTCACACATTGCATGATAGATTCACAGACACACATTCTAGGGGTCCCTTAGAGGGTGTGGAGGAGTTATTAATCACCTGCTCACCTTTTTGATATTCCTAGGTTCTGGACCTCCATGAGAATCATCTGACATCACTTCCAGAAGACATTGGACAGCTGAAGATGTTGCAGGTCCGAATACAATCTCATCAGGTTCCATCAGCCAGAACAGTTCAAGGAAGGTGACCGTGATGACATGCCGTTTATCATCAGAGGATCTCCCGTTTGTCATCCTAGGTGCTCAATGCTGAAAAGAACCAAATAAAAGTACTCCCAGAATCCATTGCGGCTCTTCACCTTCTGCAGACGCTTAACGTGAAGAGTAAGTGCAGGAGGGACGCGACGCAGAATCAGAATAATGAAAAATGATGGTCGGTCATGTTGAGTTAAGTCCAGCAAGGATTAAGTTTTACAGCGTGGCATCACCTGTGAATTACTGGATTATAGACTGGGTGAAGGACAAGTGGGTTTACAGAACAGATGGATGAATTGATGGATGAATGTCATATTACATGAAAGAGATGGTGGTTGTGTCTTTTGAGGTTGATTTTCAGAACCGCCCCATTCCTGCTTGGCCAGAAGCACCTATAATGTCATTACACTTAATGGATCTCAGAGATATGATTCTCCTGATCTCTTAAAATCATTACGTACATTTTGGTTTGGGATAATAAGTCTTCTGATTCTGATACTGGCACTTTGTTATCAGACAGGCTTAGTTTTTTTGAGGGTGGACCTTTAGGTGGAGAACCTGGATCAGTTTATTCATTTCTTGTTGAGGAAACTTGCGGTTAGGCATGGATCATGGCAGTCTGATTCGGGATCAGTGTTCATGTCAGTCCCCCTGTCTACAGGTAACCTCCTGAGTGAGCTGCCCTCTGCCTTGGACGGCCTGTCTAGCCTGCGCACACTGGACATCAGTGAGAACCAGGTGCGGGAGCTGCCCATGGCGCTGGCACACATTCGGACCCTAGAGGTGAGTTTTAATGTCTGGGGTAGAGGAATGGCCACAGAGCCGATCTTGCTTCTCTGGTAACTGACTATTAGTAAAAATCCATTGCTGACTTCAGTTACTCTCGGGATTCTACTAACTGCTTCAGTAGGAAGCTACAGTTAAAGTCTCATGAAAGACACAACAGTAAGTCCTCCTGGGATTTGGAGCGGCGGATTTTAGGCAGTTAGGCGCGAACACGGTAAGGCGGAAGCCAGCCTGCGGGGCTCTGAGCTCGGTGTGAGACACCCGGATCTATCATTGTGTGAATTATGAAAACTAAGTGGCGCAGCTCATGCGTGTCGCAAACAGACTTTGGACAGAGTTTGGACCTGTGCTGTGTGTGTGTTCTGGACAGTGCCTCACCCTGGATGCCGCCCAGATGACGTTCCCACCCATGTCCATCTGCAGCGGGGGCACTGAGGACATTCAGCGTTTCCTGTGTGCGGGTGAGGGCCTGGGGGGGCTGGGAATCTGGGCACTTTTGGTTTGCCATGTGCCTGGTGTTCCTCTCATAAACATGGAGGATTACGGAGAATTACCGTTCATCAGTCAGTCTGCTTCCTTGGCTGGCTTTATATACAAGAGCGGAAAATGACAAAATGATCAGACCTAACATATGATTGCCTCTTTATGAATGAAGCTGCATAGATTTGAATCTTGGGTCTTAAATTCTAATGTGGCTTTGCAGTTGTCAAAAGTATCGAAAGTACAGAAAGTATCAATTCTATTGGGGAGTAAAATGGTTTCAGTGCTCATTGTTTATGGTATGAATTTGAACAGCCGGCACTTCTGATTCAGTGCTCTTGCCTAGACCTGAGTGCAGTCTCACACACGGGGAATTTGTCCCATTTTCCGCACCAAGTACCGACTTACACAGTTATATAACTTGTATATAAGTTGTATAACTAATGTTTACATAGTCTAGGCCAGGGGCAGGCAGTCTTATCCAGAAAGAGCCGGTGTGTGTGCGGGATTTCGCTGCAACTCCCTAATTGGATTACGGATTAGACTATTTATTGGCTGAGGAGTCCTGACACCTGTGTTTGAACAGCTGACCTATAGGTTATCCCAAAACCCTGCGTACACAGCGGCCCTTTGCGGATAAGCCCACCCCCGGTCTAGGCACTTGGGCTCGTCACACACTTATGTACTTTGCTCCTTACGTCAACATACATCACCAGAGTGGGGTCGATGGGACGAAGCCGGGCTGTTACTTAAGGTGACTCGTTCAGAAGCGGTTATCATCGCTGCACTTTATTGATATATCTAGACCAGAGTGATGTCTGAAAATACTGTCTTTGTGCTAAGTGATGACGGTAAACCACAGGACATACACAGTCCTGTATGCAAGCTGTGTCACTGTGCAATACTGACAAAGGGTGTAAACACCACTTATCTACTCTTATCTAAACTTATCTAATAATTTACATCTGAATGAATTAAATATTAATCTGTCTCAGCCTCTTACGGTTGAAGCAGAGATGTGACTCTTTTCTATGGGTTAGGACATTTTTTTGTAGTTTGTTAAGCATTTCCACATTAAGACAACAGTCTGTAGTTATTTTACCTGTCAGTCATGTTCGGTCTTGTGAGGTTGTGTTGATTACTGCTGATTATTGAGGTACAAACTTTATGTCATGCAATTGTTAGAAGTGTTTGTGCTTTGAGACACAAGATAAAGAAGGTGTGTAAAAGTAATATATATGTTCAGTAAGCATTATAATAGTTATATAAAGTAACATTTAACTGTTAAAATCTGTTAAACTGTGTTTTTTTTTTTGCTGTTGAATATCTCCGAATGTGGTGGTTATGGCTGCTCCTTCGCTTAATTTTATTATGCTTTGACTGATATTGCAATGCAGTTTTTTAAAGATGTGATACGAGTTTACAAAAGTTTGTAAAGTTTTTACTGCAACAAAATTGCAATTGAAAATTTTTATTGAGGTACATTATTTACTGAGTGTCAAATTTCCATACCTTTCTTGGTATCGTATGACAGGTTGAATTTTGTTATTATGACAACACTATTTTACAGTCCTGCAGCTTTTAGCATGAAGATCTAAATGCAGCCTGGTTACTAGGGTGTGATGTATAAATGGGTTCCTCACAAGTTAAAATGATTGCTCTCTTTGAGCCTGGTTCACTGTTTTATCATCTGGGTCTCATTAGCAGCCCCCCAACATCGCCCCCACCGATTCTGTCTGTCCGCAGAGATCGGTGTGGAATACTGCCCCCCTTCTCAGTACCTCTTGCCAGTTCTGGAGAATGAGAGGGGGCTGCTGGAGGATGATTGCGTGGATGGGGAGCAGGACGCTTGGCAGGTGGGGGCCCATGATCCTGTAAGAATTCTGGGTCCTGGGGGATTTTACTTTAAGATTCACCATTTCCTCTGTTTTTCTCTGTTTATAGAATAAATTCCAGGACTACGCCAAGAGGAAGGTAGGCTATCTATTAATCAATAACAACTGTCCTGACTCCGGGCCCGCGGATATGATACTGGCCGTGTTCTGGGAGGTCTGACCTCTGACCCCTTCCTTCAGGAGCAGAAGCAGCAGGAGAAGCTGGAGTTTGAGCGGAGACTCGAGAAGGAGCAGCGGGAGCACGCGCAGCTCCTCCACCTCAACAACTTCCGCAAGGATGATATCCTGCAGTCAGTCAGGCAGGTGAGCCCTGCACTGATTGGCCCACTCACCCCTGCTTAACCACACCCATCTATAAATAACTCCACCCACTCTAACATATCCCTGCCTATTCCACCTCAGCCCCGCCCCCTTTGCTCTGCCCCACTCCTCCAAGAATAGAATTATGAGAAGCTGCACTATTCATGAGACATATGGTCTCCTACTCGCATTGTAATAAAGTTTATGTTGCACTAAGTAGTTGAAATTCTCCAGCGAAATGTCCCGCTTCAGCTAATTAAGACCTGTGCCCCATGTTGGTCCTGCGCTCCCTAGGAGCAGGAGCGGCTGGAGCAGGGCGTGTCCCAACAGCAGAGGGCGCTAGAGGCTGAAAGGTTACGCCTGCTGGGACAGCTCAAGTTGGCAGAGAACAACCTCACCTGCCGGATTGCACACCTGCTCCAGGAGAACAAGAGGTGCATATGTGTCCATGTGCGTACGTGTCTGTGTGTGTATTTGCGTGTGTCTGCTTCAGTCACTGCTCTAGTGTATTGTTTCTCGATCTCTAATAGCTGATAATGTCCTATCAAAGTGTGGTGTTTTGCGTGGTGGCGTTAATTATCGGTAGTGATGGCAACGAGTGGGGGTGTTTTAAACATTGTCTTGTTCCTGTTCTAGTCAGAAGAAGAGCATGGAGTTCCTGCAGGCCCTGGAAGAGGACCGGTAAGAGGCTGAAGCAGGGACCATTCTTGGATTCTTGAAGGTGGGATGCAGAAGAGGGACCAAAATTCATACAGATGGGTCAACCCTAGCCAATGATATTTTTGGAATCTGTGATTGACAGGGAAAGGAACACTCTGGGGACCAATCAGCTGTTAGTGCACCGGTAGCCCTGCCCTTGAAGGGTGGAAATTGCCAAACCAATTCTGGGCTCTCACCTCAGAGATGCTTTGCTATCTGAAGACTCCTCTCTCACTCCCTAACCCACAGGATACATTTAGAGCAGCTAACCTCCATCACCCAGGAGGAGGCCAACTCCCTACGCAAGAAAGAGGTCGCAGGTGAGCTCTTCAATCCCATAATGCCTTTGGGGGCACCAGCTTACTGTATATGTTTTATGATACATGGGGCTCAAGTAGGGAAATTTGAAATCTTTGTTAAGCTCAGAAAATAGTTGAACACAATCTACGTGTTAAGACTACAGCAAACTGAAAGTTAAATGAAGAATTATGCCTGAAATGTCTTCCTGGATGCTGAACTAGCAACCTTTTAGTTCAAGTTCAGCCCCTGACCACTTTGATACCTGCTGCCTGGATATAAATGACCTATATGCTTATATAATTTTTAGTATTAATTTTATCTGAGAATAAGTAACATGAGAAGAAATAAGAGTCTGCCAGTTAAACAGATGGCCAGTAGGTGGTATAGCAGTTAAAGTCACTGCATAGCTTCAGATTCTCAGGGGGACGATATAAATGTATTGAAATGTATTGAACTGGTGACTCTCTCTTTCCCTGTAACCCCTTCCTGTCCTGTAGCCGCGATGCAGCAGATGCTGTCAGAGAGCTACTCAATGCACCTCCTGCAGGAGGCGAACGAGGTCCGCAGGAACAACCTAGTGACAGAAGCGTGCAGGAGGTGTGAGCCCTGGGCGGAACTCGCTGGCCGAGCGGTTTGTCGGACGTGGCGCCTCCTGGAGCTTTGCCTGCTATCCAACCATGGCGAGCGCGATCGTCAGCCAGCGCTTATGAGCTCTGCGTTGCACTTCATGCCACTTGTGGTGCATTAGATCACAGCACAGTGGGGTTGAGTGTAAAATTCACTTTGGGGCTGGTTATTGCTGGGTGTAACCTTTTATCTCAACCTGTTAATGACTCGCTGACCTCATGCTTGAGCCTTGGTGAGAGAGACATAAGACGGCAGGCTGAACTTTAAAGTGGGTGCAGAATTAATCCTGTGCCTGAGAAACCCGGCATCTGAATCCTTAAATCACTTTGAGTTGTTCAGTCAGCCGTGATGTAATGGGCCAGGAAGTGATGTAATACAGAATGAGGTAACCGACATGCGGGCCAGTGAAGATCCCAAGGGGGTGGAGTCATTCTACAGCACATTCTTACCCTCACTGTCCACCTACTCTGCAGTTTGGAGAGTTTGGACAAGAAGTTTGACCAGGTGCTGTCTCTGCAGCAGCTTGACAAAACCAAGGCCATCGCTCATATCCTGCAAGAGGTACAGGCACAGACATGCCGGCGTAACGTGTGCACACAGCGCGCTGGGCACCTGCTCTTCCCATCGGTCATTACCAGTCATGGGGCATGCCCCCTGGTCCCACCTCTGTGCTGTGACAGGGGTGCCACGGTCATATCGTGGGGTGTGTTATTAAAATAGTGCTTCTTCCCAGCGATACCAAGCTAAACTCTCTTACAAATGACAGAAACATACTGTGGAACTGGAAAAATATTATGGGTGTGTCCGAAATCGCAAACTTGTCTGCTGTGTAGTAGGTGAAATATAGTATGCGACATGAGCTGTATGTCTGGATCCAGTGGATGCTACACTATCCTATAAGGCCAGAGGAGCAGCAGCCAGAGATCAAAAAGTTGTGCACTCAGAAATTTGTTGTCAAGATGCTGGAGGAAGAGGCATCTCTGTATAGATATAACTAGAACACAGTGACCACTTGCATAGGTCGACTCGTATGTATTTATTTGTTGATAGTTTTTAATAGTTTTTGAAGTACGTCATTGGTAAACATCCAGATCAGGTAATATATGGGATGACGGCTGCAGTGTGCATACATACTGTTCTCATGCATACTTAATATGTATGTATGTTCTACAATAACAGTTAAGTAGTAGGCTTCTGATGAAATTCAGTACCTACTGCAGGAGTGCCCAACTCCAGTCCTAGGGGGCCAGAGCCCTGCACATTTTTGGGTTTCCCCTCATTTAACACACCTGATTCAGCTCCTAATTACCACACAGCTCTTGAGCTGAATCATTTATGGTGGAACAGGGAAAGAACTAAGCTACACAGGGCTCCGGCC
>JAODUD010000117.1:19340119-19369501 GCA_026784285.1 Stomatorhinus walkeri
TCATTTATGGTGGAACAGGGAAAGAACTAAGCTACACAGGGCTCCGGCCCCCCAGGACTGGAGTTGGGCACCCCTGCAGTAGGTACTGAATTAGTAATAGGGTGCATCTGAAATTGCACACTTATACAACTATACTATCCCCTTCTGATAGTAGCTTCTAACTCAGTGTCCCAGGCAACCAAAATAACATTTTTGGTGAAATTCCAGGATCAGTTTTACTTATAAATGAAGCAGATGGTGACCGTGTCTGAGTCACATGTCACAGGATTTCTGAATTACCGCCCCCTGCAGGAGGAGATGCAGAAGGCAGCGTTTCAGGCACTGCAGCTACAGAAGGACAGCATGCATGGCTTCATCAGGTGCCAGGTAGGCGTGTCAGCACTGCCCGTGGGGCAAGGTGGGCGGGGGCCCGATGGTCTGCACACAGGTTCTAACATAATGTACAAGAGAATTGTCACGTCCTTGAGACGTCTGGGTGGGATGGTGACTATGAAGAGATGCCACATGGACCATTCCCACCTCACCCAGGAAGGGAGGGGTCGGGTGGGGAAGGGGGAGGATCCATCCCCTACACCTCCACACATTGCTCATCAGTTCTCATTGGTGCATTTTTGCTTTTCGCTCCTGATCCCATCAGCTGGTCTCTGCGGCTCCTCTTCTCTTGCCTCCTGGATTTTTTACCTTTTAATACAGTTAAAGTTCTTCGGGAAGCTTGTATTTCTGGCTATTAGCCTTAACCATATACTTGGCAGATTACTTTAACTCACAAATCTGAGCACCAATGAATGTGAGTCTACAGTAGTTGCAGTAGTAGATCCACACCCAAAATGTGAAAAAGTACATGAGACACTGCTATAGAACTTATCCTCCCTTTACAACAGTGCCCCCCTGTGGTCACATCAGGATCATTCACACCTTGTATTTTCATGTTTCTAGATTAGGCTAATAGAAGCTGAGTTAATGCAGCTGACTAAACTGGAGGTAAAGCGACGCAATCTGGATGCCGAGAATTTGCAGGTATGTGTTAGGGCGGGGCTTGTGGACTAACCACCAATCTGTGTTCCTTTTGGTCAAAGACGGGCAGCACTGGCTGCCAGTAGCATCACTTATATGGTTATGTGTGTTTCTCATAGGCAAATGTGGTCAGTTGAAGGTCACAGGTACTGAGGCTCTTCATAAATAGTGTAGGATCTCTGTTAAACAGTCAAACACAGGGCAGGATGTGCATACAGAAAATCCAAATGTGAAGGTTCACATTCCTGTGGCAATTATTATAATGTACCCCTATGCCACCTAACTGTCCTTATTTGCTGTTCCCTGCTTAGCTGAGTGTCATTTTGCTCTCCATCACTGGCTATTTCTTCACTTCATTGCACTTCTTCATAACAACACAGTGGTATCATCATCACATTAACTGACTGATTCACCGCGGGTGAAGGTTTCCAAACCCCCATGACTGGACTACACACAGCCCCTGGGAGCCATGGTCGATTTTGTCCTTATAGCCCAGCAAACATAGGATGCTAGCCCCTTGCGTGTGATTAGAGGGAGCCTGGAAGGGTGCCACCCTCTGGCAGCTTGTGGAATTACCCGCTGTCCACGTGCCTGCCTATGCAGGAGATCCTGAGCGAGCAGCGGGTCGCCCTGACTGATCTGCTGCAGCAGCTTCTCAAACAGAAGGACCAGCGGGAGATGGAACTCAGACACATCCTGGTAAGTGAGGGGGGGGGGGTGGTTGGGGAGGGACTGTACTGAGGTGTGGGGATGAGCAGATTAGATGGGAGGTGGGCTGGACAGGGATTCTAAGCCAAGGAGGGTAGTGGGTGGGATTGCCCTGCATTATCCTGTCAGTCAGGAACTGCTTATACCCGTTTCCTGTAAAATTGTAAATTCTGGATGAATGTTTAATTTTGCCGATCGGCCGTAAGTTCATGCTGTCAGTGACGAGTGCTTCTGCCTGGCAGGGGGAGCTGGAGATGAAGAGTGAGTCCAACCAGCAGAACTACTGGATGATTCAGTACCAGAGGCTCCTGGATGCCAAGCCGCTGTCACTGCGCATGCAGGTCGGTCCAGAGCTGCCTGGGCATACTGATGGTCTGATGGTGAAAGGGAGTATGTTCTCTTAGTTTCCACCAGAGGGCAGAGTTAACCTTGTATTGTATGTATGATGTCCAGATTTGGAACAGTTTATATGTGATTGATTACATTTTCATTGAGCAAATGAGTCTGTAGCTCAGGAAGTATCATTAGCTTCTTTTTCGATTTTGATTCCAGACAGCCATCCAGTGTTATTAGAATAGTCTTATTAGAATAGTGTTGCTGGTGCATCATTACGTTTAACTTCTCCAACCCGAATCCTATTTCTTCTTTCACACTGACCCCACCTGACCCCGTGTATGTCTCTTATCGGATGTCACCTCTGCTGCGCCACCCAGGAGGCTGGAGTGGAGCAGGAGCTGGTGTCTCTGCTATGCAAGCTGTCTGCGGAACACTACCTCCCGGTGATCGCTCACCACCGCCTGAGCGCTGAGGCCCTACGTCACATGACCGTGGCCGACCTGGCCAAGGTGCTGCCTGCATCTCTCTGCATTGGCCATGCTCATGATGATGAACATGTTGCTGTTTTGTTGCTTTCCTGTGTCACCTGCTCCTCTTCTCTGACACCTTGGTAATGTCTGCATCTGCAACTGCAGCTGGGAATCAGAGAGGCTGGGATCCAGAAGGCTCTTCTCAGCTGGTGCCGAACACAGGAAGTCTCTCCCACTAAAGGTACTGGTTAATCACTAGTTATCCACCAGCTCAGCCAAAGGAGATGCTAGTGTCCCTGTTCTCCTGGTGGTCATACATACTGGTGCGTGAATGTATGACTTGGGGTTCATGCCATGTCGACCTCACTCCACTCGCCTTCCCACCCTACAGCTGCCCAGCCTGCAGATGCAGGTGCCAGCCCCCTTGCACCCAGCACCCCCCTGCCGTGCCTTCCTGGCCAGGTGGTGGCGGTGGTCCCCTCGGCCCCCAAGCTCCAGGATGAGGCACCCGGGAGCTCGGAGTGTGTTGTTTGCATGGAGATTCAGGTAAATGCCAGACGGGGGCTACATTCCCACCAGCATGAAACCACAACAGAGTTTGACCAAAGGGACACATCATGAACCATTTGTGGTATTTTTTGATCCCCACTAGATGGTGCTCTTAGCTTACTTTGGGCCATGTTTTGAGCTCTTCTATGAACAGACAGCACCATCTAGTGGGGTCAAAAAATACAGCAAATGGTTCGTTTTACGAGTTATTTTACGGTAACCCCCTTCCTTGGTTGTGAAACAACAGGGCTTCCCGGGGACTTGAATTTTTGTTTTAATTATTGCCTGAATAATTACACTGATAAAGTGATTAAAGTGTGAGGCAGGCAGGGAATGAAACCCACACGTGGTCCCTGAGGACCACGGATCCCATGGGGCTCTCTGCTTGTTGGTTGACTTGGCCTCTCTCTCGCTTGCCTCTTCCCAGTCCCAGGTGGTCTTCCTGCCTTGCGGCCACGTGTGCTGCTGCCAGACGTGCAGCGATGTCCTGCAGAGCTGCCCCCTCTGCCGCAGCAACATCTCCCAGCGCGTCCGCATCTACCACCACTAGGGGGGCATCACATCACGTGTCCCCCACACATGCTGCTTGCCATTCTACTATGGGGAAACCACTCGCCCAAAGATGGAATTACGAAACCCAGCAAGATCTCAAACCCTGTGCCTTTACCCTGTCATGCATTAATCTTGCTGACTGGTCAATGTGAGTGATAGACTTCATGGTTTTGCTGGCCTGGTGAATCCTGTGGCGTGGTTCCTGGCACTGCCCTCCTCTGTCCTGGATTTGGGTGGTGCTCCCCTTCTCAGCAGCATAGGATTCGTGGAGCACTTCCCACCTGACTGGGATAGTAAGCGCCCCCTGCTGGCTACCTGTTGGATCACAGCTGAAGGCGAATTCTCCCACACAGCCGCCGCTGTCACCTCTACACATCTCAGAGCTCGCGGGAATTTCGCTCGCTGTGTTTTGCATTCATGGCTCAAGGTTTAGGATGTTTTTGGTCTGTGTATCAGACATTTTCACATACTGCATGGAAACCATTCAACCGCAGTGAAATATTAATCACGGTAATGTTAGTCTGTCAGATTACCATAAGTGTCGAATAATCCAGTCTCTCATGTCAGTTATTTAAACAGTGCCTGATGATGAAATCTTTGATGGTATCATACCGAACTCTGTCTTCTCATTAAATATGCAAACGGACTCCTGATTGATATAGTATGCATGTGGTTGGTTTCAGAATAAAGCCTCTGTGTGGTGTGTTGTGGTACAGTACTCTGTGTTGTTTTGGTGGCGATCTGTACACTGGACATGCTTCATTAACCTTTCAAACAAACAAACTAAATACCGATACATTTTCCACATTAAGTAAATGGTACATCAGTCTCGCACAAAGGATATGAGCCAAACTGATACTCAGAAATACTTTAGTAACAACGGTCCTCAACTAAACATCCCAAAAGACAGGCTTGAGCTATTAAACCAGAAAACCAGCTTTGAAAGGCCACTTCCCTTTGGCCATCTTTCATGTGGGGTAAGAAAACGCTGAGCAAAGCTATAGGCCACATGAGACAATCAACTGCTTTGACATCGTGTTGATATAGTTTGATATAGCGAGGTTTCAGTGAATGCCTGAGATTATGTTCCTAGGTGTCATAATATAACACACTTATCACTCTTAATTAATGCTTCACACTCCTAATACTGCTCACTCTTTGCACATTTCTCAGGTCTAACCTTTGTCTCCCCAGGAAGGTCTTACTTTCCGCCTCCATAAATAACTCTCTGTGAGCCCTCCCACTACATCCCCCTCTTGCAGTAAACCACTGAGTGATGCATACTGCTCTCAATCCTGAAGATGCAATTGGTTGGATTTGGGGGCATATGACCTGATTGGTCAAATGCTATTGATGTCATGGCTCCATAACTCCAGTCAGGTCTGGTATTGGCTATTCATAACATGTTCCAGTTGACATGGCAGTACTCCCTTCTTCTGATTGATGGTTTTGCCCATCCATCTCCTGGATATAGGCCTTGCTCATCTGAGGGGCCTGCAAGTTCTCCTTGGCCTCTCCAGCCGCCTGTCTACCATTCAGACTCTGCTGAGGGCCGCCAAGGGATTCCCCATCTTCCTCTGCATGTTGATGCACCTCCCCAGAAGATTTTAGTCCCTCCTCTTCCTCACCAGCGACTTCAGGCTGATCTGGTGACACCTGAGCGTCAGCCAAAACCTGCAGCGTGACGCTCTGAGGGGACAAACATTTGACACTTCAACCACATAAGGAAACAATGTACCGGTCTCAAATAAATTATCATGAAGCAATATAACCCTAAAAAAGCTCATGAAGCCGTTTCAAAGAAGAAAACAGCTTGTAGCAAAGAGATTGGAGAAAGCAACAGGGTTGGGGTCATTCGGGAACGCATTCATCAATTCCAATCCAAATCAGGAAAGGGAACTGAAGTTGGAATTTAAATCTCCCTGAATTCAAATTCATTTCCAGTTCTGTTCCCCATAGTTTTTTCTTTGCAATCCCAAATCCAGTTCCATCTCCTGATCTGGACTGGAATTGATGTATGTGTTATGGAATGACCCCAACCCTGGCAAGCAGCTATCTGGGGCATTTTTCCGGTGATTTTCTGGGCAGTACCTTGATTATGCGAGCGACAGCCCCCACCACAGCCTGCCCACTGTAGGTTTCCTGGGGGTCAAACTCCCCCCGCAGGGTGTGAAACACACTATTCATCACACACATCACCTAGCCAGGACGGAGACAGAACCACAGGGACAGTGATAAAATGTGTGTATATACCAACTCACCACAAAGTCAACATATCAGATTCATTTTTGTAATTTTGTCAACTGATCATGTGAGAGATTACCGTGTCCCTGAGTCTCCGGGGCTCCATCCTCTGCGTTTGCTGTCGTGGCAGCTGCTCTACCAGCTCACACTTATCACACACCCCCTCCTGCTGGTCAAGGAAGAAAGAGTTCAGTACCTACATGCTTTTGTTCACTAGGACCAGTGGTGTACTAGCAAATGAGGGGGTTAGGGTACAAATGCCTTCACAGGCTGAATCACTATTTATTTATTTACTTGTATTCATTTATCAGACAGTTTTACCCAAAGCAATTTACAATTGAGGGAAAGATTACAGTTTATGTGGGATTCATGGGATTCAAACCCACAGCCTTTGCACCGTTTGCACAATGCTGTACTTGTTAAGCTACAGGAGCTCACAACAAATGCAAAACAAGAAGGGGCTGGACCACGTGATGATTGGATTCCTAGCACACCATTTCCAGATGCAGCCTGTCCACCCTCAGCCCCAGTAGCTCCGCCTCCAAGCCACGCACCCTGCATCCCGCCTCCAGGTGGCACTGTTTCTCGGCCCAGTGCTGTGCTCGCATCAGTGCCAGTCTGCCTTTCAGCTCTGCAAACAGCGGCATGGGATCTCATGAACTCTGTGACAGGAGACCGCCAAGGCGCAGCTTTTAATTCCGCATACCTATGACCTGCATTTCTAGTGAGGCAAGCCGGGTCGCATTTCTAACGTTGTCCTGCAGGGCGGCGCTCAACCTAGCCTCTAGCTCTGCAGATTTCTGTTGGCGAACTGTGACCTCCTGTTGCAGCTGAGACAGGCGTAAGGTGGAGGATGCCACCTCTCCTGTCAACCACACCTGGGCAGCAGCGGCGAGCAGGAGACACACAAACCATGAGTACTGAGGGCCCTGAGTGTCTGGTATGAGCTGCCCCCACCCGTTTTACCTCGTCCCTTTCAGCTTGGAGCAGGCGCGCCCCACCCTGGTCGCTGGCCACCTGGAATGACTTGTTCCTCTCCTCCAGCAGCAGAATATTCTGCTCCAGATACCTTTGAGAGCATCAGTGAGAAGGTATAGACAGTCACACCAGTGACCAAGCAAGATCTATCAAGTATGAAAGGAGGTGATATTTCATAGCGGTACTGCGGCTGGCAGACAGGGTTGTATACAAGGGGTGGGGCCACATTGGGTGGGGCCACATGTGGTGAGGCCACGGGGGGGGGGCACATGGGGCACTGGCCCATCTGAAAGTCGACTGCCCCCCCAGAGTGTTCCCTCCCCTCTCACTCACAGATTCAAAATGTATAATTGGCTGTTGGTAAGGTTGGCTACTCTATATGAATTATGGCCCTCTTACGCTCCCCCACCTAAAAAAAAATCCCCCCTGCTGATGGGGGTGATTCATTGCATAAGACCCTTAACACCAATCACTCGAAAGATAATGGATGCTAACTGACCCCAAAAACTGCCTGTAAAAACCTGTTATTTTGACATAGTGGGGACCATTTTTTTAGTTCCCACAAGGGGAAACTCAATTTCATAGAAATCTGGGACTGCAATCAAAAAGTACAATATTAAAAAAAGTCTTGTATTTTGTTTGGTTACTTATGGTCAAGGTTATGGCTGGGTATGAGTTTGGGTTAGGGTTATGCCAATAAAAATCAATGGAGAGTCCCCACGATGACAGGAATATACATGTGCATGTGTGTGTGTGTGTGTGTGTGTGTGTTTCACCTGCCTCTGGTTCTGGTGGATCAGCTCCCTGATCTTCATGTTCTGCTCTGTGACACGCAAGTTCTTCTCAGACACATCCTTCTTCAGACATTCATTCTCCTTATGGGACACAGGGAGAACCACGTCTCAAGGAGACACTTGAACGCTCATTCCGACGAGAGGACGTTCTCACCATCCCAGGCATGGGGATGTGGTGATATTCACCTGGATGATCTTCTGGATGCTGTGCAACAGTGCAGGCGTCTCCAAGGAAACCGCAGGCATGCCTAGCAACAGGCTTCCCTGCTTTTGAAGGCTCTCCACCTAGCAACAAAGTGGGTTGAAAAACAGCAGAACAGAACCGGATTGAACAGCATGCAAAACAGAGCGGTTCTTAATCACAAACCTTTGAGGCCAATTGGTCAATTCTGTCTTTCACTCTCCCGACAGCCTGTCGCATTTCTGTGTTCTGCTGCCAGGCCTCAGTCATCAAAAAAGAAGTGACATCACAAGCTGTGGGCAGGCGAGGCATTGACCTTTAGGTTTAATGGGATGGTTTACTGGAAAGAGGGCTTTGACGGTGCTGGTGATAGAACAGCAATATGCAGTGCTCGTTTAATTCTGTAAAAATGCTGCAAATGTACTTGTTTCATAAAAAAAGATCCTGTGACAAGCAATGTTTGACACATCTGCACTTATTTTCCATGCGGACATTCTCTTTATATTGTCAGTTTTTTGATTGACTCATTCAGTCCTGGTCTTGCCATTTTGCTGTTAATTGCAATTGTGGTCATTGGCTCCCAAAGGGATACTAAACACTGTTTGGTGTTTTATGTTATTGCAAAGGAGTCACTAACATAAAGCACCCAATGAGACTGCTTGTCAATTAACCTTTTAGCTCAGAACAGCTCTTTTAGAACTTTAATTTGGGTTTCAATTTATTGCTATTTGAGATGCTTTTAATGTTTTACTTAAAGCTACCAGTTCTAAAGTGGTATATATTGTTTGTAAACAAATGAATAAAACTGATGATTTTTGTTATAAAACCAATAAATATATAATGTGTTTAAATTAATTAAGTGAGAGTCCCAAGACTTTGGGAGCACTGTACTTACTCTGGAATGGCAGAGTGTCTGTGGGTGGCATCTGAGCCCCCAGAAGGTATGGGGGGTCCATCGGAGCAGAGCGGGGACAGCTGGAAGTGACCTGTGCACAAATAAGTCGACTGATTACTGTCTGGGCCTTCCAGCGCAAATCAGGAGGAAACATACTTTTGATATCTAAAATGCTTTTTCAAAATATCCATGTTTGAATTTGAAAGTTGTGATAATCTGAAATGGACGAGTTTACATCACAGCCTCAAGTCGTAGTCACAATGTCCGCAAAGGTCGAGTGATGTAATTCTCCTCATCAGCCAAAACCACATGGTCACCCGCTACCCCGAATGCATGCCACTGGATTTTTGTCCCCGCACAGACCTGTGCACGCCGGTTGCACACACACAGCAAGATGTGGAGGCTTCCAACTAAAAAAATTACCCACATTTATACAATCCACCCTTAATTAAAAGAAAATGAGGACGCCCACATGTGTGTCAATTTGCAGCGTGAAATCGATCAAAGAGAAGCAGCATTCTGCAAAGAAAAACGGAAATCCCAGGGACGTGTACATCGCAACCCTTTCCTTTGACGTAGGATGCTTTGGATAAAAGTATCACGTAAATGAATAAAATGTAAAATGTAAATTGAAGCAATTTCGAGACCGACGCTACTGTTCATGTGAGGCAGGCATCCACATTCGCTCACCTCCACTTGACGTATAAACAGAACTGGATTCACACCTGCTATCCATGACTGGGCTGCCAGTGTATGCATCCGTTGAGTATAAACAAGGCTTCACTCCTAAAAGTCAGCACTGCTACTGTAATGAACAGGAGCGGTCAGCGGCTTTGGCACTGAACACCCATCGTCTTACCTGGAATGCAGGATTAGCACCAGGAAATTCAGGCTGCAGGTTGGCAGACACAGGGGGCGGAGCCACTGTGGGTGCAGCCGCCATATTTGGAGAGTGGGAAGTCACTGGCAGTACATGTAGAAATAACATCCAATCAGGATGGCCAAATGGGTAAACTTCATTAACATTTCTCTTTATTTACAAGCTACTCCAGATCATTCCAGCTCAATAATGCTTAGTCCTGTCAGATTCTCAGCTTCGCTCACTTTCCATTAAATAACTAAAGCGTGCTCCAAACAAATCCACAGGATGCAGAACAGAAACAGAAACAGAAACGGAAACAGCAATGTTCAACTCTGACCCTTTAACATGTTTGGCGTTCACAATATATTTCACAATACGGTCTCTTCTAAATAGCCAGGATCAGACTACAGTGATTAACGTGGACACGCCGAGGGGGTGTACGGGAGAGGCCTATGTGTGAGCTCACCTTGTGAGGAGGTCAAGGGCTGTGTGGAGAGCCAGGCAGCCTGTCCATTTGGGCCGGGATCCTGGAGTAATGGAGTGACAGCAAGCAAAATTCACTAATGAGGCTTCATAAACGGAAACAGAGCGGCAATGCACACAATCACAGTGTCACCCCCTCCCCATTTTCCATAACATCCTATGTCCCTGCCATCCTGGACATCAGATCTTATGGGAAGTCACTTCCACACAGGGGCAGGTACGGGGATGGGGCTACAGGCCCCAGATGCAAGCTGATTGGCTCTGAAAGTGCCCCAGTCCGTTTGACTCACAGATAAGAAACATATCATTGGGTAATAAGGTGGGCCCGTTTATGTGAATTATGGAGACTTCCCCAATACCCACCACTGTCCTGGGCTCACTGTGTTTTGCCAGGGCGGACGTAACCCCCATGGGAGGTGGCAGAATGGGCTGTCCCACGCGGGCCACACGGGAGATCAGGTCACCCTTAGAGGCAGCGGGGTCCTGGAAGACCGAGGCGTCAGCTTGAAGGAGATACACCGGACCATGGCCACATTGAGCTTAGCGCACATTTGGGGGAAAACAGACAGCTTACGATTAACTGCTCAGTTTGGGGATCGAAGTCTGCAGTCAGGGGGAGGTGGCTGAAAGGAGGGAAGATTAAATGGGAGTTAAGCCATTTTCAGGTGTGATCACAGTGAACAGAAGTCGCACAGCTAGCTGCACACCCCTGTATGGTGGAGAACGCAGCTGTAACTGGTATAAGCCTTTCACGGTCAAGACTGTCGAAGGCGAAGCTCGGGGCCTCTACAGGTACCAGGCCCGGTCCATTATCCTTGCCAGACTTAATCTGAATATGAGAGAAAGGAGTGGATTTGTCAACAAAGTCCAACATAAGCAGGGTACTGCCAACCTCCGCCACTTCCCAAACACTGAACCACCACCTCACCCGGTGCAGCCTCGTCTCGAATATCAACGTGCTGTTGGCAGGGACCAGGTTTGGGATGCCCTGTGACCCATAGCCCAGGCTTGGGGGCACCACCAGGAGGCGCCGCCCACCCTTCTGCAATCCCAGAATGCCCTCCTCCAGACCCTGTATCAAAGAGCATTGGGTATTGAGTCAGTCACTCATCCTGAACATTTCTCTCTCCGTCGGGAGACATGAACAGGCGCACCTTAAGCGCTTTCCCGGCGCCGAGCCTCAGCCGTAGCGGCTTGCCCCGCCCATGGGTGGAGTCAAACACCTGGAGGGAGACAAAGGCGGAGCAGTTAGCGCCTCCATCCCCTGATGCTGCAAACTTTCAGGCAGGAGTAGAGGGGTGAAGGTATCCAGCAATGGCCAGGAGAAGCGCTAACTTGAAGGACAGGATTTTCACCGTCTACCGATTTGCCCATTTACCATGTTTTTATGCCTGTCTATGTGAACTTATGTAGATAGGCCTGTGTTGCCTATCTATGTCTGCATATCTATGTCTGGGTGTGTCAATACATATGTCTATACATGTCTATATGTCTGTGTTAACGTTAATGTTGTGTTAATGCTTCACTTAGAGACAAGCCTATTCCTCACCTGTCCGACAACGTGGTTCTGCAGCAGATAGCCGGTGTAGGACACCTCCAAGGAGTCGCCACGCTCCACCCCGCGGCCCTCCCCCAAAACCAGGTCCTGCAGCACCACTGTGTCCAGACTGGGGGCGCTGTTACATTTTGCCAGGCACACCTGAGTGTAGGTGACAGAGTGTGCATTCAGGTTTGCACACAGACGGCATTTCAGACCATGTATCCGGCTTACTTTTTAAGCACCTGCTTGCTGAAGTCCTCTGTGGCCTTCTCAGACTCGAACATCACTGACCAGTTCTGCTGATGATCATCGTAAAAGTTTCCATAGTTACCAGACTGGAGCTGTTCAGCACCGTAGTATAGGAGACAATGGGAACACAAGGTGAAACACAGAACTATACAGCTGATCTGTTACAGTTCACACAGTCATGTTTGGTCATGCATGGTCAAGTACGGTTTTGTGTGGCTGTGCACGGTCATAATCACATGCCGCACATACAGAACGGTCATTAAAAATCATGTTTAATCAGATGAGATCCAGCACGGACATGTGCACTAGCTCACCACGAAGGCAAAGCCTAGGGAAATCCTGGCAGAGGTGACCTCATTCTGCTGGGTGCCATAGAGCAGAACCTTGTACTGGAATGGAGGTTGGGTTTAGTATGTTTGCATTCTAATTTCCACAACATAAGATCCATAAATCAGGCTTTTTCCCAGCAAAATAATATTCTGTAAAACATTCAAATATCAGGTTACAGTATGAGATCATAAAAGTTCTCTATTGCCCTTTATCAATCACAGCACGGCTGTCAAATTCAGGCTAAATCACGCTACAAAAGAGAAGGGGAGACCAATTTTCCTTTTTACCAATTTAAAGAAGTACTGGGTTTATAGATAACGATCCAGCAACACAGAACAAGGCCATGGTTACTCGTTACATTATGGTTAATGAACATATATAACCATCTCAGACAGATACAGAAACTACACATACAGTCACTGAAAAATAGGAAGAAAGACCCTGGACTATGAGTAAAGAAGACAAAAAGTGTAGTAATCAACTCGTACACATACAGTACTGGTCAAAGGTTTGGGCACACCAAGCCACCTACAGAGGAGAGTGATAGAGTATTGTACTGCATGGCCTTTGTAACTGTAGCCCCAACACCTTTGTAACTAGAGTATCGTATTGTATGGCCTGGCCACCTGACCTAAACAAGAAATGGTTCTGATCAGGGATTGAAGGAAAAGCGCCCAATGAGAGCTCAGCACAGTTGTGGCCGCCTGGGAAAAGCATCGCAGGAGGTCACCTCATGGAATTGGCATAGAGGAAACAATAGGGTTAACCAGTCACTGGAGCAGTTAAGGTTAAGAGCCTTGCTCAGGGGCCCAGTGGTGGCATCACTCTGCTGATCATGGGATTTAAACCAGCAGCCTTCTGAGTCCCAAACCACAATGCTGCCTCACCTCCCACAACATTTCTTTTTTGGTCAGTGCATAGTTCCATATATGCTATTTTATAGTTTTGATGTCTTTATAATTATTCTAAAATGTAGAGTACAAATAAACCATTCTGTGGGAAGGTGTGTCCAAACTTTTGACTGGTTAGCTGTTGCTTGAATGCCCCTCCTGGCACTTAAATTTGTGACTCAGATCACATGACCCATTTCCCAACCACCGGTCTGTGTTCTATGGCTCATGGAAAAGAGGTTAGGCAGAGTCCCTGACAGTGCAGTCCAGCTCTCACCTCCCCAGTCACATGACTCCCCAGGACTGCGGCTCCAATCTTCCCCACCTTTATGTGCTGACCATTCACACTGTGGGCCCCCCAAAACACACACATGATGTGGGTTGACGTGGTCAATTTGTATATGAATGTATACTTGTCTATGGTTTGAATTTCACATGTAAGAGCTGTCACATTAATATATACTTCAGAGCAGTGTTTCCCAATCTGGGCCTTCAGGACCCATGGCCAGTCCATGTTTTTGCTCTGTCTGAACACCTTGCCATGCAGTCCACATTTTTGGGGAGCTGGGAGGGAGCAAAAATGTGCTCTGTCTGTGGGTCCTCGAAGGACCAAACTAGGAAACACTGCTTTAGACCTTCACACAACAGAAACACAGCAAGTCTTTATAGCCAAGCAGCCCAGCAATTCTTATGGGGGTTCATACTTACTATCTAAATGCCTGGACTGCAGTGGCAAATAAGACAGTGGGAACTTTGTGGGGCGGAGCTAAAGTCTGGGTGGGCAGGCCTGTAATGGAAAGCAGAATTACTATGAGCCTAGGAAATCCAGTGACATCACATCCTGTTTTTCTGATGTAATAATAAAAACCGTCACGTGTTTGTTTAGCATTTTATAGGTAACAGTAATGTATACAGAGAAAATACTTAATCCTCAGATTCTGGATTCCAAACTGTTGCTATCACTCCTTAAACTGAAGGATGCATCGTTCTTTAAGAAGATTCATTTAATGATCCTGGGAGAGACATCAGTGGTCATCTATTTTGATGTTACACCAGGTTCAGCACCCTGATTCCACTACCTGGGTTAGGGCAGCTCTTCCTGGGCTGCGTGGGGGCCTTGAACTGGAAGGACTGGTTACCCTGACTCTGTGCCTGGTCCAGTCTAAACAGCATGGCCAGCTTTGTCCTGAAATCACGCACACACACAGACACACACACACACGTTTGTAATTATACCTTTGCGGGGACTCTCCATTCATTTCTATGGGGAAACTCTAATCCCAAGATGACGACGTTAACCCCCACCCAGCCCTAACCTTAATAAGTAACCAAACTAAATACAAGACTTTTGGCATTTTTAGTTTTTTGATTGAGGCAGAACTTAAGAATACCCCACTGCCAAATACAGACTGAGTGACAGTATAACATTTTCAGAACAGGTTAAACAAAAATACTATTCAGCAAATAATACACGATCACTAATACTCTAAAATTCAGTCCTCAGGGAGCTCCAGACAGTACACGTTTTTGTTTTCTCCAAATTCACTGACGAAATTATCAGTCCCTCCCAAATTTATCAACAAGAGTGTTTTGTTTAAGTAGAAATCCCACTGTGATAATCCCATGACTTTTGCATGTGGTCAGAAGGCCAAATTGATAGCCTGAGTGATAACATTGACACTGTGACACTATCAAAAAACGTCTAAAGGCAAGAAACCTGTCCCCACATGTCCGCGTTATGCAACAAACTCTGCATGACATGACTGACTCAGCTGTAATGCTCTATCTGTTGGCTCCCTTTTTCTTCCATCTAGGGGAATTTAAAGATCAGTTTCAGCCATACATTCAATCCAAAAACAAACACTCAGAAACTAATGCAGAAAGAATGCCACAGAAACCAGAAAAACAGAGCATAGAAAATACAATCAAAGTGTGGAAAATGATCACGCAGTAGAATCTTCCTGGACCATCATCAGAGCAACTGCCATTCATAAGAGGCTTTTAAAGCTGCATGGAGTAACCTTAAGCTCACTTCGAATATACACATTAAAAACTGAGCATGAAGAAAACAGAATAATACTTTTCAGTTGTGGGTAGGAATGCGGTCAGAAGGTTGTTGGGTTCAGTCCCCTCTCACCCTTCTTGTTTAGAATAAGGCTTTAGTAACATGACTTATATGATCATGAAATTTCATAATATGAATTACCTTCAAACCAGGATGGCGAGCTTGCCAAAAGAGAACGATTTAAAATGGTTTTAAGATATTAAGACAATTAATATTAGTTAAAACACCCATAAAGACACATGATACGCATACAAAATACTGACGCCTGGGTCTCCCTCCACAGGTAATCAGTGGTGTCCCAAACCGCAGGAAAGTCCACCACATTCACTCCTCTCCTCTTCCGAAAAGTACGGTCCATCCTGTTTTCTTTCTTCAGCCCTGCTCTTCCTGGGTTTCCTCCTCTAAATCTATTTATCTCTCCCTGTTGCTCCAAAGGCAGGCCCCTCATCCTTAGAAAATTAACCAATCAAATCAAAGCTGAGAGAATAGCCATAGGTGGAAAGTTTGGGGGGCGTGTCCTCACCTGTATTAACAGATATCTTACAGCTGTGTTTCGCAAACCAGTCCTCGGGGACCTCCATCACTCCACGTTCTTGCTCTCAGCAAAAGGACTAATTTGCAAAAACTACCTTACTATCTATGTTTCCCAAAACCTGTTAGCAAATTACATAGTTGGAACCATTCAGTTCTTTGAAACTACGTTATTGAGAAAAGCCCAGGTTTACATTGCAAACACATATGCCACTGACATATACAGCACTGGAAACATTTAATGTATATTATGTATGTATATAACAGCCCATATTAAACTGCTGCTCCATATATGAAGCTAGGGTTATTGTTTAGTCAAATACATTTGTCTGCAATAAGATTTAATATCAATTTAATTGATAATTCTTTGAAATTAATTTGTGATGCACCTGCACTTTGATCGCTTTGCCTAACAATTTCGGTCTTTCAGTAAAATGAATAAATACAATATTACACAAAACCCGAATGAACAGCAGCCTTAGGTCTTACAGTGCCGGTTTTAAGGGGTAGTTAGAAAAATCTCATCATCTCTGAAATATTTCATTCAACGTCTACTGAAAGTTTTGGGATATCAATCTTCTGTTTGATTTACCTAAAACTATTGTTTATTTGCACCGAGCAGGAAGTTAATGTACGTGGTATGATTCACATTTGGCCAGGACAAGAGCAAACGTCAAGCTAAAAACAGCTGCGATTTTAGGAAACTTAATGCCCGCTACTCACAAAAAGTCGTTTTCCAGCCAGCTCCGCAACACACTGCAGACGCCCCTCCCCATCATCGCATGGTAAATCAATTAGCCAATCAGATACTGTCGTAATGCTGCCGCGGCGTCCAATCGGAACAGAGTGCCGTAAAACGTGGCGACACGGCGGTGTAGTCCGTACAGTAACTGTAATGTTGCCAATCGTACACAGCACTGGAGATGTAGGAATTGTACCCTCCAAACTACCGAATTTGCTTGCTAACGTTCAGATTAACATACAGCGCTAAGGTCTGTAGAGCTTTATTGCGTAATTTGGAACCCAGCGGTATTTTTACTTAGATGATCGTTAGTCCTTTAACTCATACTACGAACATATACAAAACGTTCGTCATTGAAACTGTTTGCATTCGTATGTTGATCTGTCGGTTTTATGTCACCGTTATAGCTATTTATCATTCTGCAGTATGTCAGTCATGTATTGTCTTAGTGTTCTTAAGTGTGTATATAGTCGAGCAGTTTCTATGTACAGATCCAGCTGGATTGTATTTGTGGTTATGGCGGTTTAACTATTGAAAAAAGAAAAAAACAACATCAACATTAAATGATAGTTAAGGAATATAGCTAGGTGGTAACATCTATGGCTAGAACCGAAACTTACGTTCCTTTTATGATTAGCGAAGCCCAGATGTTGCATGGCGGCCAACTTTGGTTAGATGGCTACTGTGAGATTTTCTGTTCAAGACGTGTCTGCATACACATGCGCACAGATGTACATGTATCTAACGGGTATATTTTCTTGTAAATAGTCTTTACGGTATACAAACTACCCAACGCGTTTCATGTAGCTAATTCTAGGTTTATATGGAATATTATAGATTTGCTGTAAGACTTCTGCGTGAGCGTGAGAGTCACGCCAGATGCTTGAGAGTTGGCAACTCTGATGCTGTAAGATGACTTCCAGGCGTTGTGCTGCCTTGCTTCCTGCAGGATGTCCGATCATACCCTACTGATCTTGTACGGCAGCCAGACCGGGACGGCCCAGGACACGGCCGAACGCATCGGGCGCCAAGCTCAGAGGAGACACGTGAAGGTCCGGGTGGAGGCACTGGACTCTTATTATGTGGTAAATGCTCAAGGGGCGTGTTCCGCAGCTTGGGTGATAATATTATCTATGGCTTAACAAGACTCAGCTCTTCAGTGAACAAAAAGCGTGGCGTATTGGTCTCGACCTGCATGACATTCAAATCTTTATAACACGGCCAAGGTTTTCCATTGCCCGTAACGAATTTGGCAGGGTAATGAATTTCTGATACAAACAGAACTACTTCTGCATCTTAAATCGTTGTGAACTCTGCAGACCTTACGTACTCCCACACAGGCAAACCTGATCTCAGAGTCGATGGTGATGTTTGTTTGTTCTACAACTGGCCAAGGTGATCCGCCAGACAACATGAAGGTATGTGCTGGTTAGCCAGTCAGATCAAAATGTTTGACAATGCTTGATTGCCTCTATCATTTATTCCTTTGCTTGTATCTGTCTCTGAATTGCCTGCATATTGGGTTTCCCCATGGTCCGCCTCCATCTTACATCACCTGTGCCATTTGTACCTTCATATATCCATGAATATATTGACTGTAAATATACAGCTTGTTTTTTTCACGTAGAATTTCTGGCGGTTCCTATTCCGGAAGTCTCTGCCCCTGGGTTCCCTGTGCCGCCTTGACTGTGCTGTGCTGGGTTTGGGAGACTCGTCCTACTCCAAGTAAGAGCCCGCCCCACTGCTTATGTTTCTTTTTATGACAATTATCCACAAAATGTGCAGCTTTTGTCACTGCAGTGAATCTTTCTGGGCTTCTGGAAGAACATTTCTAGAGCCTCTTGATATGGGAAGTCAGAAACGTCTGGCCCATTTATTGAGATCCGCATGCAGGTTGCAAGATGGTCTCCTTGCAGCCTGTTGCGGATGTTTGTCTTGACCTGCAAATACATCAACTGTTAGTCTTTAAAAGTGATAGCTGACAGCTTAAAATAGTGATAGTTTAAAGCAGAAAATGCCACTGTGAAACGTATTTATTACCCTGTTCATTTTTGTCTGCTTTTCAGTTGGTTGACGCGACATATTTTCCGACACGCGCTCTCTGTCCGCTGGTGGGAGTTTGCTCACCTGTGTGTAAATGTTTGCATTTAATGCACTTGTTTGATCGCAGGTTTAACTTTGTTGCAAAGAAGCTCCATAAGCGGCTACTGCAGCTGGGGGCCAGCATTCTGCTGCCTGTGGGACTGGCAGACGACCAGCACGACCTTGGGTAAGAACGGTATCTGGAGTGGGGGAAACAGGTCTTCATCCTCCTGAGTTGAAATGGCTGCTGTTTCCCTCTTCATACTGGAATGGACTATAGACTGAAGCAACGACAGCATGTGGTCATAGTTGTACCTTTATGTGTCACAGTCCCGATGGAGTGATTGACCCCTGGCTCACTGCATTCTGGGAAAAAGCCTTGTCCTTGTATCCTCCCCCTGCAGGAATGAAGGCGCTCAGTGACACAGAGTTGTAAGTCTGGGATTTACCATGCAGTTACTCCACTTTAACATTTCAGATACAACTGCTAATAATCATTTCACTGCCTTGGTTTGCAGACTCCCTCCTAGGTACACTTTCCACTTTCTGGATAATGCCACAGAGAAGCCAGCTAATTGGTCCCAGGACATGACACTTGTGACCAATCGTTCGCAACCCTGCCCTTTCATGGCGCAAATGATGTCCAATCAGAGGGTGACACATCCCACGCACTTCCAGGACGTGCGACTCATCGAATTCGATATTACGGGGTCAAATATAGAGTGAGTGCCATGCCATCGCATAGAAACATCAACTGAATATAATATAGAGTGAGTGTCGCACTGTCCCACAGAACCTTGTGTACCTTCTCCAGCAAAATATCAAGCTTTATACCGTTAGATGTGTCTGCAGATTATTATAGGTACTATAATTAATATATTAATTAGGTATATTAATTATAGTAGGTGCCATACTGATATTTAAGATGATACTGATATTTTATTACTTCTTTTTCTTATTTATGTTATTATTCATTATTGTTTATTATGTTTTTTTGCTCTGTTGGGTTAACTGGGACCGTGTGTACGCAATTTCATTCCACCTCATGCAAATGTGATGCGAATGACAATAAACTTGATCTTTGATACTTGGTTATACTGCTCTTCTTCTTGGTGGAGATGGAGACTTTACATGAGAACAGTGTGTCCACGTCTGTGCCCCTGCAGGTTTTATGCCGGAGACGTGCTGATGATACGACCCCAGAACTCGCCCGAGGATGTGCAGCAGCTGTGCGAGCTGCTGAAGTTGGACCCGGAGCGGCAGTTCATCCTGACGCCAACAGATGGCGCCGCAGGTTGGGGCAGTTTCATATTGTCACAAGCTGCTTGCATTGTTTCCTGATGTTTGGAGAACCTTACCCTATGACGTGTGGCCCCTGTGCCTATCAGCCCCCAGGCCTGCGTGTCTACCCCAGCCCTGCACGGTCAGGTACCTGCTGGAGCGTTTCCTGGATGTGGCCAGTGTGCCACGCCGCTCCTTCTTTGAATTTCTGGCCTGCTTTGCCACCAACGAGCTGGAGAAAGAGAAGCTTGTGGAGTTCTGCTCTGCACAGGGCCAAGAGGAGCTACAGAGCTACTGCAGCAGGCCCCGGCGCACAGCCTTGGAGGTAGGCCCATGGGTGTGGTCTTAGGTACCTCTGTGGGTGGGGTCATATTGGACACACCCCTTGGAGGCAGTCCATTGGAGGACATGCATAGTGGGTGGAGTCATAATTAATACATCTGACAAGTAGAGGTATGTTGAGTAGCATTGTGGGCGGAGTCTTGTCCCTTAAGGGCGGGGTCATGTAGACAATCTAGTCCAGAGGGAAGGTGGTGTGAGAAAATGAAGTTTCTCTGCTCTCTTCCTCCTCACCTCCCTCCCTCTCCTGAAGGTGCTGGCCGACTTTCCACACACCTTGGCCACCATCCAAGTTGACTATCTGCTGGACCTCTTTCCAGAAATCCAGCCTCGCTCCTTCTCGATCGCCTCCTCGCTGCTGGTAGGCATCCTGAAGGCTCAGGGGTGGGGCGGGTAAGCGCCAGGTGTGCCAGATGTACTGCTGTTTATAAATATGCCTCCGCGCTGTATGAAAACCACACATCCAGGTACTCATTGTTGTGCACCTTACCTGTTTAGTTTCAGCACGTTTATCAAAGGTCCAACAGTTGACATTTCCCTAGCGGCAGAACCAACCTCCTTTTAGTGACCGTAACCACAACCAGGACTCCCCTGTCCTCCAGGCCCATCCACACCGGATCCAGATCCTTCTAGCTGTGGTGCAGTACAGGACTCGCTTGCACAAACCGCGCAAGGGCCTGTGCTCATCATGGCTGGCCTCGCTGGACCCCGCGCAGGGTGAGCAGGCGCTGGTGCTCACTGGTCTCCCTGCTGCCGCTGTATAAGCTGGCCCGAAAGGCATCATGGTCCGCCAGTCTCCTCACTCTGGAATGTGCCACTCTGCAGGGACGGTGTCTGTCCCTCTCTGGGTGAAAAAAGGGGGGCTGAAGTTCCCTACTGATCCGAAAACCCCCGTGATCATGGTAGGGCCTGGGACTGGAGTGGCACCCTTCAGGTCTGCTGTACAAGAAAGTGTCGCCCAGCACAAAACGGGTGGGTATTTTTCTGTCCCTCACATAATAATCAGTCCCTTTTAAGGTACAGTGTAGTTTTATTTATTATCCAGTGTTATAAGCTGCTCCTCTTTGATTACTCTCTAGTTTTATGCTCTTCCTGCTTCAGCACTTGCTTTACTTTAGTATTACACAGTATTGTGTTTCCATTATATCTAGTATTACATTCTCTCTTCCAAATGCCTCCATAACAGGAAATGTGCTTTTCTTCGGCTGTCGCTCCGAGTCCAAGGATTTCTACTTTCGCTCGGAGTGGGAGGAGCTGGAAGGAACCGGTCAGCTGACCCTCTTTACGGCTTTCTCTCGGGATCAGGTAGGTGCAGGGCGCCGTACTCTCTCGCACACACAGACACACAGGCCTGCTCAGTGTGGGTATGTGCTCGCGCCCACAGGAAGACAAGGTGTACGTGCAGCATCGTGTGACGGAGCAGGCCGCCCTGCTGTGGGACCTCATTGTGAATAAGAATGCACATTTCTACATAGCTGGGTGAGTCTGACCTCTGGTGGAGGTATCCGGTAGTACAAAATCCGACTATGGCTGTCTGAGCCATGCATGCATCAAACATGGAGAACATAAAGAACAACTATTTTTTATAGCTGCAACCCATCCTGGTGTCTATATATATAATCATCATTTAAGAGTATTTTATTGGCCCCACCCCTTTCCTGCCTGTTTCCCATATGCCCCACCCCCTTTCCCACCCCCCTTACCCCAGCAATGCCAAGGAGATGCCCACATCTGTGTCCGATGCCCTGAAGGGGCTCTTCCAGAGTGAAGGCGGCGTGTCCGCCTCCCAGGCTGAGGAGATGCTGGGTGCCATGGAGAAGGCGGGCCGATTCCAGAGGGAGACCTGGTCCTGATCCAGCTCAGCTCAAGGATGGGGTGCAGCTCATGTGACCATGTGACCAGCCTCTGTGCCAAGGAGCCCATTATGAATAAGGCTGCTTTTTGGTCAGACAGTACTTTAAATCTTTAATGGCGTTTTTAGCTTTGGGCTAACTGGATGAAAACAGGCCTTAGCAGATATCCGCTGGGACCATTTGGACTGATGTTATTACTACAGTTACTGCTTAAGAAAAGGCTAGCACGACTAGGCTGCAAATTCATTCCCCCTTGGTTATTTCCAGGGGCTGGTTACAAGTCATTTACCAACTGATGCTAGATAAAAATACTCCCACGCCTAGTTTTTCTGCTTTCCGGAATGGTCACAGCAGATTGTATCGACGGTGGTCATTAAAGCACATTTTAGGCTCCTTATAAAGGATGTACAGGAACAGACTTCTCCTGCTCTTCCTTAAAAGGGACGATGGTAAAAAAACAAAACCTGCTTGTTGTGTACAAATAAAATCATATTCCATTTTCAAATGAGCTGCTGTCATTTGCGGGCCAATGGAAAGTTTTACATTAGTCTAAAACATTTTTGTATATATAATACAAATACATACCTTGTTATATGCTACTTGAATGTTTAATGAATTTGATTATATGTCTTTTTCTAGTTATTAGTTGTAATATATATATATTTTCCAGTACGTGGGGTTTAGTTATGTGTTTTTCGTGTAGCTCATATGAGAATAATTCAAGATCTGAATCTAATTCAATGCATCAGCATCAGGGAGTAGGATCCCACAACCTTCTGGCCCCAAGGTACTGCCCTCAGGACTTGAGTTTGACCATTTCATATACCAGGCAGGTCTCTCCTTCAGCGGATCCCCTAATCCTCCAAAATCAGAACTTTCACGGCAGTTCTAGGTGCAGATGTCACAATTCCGCAGTAGAGGTGTTCCTATTCCTCAAGGCTCGTGGCTTCACATGTTGGCGTTCCAGAACAGTTCTTCATATAGTTACCAGAGACTGATGAACACAGTGGTTCACTGTGCTGATGCATTGATATATAAACCTGGCTGGCGCTCTTTCTGAGTGCTGGAACAGCATGCGCAGCATGCAGCTAGGAGCCTGCATTGTTTTCGTGACACCTCTCCCAGAATGCACTGGATGAACGCCAGTCTGTCAGACAGAGGGCAGGACTGTCCCCACATTGCCCACTGCAGTCAAGCCACCCAAACCCCAATGTCACTGCACATGGCAACTGCAGTGCAGGACTTGGACCAAATGCAGCTTCCGCTGGGCACTTGCAGGAACACGAGTATTCACAGTGGGTTAGTCTATTGGTACTCCAGCCAAGGCTCTTATTTACCGTCAGGGTGAAGGATGAGCAATGATGATGGACTTGGGTGAAACCAAAGGGATGAAATTCAGGCATTTTCCATGCATTTCGTGATAAGTTATATTTTTTTACAATTCATCTCCAAATTTGAGATGGTCAACTGGCAGAAAAGTCATGACAAACACTCACTTGTGACAAGGAGACACTATGGTCATTATGTCATGCGATTGATCAAAACCCTCAACCCCAACTTCATCTTAAAATCCAATTACACCCCTTTCATGCTGCTAATTTACAATCCCAGATCCAGATACTTCATGTAAAAGTGTCCCAATTCAATAGCCGACACAGGAAAAATGAAGGTACGCTGCCTTGTGGGTGCCCAAAGCCCTCTAAACGTCACCTTGGCTAAACCGTGACCATGTTAAAAAGCTTTCTGTGAACAACGGGGGGCCTCCAGTCACACAAATAAAACCGGGCTGGAACGTATAACACGAACAGCAATCAGGTGTCCTGCAGACGTTGGCAATGTTCTACGCAGAACTGGATTCAGGTAAGGAGTCTTGACAACCTCCATACACCTGCTTCTTCTTTCATGCACACCAGTTTATGTGGACCCAGCCCAGCCTACATAGACACTGATTGGCTGGATGCCCAATGGAGGTGTGGCTGAGGTGAGGGGCGGAGCCTGGAACACCCCGCCCTCCTATCTAAGTGCCAGCGTGTAGACCTGGTAGATCTCCTCAGGGAAGTTCTCCTGGCGTTCCTCGCGGATGACCTGCAGACCGGCGCGGCACACCAGCTCACGCACCAGCGGAAGCTCCCGGCACACGCTGCTGTCCACTTCGTCCAGCACCACGCCGTCGTACGCCACGTTGTCCTTCACCACAATGAGCCCCCCGGGGGAAAGGCCAGTCCGGCAGCGCTGCAGGAAGCTCACCAAGTGCTCGTCTGTTAGGTGACCTGGGTCAGTCCATACATCAGCCAACATTACCACCAGGTGCCAGTTAATATTTTCTTTCCATTTACATTGTGCTTATTATCTAAAGTTTTTTTAAAAAAAAAAAAACAACTGGATATTTTAATGGAGCATTTCATCTGGATGTAAAGCACCAACTTCAGTGCTAAACGTTAGAGAAGTAGGAGTTGTGAGCCTTACTCAAGGGCTCAACAGTGACATAATTACACTGCCAGCCACGGGATTTGAACCCTAACCTAATCTAGATGTGGGTCCTGCATGTCACATACACTAGACATAGTAATTCATGTCAGGTATTGCTACAAATATCCCTGGGAGTCACACACCCCAACAGAGAGTTAGACATATTTCACCTTCAAAAGTACTTTTTATAATTCACTGGATTCTTATTTTTTTAGGTACCTCAGTATCAATTGCCTTCAACTGTTAAAGTACAGTCCCTCTAAAATATTAGAAAGTTATTGCTACTAATTTACGATCAGGACACACACGCGCGCACACACACACCTGCGGACAGTTGTGTAACTCTGTTTAACCTAAGCATGTTCTTGGACTGTGAGGAGAAAACGGAGTACCTGGAGGAAACTGCACAACGACATGGGGAGAACATGCAAACTCCACACACGAAGTGTGCAGAGACCCAGAAGTGTGAAGCAACAGAGCTAATCACTGCACCACTGCGCTGCCACATGTCCAGCTAAGTTTTCAATGGTTGGCTAACTGTGACGTGCATGCTGCGTGCATGTGACGTGCAGGCAGAGACCCCAGGAAGTCCTGGCTCATCCATGATGTTCTAGCACCGATCTAGGCCACGGCACGTAAACAGAACCCCAGCCGGACTCACCGATGACCCACTGGATCCAGATTACATCATAGCGGCCTGGCTGAGGCTCGAAGTCCTGCAGGCCACAGCAGAAAAAGTTCCCCACCCTCTTGCCCTCTTCGCCCAGGTAGGAGCGCGCCTTGTCCAGGAACTCCTGGGTCACATCCACCAGGTCCACCGTGCGAAAGAGGGGGAGCAGCAGGCGCTTGGTGATGCGGCCGATGCCGGCGCCACAATCCAGGGCACATCCCGTGCCCGTCTTCCCCTTGCCTTCCTGCTGGAAGGGGAGAGAGATGCCAGGCTGTCAGGCCTGTTCTTGTGCAGTGGCAAGCTTGCAGCAGTTTTACTAAACAAAAATGTTCTGAGGGCGGGACAAAAAAAAAGTTGGTGAGATAACCAATCAGATTGTAGAGGAAGTGGGTCCAAGCAACTAGAGAAGGCGAGACGAAGACATCTGATTAGCTGGTCCTTATAAACCCTATATTGGTTCCTCTACAACAGGGGTGCCCAACTCCAGTCCTGGGGGACCGGAGCCCTGTGTAGCTTAGTTCTTTCCCTGTTCCACCATAAATGATTCAGCTCAAGTGCTGTGTGGTAATTAGCATAAGGAGCTGAATCAGGTGTGTTAAATGAGGGGAAACCCAAAAATGTGCAGGGCTCTGGCCCCCCTGGACGGGAGTTGGGCACCCCTGCTCTACAATATGATTAGTTATGTCTTTGAACCAATCATTTTTCATTCTGCCCTCAGAACGTTTTTGTGTAAGCAAAACTCCCACGAGCCAAACATCAAGGCAGCTCATTGGATAGTGGTGTCAGTGATTTTGCTCATTTGAATTAACATCTGCGTGCCTGTGTCTTAATACCTTTTTGCTGAATTCATATTTATTTTGGAGGCTTATACAATGCTATTTAAAAACTTAATTAACAGTTTAAAAACAATTGTAAAATGTGAAGACATTGCACCCAGCTAAGACTGGATATCCCGATTAAGAGAACTAACTACCGACACTCGGAAAAGCTCAACCTAGTAGTTCCTTAACCACTATCGCACCCGCATATCCATCCCATTAAGCAAAGACGGCCCTGCCACTCACCCCAAGGAATTTCTGCAGGAACTTCTTGGAGCTGTTGATGTCTATAGTGGAGATGCTGCCATACCCACCCAGCATGCCGTCTACCGTAGGCTGGACCTCATGCCAGTACTGCTCAGCCTTGGAGTAAAAGGCTGTTTCGTCCTCCACCGCATCAACCATCCTGCACACAGCACAGCCCAGCCCTGGCGTCTCATGAACATAATGAGGCTTAACATTGTACATTCTTTGTCATTTTTAATATCAGGTTAGTTGGACCCAGCCACTGAACACAACCTAACAAAAGAGCCAATTTAGCACAACACTAATAAAATATAACTTACTGAAGACCATTAACACTAAAAAATTAAGTTTCACTTTCATGGCTAAATGGTGGATTCATTCATTCATTCATTGGGACAATGTTCCTCAAAGTGTGTAGATGTCTATTTTCGTCTTTGCCCCCGGATAACAGGGCTGAGGCCAGTACATGATGGGCCATCGTGCCATACGCTGATTCCACACATCAGCTGTCGTCGGGGTGGGGGGGTGGGACGGGGTTAGAGGTCAGACAGAAACCTGCCTGGCATCTAAACGCTAAACTCGTGAGGAACTGAGAGACTGGCCTCTACAAAGTGCCAGGAAAAAGGGCGATACTGCGTGACAGGCTGGCTGCCTACAGAGCTGCGTCCTGAAGTCCCGCCGTAAATTAATGCGGCTTTATGAGTAAATCCACAAACCAATGGGAGGCTTTAGACACCTGACCGGCTTACAGTTGCCTGATCCAGAGTGACATTACCGATGGCTTCAACGTCACAGTATCGGGGAGACGTAAACCTGCGTCCCAGTACTGCGGTCGTCTGGCCAGAAGCTAACCATATTACACCACCCCACGTTAACGCCTACTGATAAACATACATAGTTAAAACGAAGAGTGATACAGGATATAACTTCAACAGGGCGATTAAACATGCAGACTGTCACGCTGCTAGAATATGAACTATATAAGGAGTCTGGTCCGGACTATTTATAGAAAGACATTGTGGTGCGGCGCATGGAGGGAAAGTGCATGGCGCCGTTCAGCCCACATGCTTTCCTCTCTCTCCACGACCAGCACACGCTGGTCATTATAAAAAGAATGGCGACAACTTACCTCGCAGCAGCGTCAGTACCCCCTGGAAACCCTAAATGCTGTCAGACATGACACGAAACAATCCCTATGGACGTCTCCCACAACCCCGGCGTCTAGTGCTTTGCCGGTGACGCCACTTCCGTGTTGAGATGGCGCATGTGCAATGCTTGGTGTTGGATTCCGCCACCATGTGGCAGTGAAGGGAAAATACAACGCTGTGGTATAATGCCGCAATGCAACTTAGCAGTTATCTGCAAGTAATGAGTGTTTCAGGATTAATTTGAAACACTCATATTTGAATAAAACAACACACTTCTTTGTGTATTTCATATGCATGTCTTTTTTCATGGCACATTTAACTTATCAATTATTATTATATGGACAAAATTACTTGGACACCTGGCTATTACACCCACAGGAACTTTTATGACATCCCATTCTAGATCCATAGCCGTCAATATGGTGTTGGTCCCCCCATGGCAGCTATAAAAGCTGCCACTCTTCTGGGAAGGCTTTCCGCAAATTTATGGGGTGTGTCTGTGGGAATTTTTGCCCATTTTTCCAGAAGATCACGTGTTTGGTCAATCTCCGTTCTAGGTCATCACAAAGGAATTTGACGGGGTTGAATTCAGGGCTCTGTGTGAGCCAATGAATTTCTTCCACATCAAACTCACCCACCCATGTCTTTATGGACTTTGCTTTGTGCGCTAGAGCACACTCACGCTGGAATGGAAAAGGTCCTTCCCCAAACTGTTCCCATAAAGTTGGGAGCATGGAATTGTCCAAAAAGTCCTGGCATACTGAAGCATTAAGTGATCCCTTCACTTGAACAAAGGAGCCAAGCCCAGCTCCTGAAATGAACCCCATACCATCATCCCTCCTCCACCAAACTTTACAGCTGGCACAATGCAGTTAGGCAAGTAACATTCTCCTGGCATCTGCCAAACCCAGACTCATCCATCAGACTGCCAGACAGAGAAGTGTGGTTCGTCACTCCACAGAACACGTTTCCACTGCTCCAGAATCTAGAGGCTGTGTACTTTACACCACTCCATCCTATGCCCAGCACTGCACTTGGTGATGTGAGGCTTGTAAGCAGCTGTTCGGCCATGGAAGCCCATTCCATGAAGCTCCTGCACACAGTTTTGTGCTGGTGTTAATGCCAGAGGAAGTTTGGAACTCTGCACTTATTGAGTCAACAGAGCTCTGGCCACTTTTACTCACTATGCACCTCAGCACTCGGCGACTCGCTCTGTGACTTTACGTGTGCTGCCACTTCATGCCTGAGTTTCTATTGTCTCTAAACGCTTCCACTTTGCAATAATACCACTTATAGTTGACTGTGGAATATATAGCAGAGAGAAATGTCACAAACTGACTTATTGCAATGGCAGCATCCTATGACGATGCCACACTTGAATTCACTAAGTTCTGCAGAACGACCCATTCTTTAACAAATGTTTGTAAACCAGACTGCATGGCGTGGTGCTTAATATTATACACCTTTTACAATTTAATGATTAACAGGTGTGTCCTGATACTTTTGTCCATATAGTGTATGTACCAAGGAGGTAACTGAAAACAATTATCATTTTAATCATAGTGCATTCAGTTTTGCCATAGGATAATGCAATAGTGCGAAATTAGGTATATAATTCATCCGTGAAAGAAATGTAGGTCTACTAATGAATTAGTGCAGTTTCTCCCCAGGAATGCAAGGACACAGCCATGTTTCTGAAGTAGCATTGTCATTTTAACATGATGATATATTTTGCAAAATATGAAATGGAGAACCATCAAATCTATTTTTATACTTTGATATTATTTTATTTGCATCCATCTGTGTGTAATCACATATGTAAATAAAGTACATAACTGAAATTTCTTTAAATGCTAATACAACAGAAAAAAGTTTAAAGTGATAAAATAAACTCTGGTCAAATCTAATGCTACTTCATTACAAAATAACATGTTTCCAGTGACAAACGGAAATTATAATTTCTGTCCAGAACAAATACAGATAAAATAACTGAATTTTGGAGGTAAAGGCATTAGAAGCTAATTTTTCTTCTTCTATCCCCCTCACCCCACCCTATACCTGTC
>JAODUD010000117.1:19439978-19450761 GCA_026784285.1 Stomatorhinus walkeri
GACCTGCTATGACAGGGTCTGTCTGTAAGACCAGACAGGCCTGAGATTTACCCCAAATGACTATCAATCTGTCTCTGCTGTTACTTTTTGTCTTTCTCCTTATACTACAACTCCTTGCATTATATACACCACATTATATATATACAGTATATATATATATATTATAGCACCATTGGAAACTTGTTATTGATAAGCCAAGGTGAATTACAGGGTCCAGCTTTTCAACACTTGGGAATCGTCAGAGCCCAAACATGGCCGAAGCTGAGTGCGCTGGATTAATCAGCAGCTATGGATGTGCCATGAGTGTTATATGGTCACAGATCACTAAGCTAAGTTTAAAACATGGACTGGATCATCCATGGGCCCTAAATTTCTCTGCAATAAAATGCTCCGGTATTTTCTCCTTGTATGTTCAGTGTAAAAAATCAGAAGGATGGTCTTGTTCCCGTGGTGGGAATCTGCATTTACCTCCTAGTTTAATGAATCTCTATGTAGCACGTGCATGAGAATAACCTGAACGAAGCAGGAAGTGACATATTCATTGGTGTAAATTTGTGACGAATTTGTTCATCTATCCATCTTCTATACCACTTGTCCTGTGCAGGGTCAAAAAGGCCCAAAGTCTGTCCTGGAAGCAACAGGTACCAAGCAGAGAACAACCCAGGATAGGGCATCCACCCACTGCAGATTTGTCATTTCGAAAATATTTATATTTATAATAATGCAGGTCTTGTGTAATTAGCACAGCAGATCACATCTGTTAGCTGGTTTGCAAAACATAAAACAGCTCAGAGTAAATATCTCCAAATTACCCAGAAAGACCAGTTAACTATGCTACTTTAAAAATCTAGATAGCCACAATACCATGAAAAAATAAGAAATTTAAGTGTGGAAAAAAGATTTTAAAATAAGGGCATAATTAAGTTATTAATTAGTTATAGGGCTCAAACTATGAAGTTTTGGAATTATCTTTAGTGGGAGGGGTGATGGCTCGTGGAAATAAATCAGCAACCCAGAAAAACTCTGACTTTGGGTGTCGCTTTAAAGTAGAAACTCAAACAAAGGCAAAGTTTATACCAAAGGGTGGGTGCGGAAGGTTCCGGAGCCCACTGTGACTCTTCCGCTCGGACTCGCCAGGCTGCAACGTGCCTCGTGTGCAGCCCAGCTCACTGGCTGCTTTCTCCCAGTCCCGTTCTACACTACAAGATGGAGAGAATCAGCAGAGAGAGAGAATCCCTTCTGCCTTTTTTCTCCCCCCTCACTCTTACCTTCCCAGACCATTAGAGGAGTGCTATACTGACAGTTTATAGTCCTACTGACGTGAAAAGATCCACCACTGCACTCTCTAATACCTGTTCCCTCTCATTTTTTTCTCACCATATAGATCCTGACTGTCAAGAACATAGATCGACACTTTTTAAAATGGAAGGTTACATTGCCATAAAGTCAGAATACACCCCTGCCCATTGCTCTAGCATCAAAACAGGCACGATTCTGTAATCAGAACAGCCAATATTAAAGGTTTGGGATTACTCTAGAGGTTACATGTAGAAGTTGACGTGGCGTAAATGCTATCGCACTTATGTTTTTCCGAAGCGGCGCTGCTCTTGCATAGGCTTGATTTATTTTAGCATGTCGCCGCTGCAGCGATGCTGTTTCTATGGTTGCGTCTGCCAAGCTGGGCTCGTCGTGCAAAAAGGGGCAAGCTAGCAACATCTAGTGAGAGAACGAGACAAAAGCAGACGCTACGTTCCACCGCCCCCCCCCGGATCCCCCTCAGTCTCCTCGCTCTCTCCAACACTGCCCCTCTCCGCCCCCCCCTCTCTCTAGCGCTCCCTCACAAACACACGCTCCCCCTTGCGTGTGAGGGTTACAGCAGAGCACACTCCTCTCTCTCCCTCGCTCTTCCCTATCCGTTAACCGGGGCAGGAAAGCAGTCCCGTTCAACCTTTCACTGGTGTTTAAATAGCGCATCCCTAAGTCTCCCATAAACCCCCCACATATAGACTAACAATCATTTTCCTGAAAATCCAGTTTAACAGAAAAACTGGAGCGTGGCTGTCAGATAGTCAGTTTAAATCCCCGTCCGGGTGTTATAATGTTACAGAATTTCTCCTTAGGTCTGTGTGAAGAATCGCTCTTCAGATGAACATAACGGATAGCTAGCTGCCATCAGTTATAACTGAGTTATTTGTGTGTGTGATTTGTTATTATGGCCAAAACTCATTCAAGTGTGACTCTCATGATGGATGTACTTTTCTGTCCATCACAGCATGTTTGGCTGTATAACTGTCACATTTTAATTGCTTGAATATGTGGGGCGGGTTGGTATCACTGTCTTTACTTTTATATATGAGTAATTAGGGAAATCATTGGTTTATTTGAGGCTAATTCCTCTGTCAAACCAATTAAGTATTTTGGTTAATCTTCTCTCAGTTTAATTTCTGAAAGCATGTTTAGTCGTGAGTGGTAACTAGTTTCCTGATCGTCCAGCAGTAACAGACCATTTGAAAACACTCCTATCGTTAAAATTAAACACGCTTTCTCACTTTATCACAGCATTTGTCGAAGCGCGTGAAGATTTTACATCGAGTGACCCGGGGAGACATAAATCTTTCCAGGCGCGGCAGCTGAAAATGCAGGCCGATTCTCACTCCTAACCCATTTCGGGAAGGCTTGGTCCATTGTGCATGCCTGCTCCATTTTCGATGTGGCACGGAGAATCTCAAAGGGACAGCGTCCAGACAGAAAACCAGGGAGATAAAAACGGAGTTATTTTGTTTGCTATTCCTTGCTTCAATCTAGCGATGGATGAGCAGGCACTGGGAAGATAGCAGGGGCAGGGACGGGTCACAATCACACGCACACACCGTTTGAGTTTTCCTGGACTCATGGGGACTTCCCATTGACTCCATTTTTAATGCAATAAACGAAACGTAACTCCACTCCAGCAGAACTCAAAAACAGATGAAAGGTGATAAGAAGGTTTGGGACGTTTTGGGACTGCTGCTCTCTTAAAGGAGCTTTGGTGGTGGGGGAGGAGGGGGCAGCCAAGCTTGGAACCATCTCACGACTCCACAGGTTCCCAGAAGGTCAGCTTTTCAGTCTGCACGACATCAAGGATGGGGAAAGCAAAAACACACACACACACACACACACGCTGGAACACAGACTCACATAATGCCTGTGCTTTTCCAACCTCCTCCATGCATTTGCTTAGCCTGGTTCAGCACGTTCTTGTCCAGGATCTCCTTTCATGGCTACGGCCAGAAGTTCTCAAGAGATCTCAGTCAGTAGCAGCCCCCCCCCCAGCCCTCCTACCCCCTTCTCTCCAAAACGCACTCTTTAACAGACACCGTTCTGTCAGATGGGCAGTGAGCACCCACTGTAGCTACCACTTTGAGTTTTCAGCCCAGTTATCCACAGAACACACACAAACACACATTTACAGCAGTAAGACTAGATCCTTGTCCTTTTCAGGATTATCGGTAATTTTCTCCCTTATTTTTAATTCCCAGCTGTATAATTTGCCATGATAATTTAGCCTCTAAGCTTTCATTCCTACCTCAGGTCCACAGAGAAGGGATGCAGGTTATCAGAACACAGAACCGTCCTTGCCACTAGACTAAATTGGGCCACAATACTTCCAGATGTACTGGCAATTTTTTGTTTCCACATTTGGAGACTGGATGCCACCATTGGTTTTGTAACACAAATTATACCAAACTGCCTATGCTTTGATTATGACGGTAGGAAACAGCAATGAGTTACAGCCATTTAAGTGTTTATGCAGTGATTTGCAGTTATATTTGCTGCCCAGTGTTCTCCAAAGCCCTGTCATGCTGACATGGCCGTTGGTGGTCCAGATACCAAGGCATCCAATAGCATCTGAGTACAGACACACAGAAAGCCTGACTGTGCCTTTCTATAGACAAGTGTAACTCATATTGAATCACCACTCTGTGTATGTGTGTGTTACACAGACACAACTGCAACAAAATTCATGTTTGTCTTCAGAAATACTTTGCAGTAAGTCAATGAAAAGCTC
Source organism: Stomatorhinus walkeri (assembly GCA_026784285.1). Taxonomy (NCBI): domain Eukaryota; kingdom Metazoa; phylum Chordata; class Actinopteri; order Osteoglossiformes; family Mormyridae; genus Stomatorhinus; species Stomatorhinus walkeri. The sequence goes on from JAODUD010000117.1 coordinate 19,444,027, forward strand.
ACGAGTGTCAGAATTGAAGATATATAACAAAACATTTATACACTAGTATCTAAAACAGACATTATGAATGTTTTTTTTAAAGCAAGCAAACATTCTGTCTCATAACAAAGAACCTAAAACAAAATCTTGACCCAGTTGCCCTGAAGGCCATGCCTAATTTCTTGAAATAACTTGGTGGTGTAACTTGTGAAATAACAACAATGGATCCAGTGGCCAATTGAGAAAAATAGGTACACCATAATGGTAAGAAATTAAACACAGCCAAAAGGTTGCAGCATTATGTTGTGGCACCCCAAGCTACAGAACCTGAGCATTTTAGTAGGACATCTAGTTAGTTTAAACCGATAAAATCCATTGATAAAATCCAAACTCTCAGATATGAAGGCTGAAGAGCATGGTTGTTATAGCATGGAGTTTGGGCAGCTCAACCTTGCAGATGTCCTTTTGCCTTTGACAAGACAACCGCCTGCCTCCCCAAGGAAGACGCCCCACCAGATCAATGCGCTTGGCCTTCATGCACTGTAGCCACCAGAGACAATCACCAGCCTGCTGCTACACAGTGCCCATCTGCTGCCCGTGCGCAGGTCTTTTGACCAATCAGCATCCTCTTTCTTCCCGTTGGTGGTCTTTGGCAACATGAGTAGAGTCAACCATTAAACACTAACAATGCGCAACCCACATCATAGGCTGAGCATAGTCACGATTTCCATGGTCTATGGTGGTAGGCTTAAAGGGGAAATCTCAACACGACAAGTGCAAAGTGTCATTTTTCACCAAACCTTATTCATCACCCTTAAAGCCATACAGCATATTTGAATGCAATACAAACCCTGAGTGAAAGTCATTTAACGTGATGCTCCACTAACTTAAAAACAGCCGCAAAGTCACCAGCAGGCCCTCAAAGGCAAGGATTACTCAACCTGGTACTATAGCGATAGTCACAGAGTACGAAATACGTGTCATGACTGCTCTGCAGATGAAGGCCTGTTTAGACTGTATAACGCATCTCAGCATGCACGTTCCTCATTCGCCGGTGATGGAATCGGCTGTGCTTCTGCGTTCTAAGCCGCTTCCCAGGGACCCTGGGTCCAAACAAGAAAACTCATCCAATTAACGACGACCCCTCCGAGCGCCAGCCTCCACGCAAAAGGGAACCACGTAGGCCGAGTGCCAAAACGAAATTACCGCCAACGACGGCAAACGTCAGCCTCTGATTTCGAGTAAAAAAAAATACCCAGGCAGCAAATTCGCAGCACTTCAGCCGGCAGCAGAAGATGGAGGGAAGAATGTTTGATCTTGTCCTCCTGCTGTCAGTGTGCGTCCTTCTCTTACTCCCCTGAAGCACAAACAAGTGTATCCTTCTCTGGATTGGGTGATACTTGCAATCCCCCCCAACACATACAAACACACACACACACACACACACACATATACCATCCTCTGATCACTGGATTCCCTGCTGAAGAACTTCCTTGGGCCAGCATTAATCTATAGTTCTGGTGCGGACCTCAACCGTGGTGCTGTTCGCTGGTCATAGGATCTTTTAACACTTGAGCCACATCAAAGATGTGCAATCCCCTATAAAGATATTACTGTTGACTCTGTATCACATTTATAACTCTTACAAGAGTGGCTTTAAATTTGTATAGATGACACATAATATTAAAAGGTATGCAAAGAGCTAATGGGACAATTAACCTTGAGTAAAAAGTATTAAAAACCCAGAGCTACAAGGTTTATATGAATCACACTTTAAACTATAATATTCTGTATATCTTTTTATTTGAATTACAAATTAGATACTATTGGAATCAACAAAAAAAAAATCACTTATGTATTCTAAACGCCCTGTGGCTGTCTAGAAATATAAACTAGAACTAGGCGGTAACTCTGAGGCTAGGGATCTGTGCCAGCGATCGGAAGGTTATTGGTTTGAATCCTGTGAATCCCAGGAGTGATCCTACTCCATTAGGCCCTTGAGCAAGGCCCTTAACCTGCAATTGCTGCATCCTGGGTATGACATGAAACTACATCCAGCCCTGCAAGAAGGTCCTCCAGCTTACAGGGAAAGTTGGGGTTTGCTGGCAGGATTGGCTCTCCAGCCACCAGAGAAAAATCACACTGTCCCATTCAACTAGTGCTGAGGTATCACCTGCTGCTATGGGATCTCATCCCTGAGATGGCTTGTTGTGTGGTGGGTGTGGCAATGTGCTGTAATCAGCATGTGCCCCATACCTCTATGCATCAGACTAGATAAGGGCACTTGGCTTTCTGAAGGACTGGAACAGCCTTCCCTTCTGTGCACCTCTGCTCCTTGGTAGTAATAAGCCAATCTAGTTTAACGATATCTTCATCTAGCTGACGCTCAGCCAGAGCACCCAGCCGAATGTGCATGGTAGAGGTCTCAAATGTTAAGTAAGAAAAGCTTTACAATCACAATGACACCTGTACAACTGTTAATTATTTGTGTTTTTGAACAGTAATTTAAACTCATGAAATTACTGATTTACAGAAGCATATGGGTCTTGGAGACAGCACTTCCACGGTATGAAGAAGTCTGACCAACTGTGGACAAAGTGCTCTTAGGAAAGCATAGCAGACCAGCATTAACATCTCCTCAATCCTGCTGATCACTTTCTAATGACAATTCCTCTTGGCACCTTTAGAAACATAATGTGTGTGAAGGCTATTTCATACTTAATTTAACTGCATTGGGTATGTCCTCACGTCTTAAAATTGGTATTTTGCAGTCCAATCCAAGTAAAGTTTTTTGGGAAAACATTGTGTATTGTCTTTTAGGATCAAGGATGCTAGGCATACAGATAATTTTACTGACAAATGGACCATAAGGTCATAACTATTACAATGTACCAGCACTATCAAAATTAGCCCTTTCATACACAGGTACAATTTTGTACTGAAAACCTGCACATATTATGCACCCGCTTATGAAATCAGGCTTAGGCGCTGAAACGCAACGATTCTTCAGAATGATTATTTCAGTCTGTCACGTGGCTCGGCGCATAACAAGTGGACAACTTGCAAGGCTCTCTGTATAATAAAAACAGCCTAGTTGTGCACCACTTCGAAAAACAGAGAATGTAAACTCACTACAAAATGACAAATATGCAGTAGCTGGCATAAACATAAAGGCATCAGGAAACGTGATCCAAAATGATGAAAAATGAACGATATTACATAGCGGATAGCAGGAAAGCAACCGAATCGTGCGCATCAGACTGCACGCCCCTCAAAGCACCGCAGTACGAGGCCACTAAAGGCTAGGGCCCTGAAAGGAGATCTTTTCGAGTGCCGTGCTGTTTCCACTGGTGCAAACTCTATATTTCTGTATCTTTATTTTTTCGCTTCAAAAACAGACTTACGCTCTTAACAAAACGCAGCACAAACACAGCACTGCGGCAAGAGCAGCGATGCACCGGCTCACGGCACAGCTCCATTAATCAACACATGAGCGCACGCCGCAAGCCGTTCCACAGCAGCCAATGAAAGGCGCGTTGCCATGGAAACAACCTTTACCACTGAGAGTTTTTTATGTGCTTTTTTTGTGGGGGTTCCTTTCGTTCCCGGAATTACTTGGCAGGCATGTTGTTCAGGGTTGAGGGGGTCCTATGGAAAACAAAGAAATATATATTTTTATTTCACGTAGGAATAAGACTGACTCTCTACAGATTAAGTACTCAGCTTACAATAAAAATGTGTTAAATGGGCAAATATTCAGCGATGTCCCCAATGTCATTCCTGTTCTTATGATCTTATTGCTAGCAAGCTAACTGAAAGCGTTCTGCGGTTAATTTGGGAAAAGTTTTATTTTTTCCCCATGCGATTTTAGCCAAGTTTTGCAACGCCGTTATTATTATTTTTTTAATCCTGTATAAAATAACTTCTGACAGTTATGTATAGAGGCGTTGCTTATTTTTTCTGTAAGCACATTTAACGGACACTATTCCGCTGAAATGCATTAGGGAAAGTAAAGTTAGACACGTAAATCAGGGAAGCAGAGATCACATCGGTTAAAGGAAGAGTCCAGGACAATGTTATCAGTATTTAACAGCACATATGAATTGTAGTGGGATTCATTTACAGAATGAACCGTACGTGAGAGATCAGAGTCTTTAGTCTGAATTTCCAAATCCCTACAACCGTGTTATTTTATATTGGCAGATATATTTGGCTAATAGAAAGAGAGCGAGGTTTTGAGTGATGAAATATTTACTGAAACTATTTTTTTACATACAGACACATATATGCATGCATGTATAAATTGTCAGCAAGCACATTCCATGTAGCCATTAAAAACAATGTGATGTGAAAACATACAAAAATCCAAAAGCCATGATTACAAGCAGTAAGATAACTGGAACAGCCAATCATCAGCAGAAGGCAAAGAGGTTCCGCCCATTTTCCGGTTCGTGAAGGAACCATTTCCCTCAAAACAGATTCCAAGCAAATTAATAAACATATTCAACATATTTATTTGAGATATAGTTTCTACAGCTCTAAGCTCCTTAGCAGTCTGCCTACATCAGATGAGGAGGAGAGGGATTAAATCAGCCTGGGAATCTGACCTCTATAAAGTGGCTTTTTTGACCTTTCAGGCATATTTTAGGCTAGTTGCTCATGCGAATTGCTCCACCCTTGTTTTTTGAAAACTGCAAATTGGGGCAGGGCTGTTGTCATGGCAGGCAGTCAGCCTGTTGTGGTGCATGAAAAAGGCCCTGCTGTCTGATGTTATAATAACGAAATGGTGTCATTCTTTAATTTAAAAGCCCAGACAATACCCTAAGACAGCTAACCAGTTAAAAATGGTTAACTAATGGCATCCTGTATGTTAAATTGGCCCATGTAGAATGACAGCCAGCAAGGTTTTATTCATTTCTCTTGATGCAAGATCATTTTATATATGCTGCTAGCATAGTTATAATGGAGGCTAATGGAGGGTTTTTTTCCTCCATGCGTTTCACGTTATACCTTGAAAAGTTTAATGTATGTGGCAGAACAGACACAGGCCAGAAGCAGTACGTATATGTGTTCAATACTGGCATGAATTTTGAAGGTATTCACTGTGTTTTGTTCAAAATTAGGCTTGACTGAGTGGAAGATGCAGCTTAATCAGTGCATTAAAAATTGTACAATAGAGAAGTTGGTGTCTGATTCTCCCCTTATACGGCAAACACGGATAAGCCTAATTAACAAAAAGTAACAGTGGTGCAGCCAAGTTTTACAGACACGTAAGGTGTTTAACATGATGGGATCTACACAGGGACAGGTCTAAGTGGTGGCCTGGGGGGGGGCATGGCCATCCCCAATAAATATGTGGCCCCCCCTGGTGCCCCCCCCCCCCCCCTCACCAGAATAATAAAAATGAAATATGTATGATAAATAAGAAATATGTAGCAGAACCATAGAACAGCAGCCGCCCCCAAAAAATGACCTGGCCCCTGATGGCCACCCCAATCAAAATTTTCTGCTGACACCCCTGAATCTAAACATCACAAACGTATGGTCTCAAAAAACACCACGGAACACTGATATATCGTTAGGTCTTTCTGTAATTTATGCTATATATTGATTTGCAAAAATATTATGACCACTCCCACATAAAAGTGAGTAATGTTGACTAAATGCAGTAGAGATGGACTTGGATAAATATATGAATGATTTCCACAAGGGCCAAATCGTTATGGCACGAGGACCGGGTCAGAACATAGGCGTCAATCATGGTGAGGACCTACTGAACATGTTTCAAGGAAAGAAAAACCATGGATCACCGACATGCCGTTGGGCAGCCAGGACTGGTCTATGTGGGATGTGAACACAAGCTATCCTGTCTGGTATGAACCAAGAGAAGGGCTATTGTGGCACAAATTTCAGGGGAGAAATCTGTCATGACACAGAGGGCATCTAGTTTGTTATGGGTGTTTATTTAAAACACTTTAATTGATTTTTTTTTGTTGTTATAGATGAACTTTGTTAGATTATTTAGAAGCATTAGAGCTGTTAAAATTAAAGTAAAAACAAGTCAAGGCCTTTAATGCGCAGCAGGTCTGCTGTGTGTCTTGCTCCTGCTGGTTTTCCAGCCTTCCTTTACTTGTCAATCAGGTGTGAAGCCTCTGACCTAGCAGAATCAGTAATTATTAAACTGACTACCTGGGAGAACTGAAAACAAGGCCTGGATTTGGAATGGAGGTCCAGATTGAAGAGCCCTGCTTTTCATGTTACCATGGCGTGACAGACCAAACCATTTTTTGTATTATGGGGAAGGAAAGTAAAATTGTTTTCAGCCACTGTCAAGAAAATTAGGAAGAAAAAATATGTTTTATGTGATTCACAAATACTACACAATGTTTTCACAAATATGTATTTTTGTATTTTAATTATTCCAGCAGATTATTTAAAAAATAGAGGACCCTTTTAGACCCCCCTTGACCCAGTGCCCAGGGACAACTGACCCAGTTTCTTCTCCTGTCAGCGGCCTTGATGCACAGTATTAACCATGTACAGGTAAAATTGTTTGTGCTACCAAATGACCATCAGTTGAAATAATACCAATATGCTTAAAGTCCGAGCCTTACCGCCTCGCAGTAATATTTAACTTACAGAAATAAATTAGAAATTAATTTGTTGACTGACAGCGTCTGCAGCATAGGTCAATGTAACACGGCATTATATGTGCGGAGAGTCAGTGATGAGTTCGGCTGCTGTGAAATGTGTAAA
>JAODUD010000117.1:19523161-19536844 GCA_026784285.1 Stomatorhinus walkeri
CAACAGGCTAGGATATCCATAGGTAGCTTCACTCAACAGGCTAGGATATCCATAGGTAGCTTCACACAACAGGCTAGTATATCCATAGGTAGCTTCACTCAACAGGCTAGGATATCCATAGGTAGCTTCACACAACAGGCTAGGATATCCATAGGTAGCTTCACTCAACAGGCTAGGATATCCATAGGTAGCTTCACACAACAGGCTAGTATATCCATAGGTAGCTTCACTCAACAGGCTAGGATATCCATAGGTAGCTTCACACAACAGGCTAGGATATCCATAGGTAGCTTCACTCAACAGGCTAGGATATCCATAGGTAGCGGCCGCTCTGCAGGAGGGATCATTTCTGTAAACGTGGACTCATTCAGCCCAAGGGGGTCAAAGTATTAAGATAATCTTTTCATTTTTGAAGTGTTCCTCAGGCCATTTCTCTTGGCCACTGAATAAATTTCTGGGTAATCAAACTACCTGCTGACTGCCAAAATAAAAATAGTTTTCCGAAAGAAGAAAGACAGAAAAAGACACTCATGGAAAGTTTAGGACTCCTGGATAAATCATAACAAGTCCACTGGGAATTTACTTTGGAAAAGGCAAATTTAAAATTTAGCAGCATTAATAAAATCAAAATGATAAACATCGTCAATAGAAATATGACTCAGATTTTTTTTAAGTCCCTCTATGGAGGACTGCTTTATTTTTACTCATAACTTCATCACAATTGACAATATCTTCCATTAAAACCGCAAACAGGATTTGGTTAATGAATGTGTTGCAAAAGTCATTGATGCAGAAAGTTAAAAAATTGTCCCAACATTTTTCTAAGGACCTGCAGATCTCAATGGCTGCCACAGGTTGGAGAATTCCTTGAGGGTGTGTTTGTTGCGGTGAAAATGTATGGCTTTATGGAGGCCATTTTGTTAACAGAACAGAATCTTTCAAGAAGTGTCCACTGGCCTAAAATAGTGGGTGTTTGGGGTTTCACCCTTGGATCAATGCTTGAAATTGTTTGAAATGCAAACAAAAATTATATAATAAATATTTAAATTATGTACAGAAATATTATTGGTTATGCAATGAATTACATATTATTTTTCACGTACACAAATTATTCTAAAGGGTCAGTAGTAAAAATTCAAAATTATGAAAATTGTGCTTTTCTCATCTACGTTATCAACACTCTTGCCTTGCGGTGATCTTCTGCAAGCTATGCAGCGCTTACATGGTGTGTTTCCTCTCTCTCTTAGCCTTGAATACTGCTTTGTAATTATATAGCATTTTCAATCTTTTTGAAACATATTCCTGCATGTGTGGATGCCCTGTGTTGGACTGGGGCAGGACATAACCCTGCATAGTGCCCAGTGCTGCCTAAGATAGATTCTAGGTCCTGTTTAAGTAAAAAAAAAATATCAAAACACTGTGCTGGTGCTATTGGAACAATGGAGTCCCCAGAAGGGGCACCTTCCAGAACCTCATCCAAGGTCTCCAAGAAGGCCAGATACTAACAGTTGGTGTTTGGTGCATAAACACAGACAACAGTGAAAGCCTGTTTCCCCAACTTGAAGTCAAAGGGAAGCAATGCTCTCATTCACCAGGTTGAACTCCAATGTAATGTCATCGAACTAGGGGGCTATGAACAGACCTACACCTGCCTGATGCCTCTCACTAATAGCCCCCTCTCTAGGACTTTGGTTCAAGAGCCTAAGCCATGTGTTGAGGTGAGCCTGTCCATATCTAGATCTCCTGCACTAATCCAGGCTCCTTTCCCACCAGAGTGTCAGGGTTGGTGCCCGTACGACCCTGTCAATTCTGTTTTGACCAGGAGGTGGTTAGTCATTTTGTTCCCGCTTCCATCTTTTAGTCCCTTAGCCCTAGTGTGTTTTCAATGTTCCTCAAGTTGACCCCATAGCTCAGTGGGATAAGTGGCTCAGGCACCATTCACTCTCTGGTCATGGGTTTGAGGCTGACCAGGGGCTATTTAGTGTTTTTGTTACTTTATTTTGTTTCCCAGTTATAGGTTTGCCTTGATTTTTGTCCTGTTCACTTCCAGTCATATTTGTATTTTAGTTACATGTTGCTTACACTAGTGTAGTATTGCAAGTGTCGTACGTGTTTCCAGGTTTCATTGTTTTGTTAGAAATCTCTAGTTATGTGCTCATTATTGTAACTCGCCCTACCTGTTGCTTGTTGCTCTGTCTCAGTTGATTGGTTAATTGTCATGTGCCACACGTGCTCTTTCATTACTCAGTTATATGTTTCCATGTATGTGCCTGCGTCTGCTCTGTTCTTTAGTCAGTCATTGTATGTGGTTCTGCGATTGTTATGCTGCCTGTTTAATGAGCTCAGTTTCCCGTTGTAGGTATAATAATACGGTTTAGTTAATGGTGTTTTAGCCCTGTTTAGTTTTGACCCCTTGTGGTCATTCTGTTTTGTAGTTTACCCCAGTGGGTTCTGTTTTATTTATTAAACCCCTTGTAGTCTTGTGATCCGACAGTGGATCGTCACCTTTTTTCCCCGCCTGTGATATGCTGCACCGTAACACAGAGAGGTTATGTTCCATGTACCTAGAGTCAGATTTGGTAGCTGACGATCAGTCCAATGAGGCCCCTGCTTTTCGATCTGCACCTGACCCCCACGGCCCCCTTGCAGGTGGTGGGCTCACAGGAATCTTCTCAAAGACGTAAAAGGAAAATATCCAGTGGTTTTGTGGCCTGTAAGTTTCAGTAATGCATGCTTCATCTGAAACAAAATCACAAACAAAATGTTAAACAGGTTCATTAACATACCTATGCACAGTAGTGCTCTACACTGCACTGTGAGTAGTACTGCACACAAGTATACATACCCCGTAGGGCATAATTAATAGGTAGTGGTTTGGGTAACTTTCGACAAAGGTAAATTTCTAGTTGCATAAGGCTATGTGGAACAGGACTATTATGTAACTCACAGCAGGTCTGTATATTAGTATAACATTTAATAACAATGTTACATAACAATATAAAATTAAAATCCACAGGCTATTCCATATCAGTCCCTGGAAACTGTGATCAGTGTCCTGTGTGTCGCAGCTCTCTCTTTAACCCCGAGCCTCAGCAGTAATGATCTGCAGCCCAGCATCAGCCACATACTTGGCATGGAGCTGAATTTAATATTAATTCTCTTAACATTGTTTATTTTTTGGAACATCACTATTCCAAGCCCCAGTAATAACAATGATAACACTTTATTGACCTTTGTGGGGAAAATATCCTTTTCCCCCACCCCATCTTCTTCTCTGTGACACAGATGTAGGTGAGAGCAGGGTTAGCAGCAAAGGGAAGCTACTCCCATGGAGCTGGAGGTTAGGGGCCTCGCTCAAGGGGCCACAGATGTGCGACTATGCTCCTGGTTCAGACCATTAACCATCGGATTACATAGCCAACTGAGCCACATTAGCATTAAATGGTCTTAGTTTGATCTGAGAGCTTTCCAGTTATGCAAGTGTTAAGTGTTGCATTGCAAACCACCTGCTTTACTTAATCCCCACGATCTATTTTTACTGGCTTTTTCCCATTGGTGATTATCCGCCATTTTCAAATGTACCAGTCCAGAGAATGATTTAGAGATTTTCTATGTCTAAATCGAATTACAGTTATGACAGGAGATAACGATGAATACCATGCTGTATTTCCAGATTTCTGAAATGCAATTTTGTGGCTCACAGAAAAGTCACGGGAAGATGTGCTGAAAAGGTCAGTCTATTCTCAGCAAAACAAATAAAAGGCAAAGTGTCTCATGTGACTGAAATCAAGGCCCGAAAGTAGGCCTATGCAAAAATGCCGTGGTCATTAAGGAGACACTACTTAGACTGAGGGGCCAGAAAAGGATCCTTTATTAAAAGCCAGAGGGTATTGCTGTTGTACTATTGAGAAAATTACATTGGCGCAACAAAATGGCCAGTACAGTTTTGCATCCTTACAGCAGCAGATGGGAAGCCTGGTCTGATGAGGTCCATATTGTCCGATGGTTCTCGTTCTACATCAACTTTAATTAGAACAAGTTTTAAGGTCAGCTGGTGCTGTGGTGTAAATCTATTACAAACGATGAAGCAAGTCATTGTAGAAACGGCGTCCTCCCATCATTATCATCCTGAATTACTCCTGTAGCACAAAGAACTGTAATTTTCAAGGCTGTGTAGAAACCAGAGATGTCTGAACTGGATCCTTGCTGTTGGAAAAGTAGGGCGGGGAGCTACGGTGACTGAAGAGTGTCCATGTTGGACAAGGCGACTCCAAGTGACATCAAGGAGGGCACCCAACAAGCTGGAAGCACCTGCCCATTTTCCAGCACTGGTTCCCCAGTCCGGTGCCTCAGTACCCTTTGTTGTTTGGGATGGGAAAGTGAGAACCAGAGAAACCGAAACTCCTAAATGGCTCGAAAGCTCCAGGTTAATTCTAAATCTGCTTTATTTATTAAAGCACCGTAACAGCCTTCTGGTACAACACAATTTCTAAATGTAGGTTTAAAGACAAAAGACAGTCTGGTACCATTTTACAGTAAGGGTCCCTTTTGCTACTTATTATATAGGATAACCACCTAATCCATGTCAAGGGGACACTATTAGCTAGGACAGGGTTTGTAAACTATTATTTCAATAAAAAAGATCCGGTTTCGATTTAGCACTGCGTTCTTGCTGTGTGCTGATTGGTCAGTCTCCTATAATCATGCATGTGTCACTTATATGTAATGTGCTGTAACTTGTTTATGATTGTCTATTAATAATTTAGAAAGTGCCACAACTTAATAATCTGGTTATGAACCATTCATAAACCCTTTATAAAGGTAGTCTTATTGTAACATGGTACTGAGAATGTTATTTTAACAACCCAAAAGTCTCCTAGCAAAAGATCCAGTGTAGCATGGCAAGAAGGTACCACAGCCGCACCCCTGCTGAGAGCCTGAGAGCTATGGGCACCTTTTGGTAGCTACTTTCAAACAGTGTACACCAGCAGGGGAGCTGTGGATCAGTTTTACTGTGTGTGTGTCTGTGTGTGCGTGTGTTCGTCTGTGTGTGTGTGTACACAGCAGCCTTAAGCAAAGGAAAGTCTCTCCATATTCCTTTATTGCTATGGTGTCCTTATCAGACGTTCCCTCCCTCCTGGGGGGGATTTACTTTTGCAGCGGGGAAACACAAGGTTTTATTGCATCAGTTTAGCGTGGGACACAGAATGTGATCAGACTGAGAAAACCATTGATACCAGACCTGATCCTCTCATACCTTTCCTGGGTTTTTCTCCTATAATGCTTCGAAGATCGAGCATCGGGGGTGTCTGGGGGCAGCAGAGATGGAGAGGAAAGGAACACCCTCCTTGATAAGGAAAGATAAAGGAATCAATAAGACTTTTATCTGACTTTGGGATCCATGGACAACCAAGGCCCGAAAATATGGACCTATGGGGGGGGGGGGGGGGGGGATTTATTTCAAAAAAGCCACACCNNNGTCACCAAAGCCGCAGCCGGTGCGAGCCTGGACAACATTGACCCAGGCTGTAGGCGAATCATCTGTGTGGCTCACGGGTATAAAGCCCATATTCAATGCACTCTGGGAAATCATGGGTCGACTCATTCAGAAACATCCAACAGGCCTGACCGCGGCCCTTCACTGTGGGAGGAGCTTTCGAGCTCTCCCTGAGTATCCATTGTACTGTGTGTCCACCTCGCTGCATGTGAGTCAACCTATACTGCCATACTCGGGTCAACTCCTCAGTTATACAATGTGGTTTTACATGCAGCAAAGGCATAAGGAATACACCCATGAAAAAAAACAGGAAATGAAACCTGTTGCATTCGCTGCATTTTGTTGTGAGTAAATGCTTCTATGTCTTGAGACAGAATAACAGTAACAGTGGCCCATTAAAAGATTTTATCACTCTTGCTAAGCATTGCAGGTTATACTGGCTTCCCAGAAGAAACAAAAGCACTTGGTGCAAATGGGACCCTGGTGATGTGGAAATGTCAGGGTGAGCCTCGTGGTGTGTTATGAACCTTAGCAGAGGTGCATAGTTCAGATCCAGAAAGTACAAATCCAGATCAGTGGGATTGTGACTCAACTGTGTCGACTGTTCAACTGTGGGTTGGTTGAACTGAAATCCTGGTCTGGATTTGTATTTTCTGAACTGTAAACTTTCCACCTCTTAATCTTACCAGTCACAAGTATTTATAGTTACTGTGGTGGCTTATTTGGGAAATCTTCTTTCGACTGCTGTATCTTCAGCTATGCCGTGGGGTTCATGTCGGAACTATGGAAGGAATGGGATCTTTTTGGGCCACGGATTAGATGTTACATTCTGCTCAGATATTTACCTGAAGCATTGCTTATGATGGATTAATTTTCCAGAAGAGACAAGGTTCCCCTGTTTAAAAAACCATATACTGTATATCCATGGACAGCAACAGTTAGGACCGTTTACCTCAGGTCTTCATCCATTTTGCCACCTTCTTATGCACTCATTCAGTGTCACTTCTATTTAGCATGGTTAGTGGCCCTAACCCTAGCTTCTGAAACACACACACACACACACACACACATTTGTATTCATTTCCTTATGTGGACCGTCCAAAATGCAAGAGTTTAGACATTTTTAGTTTTTTGATTGCAGTCACAGAGTTTTAAATTTGAGTTTCCTATTGAGGGGACTGAAAAAAACGGTACCCATAACATCAGAATGACATTTGGTCCCCTCAATGTAATATATACATAACACACACACACACACACACACACACACAAATGCACATTCCCTCAGTCAGTCCATCATATTTTATTCTGTTCATTTCGGCAACCTGGAACATGTTACATAAGAGGAGAATGATGAAATACGGAGTGTAACACAATTTTTAAAAACTGACTGTGTGCTTTAAAAAAGCACTTTACTTCTAGATAAGCAGTGAGTGTAAAATAAGAATATGAATTCTGAGAACTCCAGTGGGTCACTGGAGATGCGGCACAGAACATGGTCTCTGCACCCCCAACCCGATACGAAAGGGAAGCACAGTAGTTAAAATAACAGCTGTTTGCAGCACCCAAACCCCCCAAATTAAAACTGTATGCATGACTTTGCTGTAGTTGCATAACACAAGCACAAGCCACTAATTACTGAGGCACTTTGCTATTTTAAGCAGCTATTGCTGCTGACTATTTTAACAAAAAAAATGTTTTAAGTTAATGGCCAGTGTTTCCGCATCAAGCGGATGACATTTCGACATACTGGACTGGTACGTCTCTCAGCCAAGGGAACATGAGGTAAATGGAAGTGCATAGTTGAAAAAGCCCTCAGGATATTTATATTTTACAATGCTAATGCTCAGATTTTACCTGACACCTTCATTCTTTGTTGGAGATAATTAGGCTAAACCAGACTGACTGACAATGAAAGGGAAGATCCAGCTACTCTATTCGCTTGTTGACTCATCACTGCTCACCAACTTCTTCATTAGGAAACTCTTCTGATGGAACTGAATAAATATGTAGAATGTCTAGAAGTCTATATGTCCTGGGTTTGATGTTAGATTGCATCTGGCCCTACAAGCAGTCCTTCAAATTGCACGGAAACTATTTTTGGGGGTTGGTGGCGGGATTGCCACTCCATCGACCATAAAACGACTTACAACTGCTTGAGTAAAACAAGCTAGATACTCTTCTGCTCTCCATAGGAGTAGCTCTGCTGCAGCCACCCACAGGAAGATTGGATGCACCATGAAGGAGATGGGGGAAAGCCTTTGAGAGCCCCATCCTCGGACAAGTTTAAACCGTCGGAAAGCTAAAAGAGTCAGGCCTGTTTGGGATTCTGGGTGGTGTGGTGTTGAAGCATCACCTGCTACATAACAGCAGTCGGGTCCCAGTTTGAGGCGACCCGTCCGGATTAGCATGTGGAACGTCTTGTCTCTCCAGCAAGATGGCCGTCCTCCTCTGCTGTCGGGGGAGCTTTGTAAACTCCGTGTTTCAGTGGCAGCACTCTCTGAGGTACGTAGACTCGGGAGTGGCCAGATCTCTGTAGGTGGGTATACCTACTTTTTATCTGGTTGTTCTAACGGCTGCCATACTCAGGGAGCAGTGTGATTACAGCAGTGTTGCCGTAGTGTAGGGGTGCCTAATGTTATCTGCAAAGGGCCGGTGTGTATGCAGGTTTTTGGGATAACCAGTAGGTCAGCTGTTCAAACCCAGATGTGAGGACTCTTCGGCCAAACAGTCCTCTAATTAGTAATCTAATTAGGGAGCTGTGGGGAAAACCTGCACACACATCGGCTCTAAAATTGGCTACCCCTGCTGTAGCGGATCGGCTCCTTCTGATGGTGTCTGATGTCACTCCTTTCAACGAGCGCATCATGAAACTCGGGCTAAGGCACTCCTTGGGTGTCTTGTCTGATGTCTCAGTGTGTGCTCTGAGCGTGGTGAGTTGAAGGAGACATTTTACTCACAACTTTGATGGTGGTTGAAGGGTGCCCACAAGATGACACTCCTCTGGTCATGGGTGACCACTGGCACTGACTGGGCTGGCTATGAGGATTGTGTCGGTCCCCATGGGTCCGGAGACCGGGGAGAAAATGGCTTCATGTTCCTTGACATTGTGAATGGTCAGGGGCTGCGGGTCACTGGACCCTGGTTCCAATGCCCTGAGCCATATTGTTGGACTCAGTACTTCAATATTTGTGGTGCAGCAAAGGAGATCGATCACATCCTCGCGGGCAGACGCTGGAGGCTCCTGCAGAATTGCAGGGTCTACAGAAGTGCCCAGTTTGTGAATTCGGACCACAGACTTATTTTTGCTACTCTTAGGATTCATCTTAGATCCAGCAGGCTATGAAGTACTAGGAGAATGAGGCTGGAGTTAGCCAGACTCTAAGGTCAAGCTGTTTCTGATGAGTTTGCACACCGTTTGTATGAGGAACTTGCAAACCTGGGTGCGACTGCTGACTCTAATTTGATGTGGGAGACCTTGAAGACCCTGAAGGTTGCTGAGGGCTATGTTAGTGCTGCCAGTGATCCCAGAAGGAGGTGTTTCATCTTGCAGGGCACCCTGCATATTATGAGAGGATGCAATTCCAGTCTGTACCAGGAACCGAGAAGGATGGCTGTGAGGGCTCTGAGGGCAGATAAGGAGGCGCTTGTTAGATGAATTTGTGAGCAGGTGACACACCATCTGTGGTCTAGTGACCCATGTCATGCTTACAGAGGAATCAAAGCATTATGCACACCTGAATCTGTTCCTCAGAGACTTGCAGTCAGGGCGGTTGATGGGATGGTCCTTATGGATGACACTGCATTTGTGACCCGCTGGGCCGGTTACTGGGCAGTTGTTTAAAGCTGACCCTCCAGCTAAGATGTTGGACTTCTCTAGGTCCACGATTCTCAAAGCTGATCCTCCGAACAGCTGTGAGCCACCCAATCGCACTGATATTGCAAGGCTGGTGAATCAGCTGGGGAAGGCTGCAGGGATCTGTGGTATCCAGGGCTAACTTCTCCAGGCTGGTGGTAAGGCTGTCCTCCTGGCAATGCAGCAAAAAGCGGGATAACACTGCTTTCAGTGCTGCGTAAGGTCCTTGCTAGGGTCATCCGTAACAGGATCCTTGATCATTGTTTGCCTGTTAGCGACCAGAGCAGTCTGGTTTTACGGCTAAGAAGTCTACCATAGACCATATCCTTGCACTAAAGGTTCTCATCAAGGGCAAGCGCAAATATCGGCAGAGGTTCTTTACAGCCTTTGCCAACTTTCATAAAGTGTTCAGCTCAGTTGATCAAGTTGCCCAGTGGGATATTCTAAGACTTCGCTGGATACCCCCGAAGTTACTGGACGTCATAGCCGGCCTGTACACTGGTACTGTGAGTGCTGAACACAGTGGAGGGCGAAACTCTGCATTCTTCCCAGTTGATTCTGGGGTTCGCCAGGGGTGTGTTCTTGATACTACTCTGTTTAATGTTTGTATGGACTGGATGTTGGGCAGGGTCATGGAGTCCAGCGGCTGTGGGGCATCTGTTGGTGAAGAAAGATTTACTGATCTTCACTTTACTGACAAATATTAGCAGAATCAATGGAGTCTTTGATTGAGGCTCTCGAGAGACTTAGCGAGGAGTCTGAGTGTCTGGGATTGCAGGTGTCCTGGACCAAGATCCAGGCATTTAATGACTTCTTTGGCACAGCCATCAGTAGTGTGTCTGTCTGCGGTGAGAATGACGACCTTGTCTAGAGATTTACCTACCTCGGCAATGACATTTATGTCTGTGGTGGCTCTTCCTATGAAGTTTTTAGATGGATTGGAAGAGCATGGGGGGTCATGAGGTTGCTGGAAAGGGGTGTGTGGTGCTCCTGATATCTTTGCAAGATGATTAAGAGCCAAGTCTTTAGAGTCCTGGTGCTCCCTGTCTTGCTGTATAGCTATGAGATATGGACACTGTCCAGTGAGCTGACACAAAGATTGGACTCCTTTGGTACTGTGTCTCTTCGGAGGATCTTTGGCTACCGCTACTTTGACTTTGTGTCCCGAGTGAGGCACATTACCTGCATAGTGAGGGAGAGTCAGTTACGGCGCTACGGCCATGTGGCGCGTTTCCCTGAGGGTGATCCGGCTCGCAGGATCCTCACTGCTGAGGAGACAAGCGGCTGGACCAGGCCAAAGGGACACCCGCGTAACATCTGGTTGCGGCAGATGGATGGCCATTTCCAGAGGGTGGGACTGGACCGTATATTTGGCTGGGGGATCACTGGCTGGAATCCTGAGGAGTTTCGCATTGTTGTGGGTGTGGCACCACGCTGCATCAGTGCATGCTTCCCAATCTGACCTGACTAGAAGTCTATAAGGAGATGGTTAAAAATCATGGTTCTATCAGTAAAATATCTATTATATTGTCAGATAGATAATACTATGTAAAAATGTAGCATAGCATTGGCTAATACTAGGGTGCTATAGATTCAGTTGCTATTTTATTAGCTGCAATGGCAAGACCTATGCATGACAGCCAGATTAGCAACATTAATGTCAATGGAGGAAGAAGAAGGTTGCTGACCAATATGATACGAACCACAAAGACCAGATGAGTGATCATGGTGGAATATAATAGCATCTATACACTCTGCAGCTATACCCCAGTCCCACAGACTGCTGATGACATTGCTGGACCTCATAGGGGATCTCTCTGGATTTAGGGAGTAGAATTCCCCATCTAGCTGACAAATACTGAAACAGAATTCATGTGAAACACAAGAAGAGGTTTTTAACATTAATAGTTGGCTAAAATCAATCAGTCGTTGAAGCTGTAACATCAAGATTCGCTTCCTGGTTTGTCGCATCTGCTTAAATTCCCTCTTCATTGCCCATTAATTTGCGTTTGACAAAGAGCGAGGCAGACGGCCCAAGACTTTCCCAAGTAAACATTTCCGAAAGCACAGACGGCAGGATTGTTTAATTCCTAATGAAAAGTTCAATCTCTTTAATGAGGCATGCAAACAGAGCTTTTCCTGTGTGGGAAAAAAATGATTTAATTCAGTGTTTCAGAATGCATTTCCCATTTCTTTAAGGTTCATTGAGTCTGGGACATCTCTGGAGACGGAATAGGTATTTTCAAAGCATTAAATTCAGTCAATTTGGAACATATGTGAGAAAGTGTCAGTGTTTTTTGAGTGAGTATGTTTTCCCACATTTCCTAAACCTAACCCTATCTCAGTCATTCCCTTGAGAATGTTAAGGGTTTTACTTGATTTTCCACAGCATGCAATTCCACAGTGCTTTTAGATGTCCTCCTTTTCACCCTGTTAAGCCTTTCTGATATTATTAACTTGTTGGTTGAGCTCGTTTCCAAACTTTAACCTGTTTTTCCAAGTTAAAATGCTGATAATGTTAGGATTTTATGCGAGACAGATCTACTTATTTCTTTTATTTAGCAGTATTTAGTAATTTTCAGTCCAGTAGTCTATGCTAAAATAACCACTTAGATTTTTTTAACCAGAAAGGCTCATTTGCTGAACTTGGGTTGTCTGTGTGTCCTGCCAGTTTCAACCTTGCTGGATGAGCCTCAGACACTCTTCTGGTGTGTCTCGCCCGAGCTGCCAGCCAGCCCCTGAAGTGCGACAGCATTTATAAGCTTTTCTAGCAAACTGTGTACGCTGGGGAGTCGGAGTGTGGCCAGCGGGCGGGTGAGAAAAGCACAAGCAGTAGTGGGTCACATTCCACTGATGTGATGAAAGTGGATGGACTTGAAGCTCTCTGAGGGCCGTCGCTGAGGCATGCTAGAAAAAGGTCCTGACGAGAGTATTAAACGTTTAACCCCGGCTGCCCTCAGGGCCATAGACTGACCCCACGTGTGTGAATGGCATCCCTTTTTGTTATACCCTGGTCTGAAACAGACAGGGTGCAGTGCTCAGCAGAAATCTGGTCATGTGACCAAGAGGCAGCACTGTCCCAGTGAAGAGAAACCCAGGAAGCCAGGTATAGTAAAAGCTTGATGCACTGAACATTGTACATTGAAAAACAGATGAACATTGATACATGTATATTTATGGGAATGAAGGTTCATCCAGTGATGTGTGCTGCTTGCTTCACATTTGAATCACAGTTGAGGTTGTGTATGTGGTACCAAGAAGATAACATTGTTTGAGTGCTATTATAAAGAAGAATCAGTATATTATTTACAGTAATTCCTGAAATCACCTTTAAAGTCTAAAAAGGTGGAGACAATGAATTTTTATTCTTTATCTTTTGTACTGAACAGTTAATAATTCTATTAACAATTCTATTAGCTTTGACAGTTTGTAAGAATGGAAGAATATAAAAGCTCAAAAGAGGATTTTAAATCTTATCTGTTCTGGATATCACTGGAGCGGATAAAAAGGTGTGTACTTTTGTCTGTTGTGTGGGCTAAAGCATATGGGTTGTTAAATAATGCCGTTGTACTGGCAATGCCAAGTGAAAATTCCTATAATGAGTTGCCTGTAATCATCAATGCTGCATTAAAAGCTGCGGCCATTAGGTATCGTGGAGAGATTTTGGTGGAGATATTTTATCGTCAGGATAGACGCTATGGTCAGACTGCAGCAGACCATGTTTTTATGCTGAAACACTTAGCTGCATGATGACTGAGGCACACTTCTTGACCAGGCATTCTGGGATAATCTAGGAGTGTTACAGTAAGACTAGCTTCCATGGAGACACCACCCTGGCATCACCTGAACTGACCGTCTCAAACCGCTGTCAGGTGCTTTTGGCTTTGGAGCCAGAAGAGACTGGGGAGGCAGGTGAGCCCTTGGGTACTGAGGGGCCCCCTTCCCCCTAGGAAGAGGGAGATTCTGGTAGAGGGGGATTCAATTACTAGAGGTGTAAACAACTATGTGCGCATGTGCGATTGGCTACCATATGGTGTCTTCCCTGCCTGGTGCAAAGACAGTGCGCCTTCCGGATCGTGAGGACAGGCGTTTGACCCCAGCTGGGGTGGAATCAATGGTCGTGGGTAGGGTGCAAGGTGGTGTTCTCTGGAATTCTTCCTGTGCCAGGCTAAGTTAGCTGAGATAAGGAGATTAAACGCGTGGCTAAAAGGGTGGTGTGGGGAGGAGGGGATCAGGTTTATGGGGCACTGGAGGACCTTCTGGAACAGGTGGGACCTGTTCAAGCCGGACGGGTTGCATCTGAACCAGAGGGGAACCAGTGTATTGGGGA
>JAODUD010000117.1:19549014-19560710 GCA_026784285.1 Stomatorhinus walkeri
GTTGTCATACTTAGCGTTAGCATTTTTCCCTTTGAAATGAATGAGCGGTCCCCATAAGGATATGTTTACCCTACACGCGCGTGTGTGCGTGTGTGTGTGTGTGAGCAGTGGGATGCTGTAGCTTACACACATCACAAAATGGGGGGGAAGAAGCAGCACAAAGAGTAGCGATGAATAATGGATCTGGCCTGGGTTAGCAGCTTTTCGCCTGTATGCTAATAAATCAGTTTCGATCTGCTGCTTTCCCAGGAACTTTGTGGAAAACTGTTTTTACACCCACACCCCCCCACTCCAGGCCCTAATGGAAACTCCCATCCATCGGGTCATATGTAAAAGCTCCAAAACGCAAACTGGTTTGGCTGAAGAGAATGGACCCATAAACCTCACGAAACTGGAAAAGATTGCTTCTGACATGTCCGCTTTTATCGTCCCCATAACATGCCATCCCTGGGCAATTCCCAGAGCTGCTTAACTCTCCACAGGACACTGTGTCACTCCTTTGCAAGATCTCTCACTTGCTGGCCTCCAGAGAGACCAGAAAAAAGGCTTTGGAACATCTACGACCCGGTGGCATAGGGATCAGAGATTGTTCCTGCGCTGCAGTGCTGAATAGTATACGCTACAACACCTATATCACAGTATGCTAATGACAGCTGGTCCCCTGTCTTTTATTTTAAAGTAAACTCCCCCTTGAGTGACAGAACAGGATTCAGGTTCCTGCCAACATGGAGATACTAAGTAATTAATCTCTTTTATATTACTTGTAAATTCCCTTTGAAGCAGCAGTTACTGTGTGAATCCCCGGACTTCTGAATAACACGCATCCATTCTGCTGACGAAGGCGCTGCGAGTGCAGGACCAGTGTTCCCAGTGGGTGGATGCTGCTTTCACATCCACTAGCTTAACTGCTGAGCAACCTGCTGCTGCCAGAACCTGAAGAGAGGTTATTAAGTTGTTAGTTTGGCACAACCCAACTGGGCCTTGTCGCCCTCCCTTGGGTTTGAGCTCTGACGGTGGTCCGAAGAGAGTTCCTCCTGAGGTAACACCGCTACCATCGTGACAGCGTCGTACACGTGCAGAAAGTCAAGCGCAAATGAAGAAAACTTCACAGCCATGAAATCTGTATGCCTTGTCTTTGATTAGAAGGCAGCCATGCAAATCGGAAGCGCATGCGGGGCTCTCTGACATGCTTGGAAGTGTGCTCTCTGCACGCGCTCACAGATCCATATTCCAGCCGCTCCCTGATTGCTCCCTGATGACTGCCGTCCGACAGGAGAAAGCAGCCTCTGTCACACGGATGTGTGACAGTGGAGATGGTGCTGCTGTGACTTTGAGATCTTCTGCTTCGCTGCTCCCGTACTGTGCCGTCTTCTGATTCGCCATGGGGTTGGACAGCGATCACACCCCACATCACACTTACCGGCTTTCCTGCGGAAACACTCGCAGCTGGAGTGAGTCTTTACTCACGTAAGTTGCGCAAACCAGGTTAAGCCTGTCGGTGAAAACTCTAATAAATACATTTCTCCTGGGATACAGCAGGATGTTTTTAGTTCAAAGGCACATTTCTGTCGCCACTCTGCTGCCTGATGCCCCTCCCCTCAAGGTCTTTCAGCAAGTGGTATTACGGAGTCCTTGGCTTCTCTGGACCACAGGAAGCCCCCTAAGCGTTCAAACAGCAAATATCACTCTCAGTTCTGGGCTGAGGTTTCGTCTCATGGGTGGATTCTGCTTCCTAACACCAGTCCTTGTGTCAGCGGAGTAAGCAGAAATCCTTATCTGTGTGCTTAGTTGGATGACCAAGGTTCAAACTTACAACCTGTTTTTGACACACAATTAAGCAAGAGAAAGATGTCTGCTTCCCCACTTCTCCTGCTTCCTTGGGTAGCAAGACTAATTGTGTGTGAAGTTGCTTCGGTGGGAGGGAGGGATGCCCCCCCAAGTGGTGGCTCTGCTGTCCGCTCATTGGATGGCTATTGTGGAAGGTTTGCAGTGCATGCTGGGTAGGCGGTCAAATGTTGTGGCAGTGTACAGTTTGCCCAGTCATCCTGTTTGGCTGCATTACTGAATGTTGACGTGAGTTTTTATATTGGTGTGCAAGCTTGTGTGTCCTTCAAGGATCCATAGCGATTGGATCGCACAGCTCAAAAGCTGGTAGGGTTTATTTAAAAAGCCCAGCCTTTCTTACCAGCCATTCCAGTCACCAATACATCTTCTTCCCAAAAAAAGGGGGTGGGGTTATGCTAATTCCTCATGAGATATAATTGCTTGAGAAATGGATGAGGGGTTGGGTGGGTGGGGGGGGCTCTTGTGTCAATATTCATGAAGCAGGTATTTATCTCTGTGCTGTGAGGTCATCTCCTCACAAATCGTCTGTGATATTCCCTGAGATGTAAACAGGGAGGACCATGCTGAGAGAGGCCCCTCACATCCATCTTTTCCTAATGAGCTCTAATTAAATGTTATACTTTCCTCCCCTGGGGGTGAGAGAAGGCCAAAGGTTTTACTCACAACACCCCCCCCCCCACACAGGCAAAATGCTGCTGATCCACGATTCATCTCCAATCCCGTGTCTTTCTCTTTTTCCAGCGACCTAAACCTTTGTGAAGTGTGCATCATAAAACTGAAATAATCCCAAAACGGCAGCAGTAATAGTCATAATGCTGAAGAACAAAGAGATGTAATTCTAGAGATAAAAGCCCCCTGAAACAATGTCTGACACGAGGGTGTGGGGTCACTACCTGAGAGTCACTCAATAACAGTCACCCAATAAGAGTCACTGGATGGAAATCAAAAAAATTGAGAATATATACCTGTATAGGAAAGCCAAAAGGGAGCAATACTTTGTGAATTTATTTGAGCCTGGCGGGGTTACCCCCCCTCCCCACCCCCGCAGAGTGGGGCTAATACAGATATCTGCTGTGGGTCTGCTGGAAAAGGCCGGAGTGCTGTCCATGGTGCTGATCTCCTCTGGTGCTGAAGCTCCCTCCTCGTGGCTGATCCCCCCCCCCGGAGTCCGGGATCCACGCAGCGGCATGAACAGCTGTGTCACATGATGGCAGAGACGTCTAACAGCTAACAGGGGGAAAACAGAATGTTCAGCAGGCCCCTGCAGGTCAGACCGCTGCCACTTCACTGCAGGACCACTGCAACCTGGCCAGTTACACTGCAAAACACAACACTGTGAAGATCCAGTAATCAGGTGTTTCTCAGCTTTGGATTCACTCGCCAACCCTGAGATTTGATTTCATGAAGACCGAGCTCTTAATAGTAATCTACCTGGACCTTGGTTCAGACTGAGCGAATCAGTCACGTAAATGTAATTGCAGCGAACACTCTGGCATTAAACCTGATTCGCTTTAATGATGAAATATTGATGACTCAAACAACATCCCTTTAAGATCCAACAATACAGTATTCCTCAGTTTGTCTAATCAATGATTTGATGGACTTAATGTAATGACTGCCGAGGGAAGAGACCAACAAGTTTATTTGAATGATATACAGGAAAAGGGTCAATCAGCAGTTTAGAAGAACATGAAGGTAAA
Organism: Stomatorhinus walkeri; assembly: GCA_026784285.1. Lineage (NCBI taxonomy): Eukaryota > Metazoa > Chordata > Actinopteri > Osteoglossiformes > Mormyridae > Stomatorhinus > Stomatorhinus walkeri. Next base: position 19,552,560 of record JAODUD010000117.1, read on the forward strand.
CAAATCCAAGCTGAGATCCAAATTGGTAGTCAAATCAGAGGCGGGAATCGACGCGGGTAGTTCAGGGGAAATAACCAGATCGACAAGCATGAAAACCAGGAGAGCATTCAGGAGTCAGACGCGACGCAAATGACGAAACAAACGGCTAGCGGGGGGATGGGGGGTGGGGGGCACTCAGTACTTCACGAATATGTGATTGACCACCAGGCGCTTTTATTCCCTGTAAAATAAGCCAGCTGATGAGTTAAATGTGTGCTTTAGTATTCAGGGGTGGTGGAGCGGGATCTGAGTGTGTGGCTGTATGGATGCTGCGCTCCATACAGGTGTGAAACTTAACAATAGGTTAATTAAAAGAATACTCTAAGCTCCAGCTTATTGTCAAAACAAACACAGAACATAGTAATATGATGGCATATCGTGCAAGAGAAATCGGCAGAACAAATACCAGATAACGGAACCTTACTCAGTCCCCTAATTGCACGAGCCCCTCGTCCTAAGGCCGCCCCACCCTTCCTTTAACCAAGGACATGCAGTGCATGACAATAATGGCCCCCTTAAATTAACCATGTCTAACTGCTCCATGTAAAAGCTGGAACTTCCTAAAAACATAAAGTCCAGCAATTATGTACAATACTCATCTTCTCATTGTCAAAAAATGATTGCCTTACTTATAAGAATTAGGATGCACAATTTGATCTCTTTAATGCAGGTACTCTAAGATGCCCTATAAAAACTTCATGGGGCAACTTCCAGAGCGGATCAGGTGACTGTTTTTGCCCTTTTCTGCTTCATGGTGTGCTGAATTTTGTCAAATCCCACTCGGTGGAGTGATTGAAGTCACTGTTTGGGAAATAATTCTAAGCTGACTCAATATATTTGACGCCGGCATGGAACCCCCTGTGTTACGCCCTGCTGGCATAGAAAAACTGCCCGAGGTACCTTGAGAACCAAGGCGGAAAGAGTTCAGGGGATATTACATGCTGCACTTCCGATTTCGAAGACTGTGTCAGGATTTATCCAAACCCCTCCGAGAACAGTGCAAAAATCTCCTTTGGAATACAGTCAATCTACTTCCTCCCCCACATGCCAGACAGACTGTTTAGCCTGAGTTGTCCCATTAATTCAAACTTTATTTAGTACGCTGCCCCTTATAGCCTAGCCTACGCCACAAAGTGACAATGATATGATAAACATGGAGCGTACAATGAAAATAATGTTCTAAGGGCAAGAAAGCCGGTATAGAAACGCTGTCGAGGGAGTGCTAGAAAACAGCAAGATAATGAACAGAAAAAGGAAATTACATTCACACACGGAACTTGCAATTGCACACAGATTAAAGTGTCGCCAAAGCTGAACACGTCTGCCGTTTGTCTCACTGAACACAAGAAGTGCAGCGAGGGCCACCTGCATGGATGGACATCCACCTTTGGGGCCTCTTGACAGACTGGCACTCGGTTCGCTTAGAACAAGCAGAACTGGCTCTGAGTGACCAGGGAGATGCTCTGGGCTTGGGTGTACGAGGGAACTCGTATCTTTCAAACTCTCCATGCGTATACTAGGAAATATGAACATGCGAGTAAGATGATTAAGAAACAGATGATTCTGAAACACAATCATGCAGTTACTCTTAAACTGAATTTGTTTTTGGCTGCTTTATGATATTCATCATTGCACCCCTGTGTCTATTTATCATTTCCAACTCAATGTTTCCCACAAGTAAATTTTAAAGTTAAGCCTGTAATTTAATATACTAAAGTATATTTGACTGACTGATCATTGATGGGCAGCTTCACATGATAATGCTCAACATTCCTGCGAAATATATGTTTCACTCAACACCCCTGAGGGCTGATGCTTCTCCAGACGTAGTTTACATATTTCATACATTCATATTGACAGTGTATATAAACACATTGTGGATCAAAGGCTGAAACTCACTGGACTCCTGTTGCTGCCTTGCATGTAACTATTCATTATGTTTTATTTATATTCCTACTAGGAACGAATCCTATACCCAACCAGCCCTGTTACTTATTAAAGGTAATCACCTAACCTGAAATTCCATTGTTAACTATTAGTCGGATTCTCTTTAACTGATGTTTTTCTAATTACACCAATTAAAGGAAATTTGTTTTCTAATTAATTACGTCAGTCATCACAGTTGTTAACGAGCCTTGGTATTAGGGCCTCAGGGTGCTACTGATAGTAACGCCAGTCCCACACGTCTCCAGGGTGTTCGGACATCGGGGCTCTTATAACACGTTCTCCTTGTGCCGCGCGGGGTTTCTCTGGCTCCTCTGATTTCATTCCGAAGTCCAAATGCATGCTGTTATTGGAATGGGTGTCTCTAAGCAGTCTATAAACTGTGGTGATGTGTGTGTGTGTGTGCGTGTGTGTGTGCTGTGCCACTGAGTAGCACCATTCCTTGTGCCCTATGCTGCTTAATAACAGGAGCCATAACAGGGCATGGGATGGATGGAAGCAAGGCTTTGGATTGGGATTGTTATAACATTATATAGCATACCTTGCCATCCTTCATATAGTAAATCCTAGACCAAGATTTTGTTTCAACCAACCCGTTGTATACAAAGGGGGGCAGCATGTGGCTCAGAGATCTAAGATCTCAGTTCGCTGGCTCAAGCCCAGCCACTGTCCGTGGGTGCTGCTGTGGGGGGGGGGATGGGCTGACCTTTGTGGCCCCCATGCTCTCATCTACAGAGGGCAAGCTGGGGGAGGAATAGCAAGAGTTTCCCCATGAGGGTCAATAAAGTATCAATCACTTGGAGTCACACAGCACTCAACTGGCTGACTGAAACAAAATCTTGGTCAGGATTTTTTTTTTCTGGACCTGAACTACCCAGCTCTGGACATTGATGAGGAGAGATTTGGAGAATGCATGGCATTCAGTGCACAGCTGCTTGTAGGGGATTCTTTTTGTTCTGTGGTTTATTTGAAGTTCAATACCAGTTTGACACTATTTTATGCACTGGTAGGTATTGGACTTTCAGGCCTATTTGGTGGATTTTGGTGGATTTTTTTGGAAAGCCAACCTGCCTGATGGGGCCTCCCGGAGATTTCCTGGCTGGTCTACATCCACAACAGGTGTTCTGGCTTAAGCTTCTCCAGCAAAGACAAACCCCACCTGCTGAACTTCCGGCTTTCATTGTTGTATGTTATCAAGGACTGTTTGGTGACTGATTATTGCATTACTGTGTCTTTTTTCCAAACTAAATATAATATACACTGTATGTATCTTGCTACTGCATTTTTTTCTACTTATCGCTTTTCATCATAACTGTAAGCATTTGTAATGCCTTAATCGGTACAGGAGAATTCGGTGAAATTAGATTTGGCGACTGGCATGAGAGTAAGTTATACTGAAGTTATGCTGTTCTGACCGGGAAGTCCAAATCAGGCGAGAGTGTCCTGCTCTTCTCCCTCTGGAAACCACCAAGACATCTTAGTGCAGCACCTTGATGGCGGATAGCCAGGCTCTCCAGTTTAATTTCCATCCGATCCGAACCCTTCCACCCAAAAAAAAAAGAAAAAGAAAACATGAACTGTCCCCGAATTTTTTGAAGAAGGCAGCACAGATGAGAGGCAGAAAAAGACTTTATATTTTTTATTTAAACTGTATCATGAAACTCCCTGTGAGAGTTAGAAACTTGGCTAATGGTACTTCTGGAAATCCAGAAACTTAGATTAGAGATTCCGGTGCACTTGGTCCTGCCTGGCCCAAGAACCACCCCCCCCACTCTTTAAGCGACTTGGCAATTGCTGGAAAAAAATAAATATAAAAGGAAAGCTCTGTTTTGGATGTTATTGTTGTGTTATTATCATTTTCAGCAGATGGTCTGAGTGTCTGCCAAATCGTAAGTGTCTCTCACGCATGTTGTGTGAGTGAGTCTACCTTGGAAACCCCTAAAATGTAGGCACTTATAAATCAACATGGAGGGGATGTGTAGCGTGGAGCTGGAAAATTCTGTCAGCCTCCCCGACTCCCTCCGATTCTTCCATCCCAGGCTTGGCACTCAGCCTTCCACTTCTCTGGCGCTCTTTTCGGGGCTGCTGCACCCCCGCCGTAAAGTTCCAGGCGAAGTCTGGCACCGATACTTATTTCCCTTCAAGTTAAACTTTGGACTCTTCTGTGCCAGATTGGGTGTAGCCTTTAATGGGAATATATGTTGGTTGGCAAAGCGATGCTGTAAGTGGTATCTTTCATTTCTCCAGGATAACTTGAGCATAAATGTGTCAATGGTGACATTTCTGGTTAAAATTTTTAAATGAAAATGAACAGACTATTGTAAATGAAGACTGTCACGTGTGGCTGCAAGCCGGTGGCGTCGGGCAGGTGGGGGCGGTAGGCAGTAGTACGGGTCGGAAACGGGGTTTATTCGGGGACGGTGCAGGACGGAACATCACAGGCACAGCACCCACTACTATGTCGACTAACATAGATGACTGATCGGAGCAGACTAACACAGACGCTGACTAAATACAAGCAAGAATCAATCGACAACAGGTGGTCACAATCAGGATCAGACACGAGGTAATGAGGGGGCGTGGCACACACGAGGCTCGGACGGGCGGATCATGACAAAGACATAATCTGTAAAAACAAACAGATAGATAGATAGATAGATAAAGCATTAATAAAGTAAAATTTCTCTGTTGATTTGTAGATTTTTGCTGGAGAATCTGCCAGGGAAATTACAAAATTTCATTCCTAATGTGTTGAGCTTTTTCTCCAGAAAGGAAAATATACAAAAAAAAACTATGAAAAATAAATGTAATAAGTATAGGATGCAGTAGGTAAATGCAGCAATCTTGCCTCGGGTATGTTTGGATGTCGAAGCATTGAATTATGAAGAAGTAGGACCCGTGGAGACAATGTGCCGAGCGGAACCAATCCGACAGAAAAGGAGAGGCGCTGTGGCAGGTTGCAGGTCGACAAGAAACACTCATGGAAACTTTCTTTCAGTAGTTTGACAGAAATATACCACCTGACAGAGGTTAAGAGCAGCACTGCACAGGACTGCTGCCTCTAGAATGTATAAAACAGAACAAAATAATAAGATTCACTTTTTGTAACCAGTAGAGCATTTGATAACTTTTAATTACATTTAGAACACAGGTGTTTCAGGATAATGCTGGAAATGGAAGGCTCTCCGGCAGAGTGAGTGAGTTTTGCCGTGATGCTGGTCTGGAAACATCTGGAACTTTACCCCCCCCCCCAACGTGACTCTGGCAGGGACAAGATAACCGTACCTCCCAGTGCCAGCAGGGCCACAGGGGACCGCTGCTGAGCTGCCTGCTCTCTGTCCACCGCGCAGCAAGAGATTTTAGCTGATGTGTGTCACGGCTTACAGATCCATGTGTATCGTGGGCCTTCCAGCAACCAGCACCAGCTCTGATAATGGATCAGCGCCATTTCACAATGAGCCCATTTTCTTGTTGAGTAAATAGCGCCCTGGCTTTGTACTATTATTACCACATAATGCTTGCTGGGTATATATTAATAAAATTATACTGCCTTTATAGACAAAATAAAGGCGTGAGGAGTTGGGATTTAAAGCCTTCCTGTCTCCTGCAATCCAACTGCTTCCTGTTTTATTTACTACAGAAGTCTCATGCTTTTTTAAAATTTAAAAGGTGCCTAAATTGCACAAAAACTGAGTCTATAAAATAAAAGTGAGATATTTGATCTTGAAGGCAAGCGTTTAAGCTCTAATACAGACAAAAATCAGTCATGTTAAATTTCACATAGAAACAAACACTGTTGTTCCCAGACTCCCATCTCAGCCTCACGTGTCGTTACCCCATGACACGTTTCTTACAGTGCAGGAATATTGTAGGTTGAGATTCTCTAATTGCAGTCAAACCGTTCGACCACAACAGTTTTGCGAATCCCGTTAGCTGTGCCCATTGGCCCAGATTAGTGTCTCTTTTAAGCATGTGGATGAAGGAAATTGACAAGATTCACAGCTGGGGAAAGTTTGGAAATATAATTTTCAGGCTCATCGTAATCATAGTGGTATAATTACAGATCGTTTTCTTTAGCAGCGAAATGCAGCCCATTATATCTGAGCATAATAGTCATGATGAAGGCATGATAAAAGGCTCAAATCAGGAGTCTCAATATACCATGCCCATCCCGGGAAAATGCTGCCGTCTGCAATCCAGCAGCAGACAATGTTCTATGTTCCTACCTGGCTCCTGTTATTAAGCAACTCATTCACATGGCTGGCCGCTCGCTGAGACTAAAAGTGGGGTACGGGGGGTAGGGCACAATTCCGTTGGAAGTGGCTACGTCAGTGGTTTACTATGTGCCTACAGTTCTGTGTACAGCTGTGTACAGCTCTGTGGCCAGCCACAACACTATTGTTTCAATCATGATTTTTCAAAACTATGACTTTTATATCTGTTAAAATCAGCTTCGCTATTTCAATTCCTCTCTTCACGGCAGCCCAATATTGCAGATAACATCCAATAAATCTATGCATTTCTCGATCTCGACTACTAGCACACCTTTTTTGGCTAACCAATAAATCTACAAATAAGCTAATTGACCGGTTGGTGGCGAAACTGCCCGCTGGTCAAGTTTAATGGTACAAGTCAGGTGCGTGTAACAATATTCATTTATAGTCCAGAAATGAGCTTTCTGGGTCAGCCCAGCACCTAGCCAGTAGTTCAAACCCAAGGCTTCTGCTTAATAACAGGAGCAGTCGACACCTGATTGGCTGAGAGCTGCATGGAGCCAATTCATTTCCCAGAAGGCTTCTTTTTGACAGCAACATCAAAGGGCAGGTTTTTGCATAGTGAATGTTGCACATAGTGGTTGTGACACAGCTTGTACGTGATTATTCCCGGTGATATGAAAACAGGGTCACCAGTAGGCGGGGTGGGGCGGGGGGGTGGAGGGGTGGGCGCAGTATAAACAGAGCTCAGGGGGCTGAGGGCACACCTTATATAACCATTAACAATTATGCGGTAACTAGCCCAATTTTGTTTTAATCAAACATGGATAACTCTAAAGGACACAGGGACCACTGTGGAAAGGCATATCGTCTGAGTGGCATGTCAAGTTGGCATCATGTGGCATCATGATGACATGGATGAAGGACGTGACAGTATTTCCGGTCCCAGGGTCTGCACATGGGCGCATACATCACATTAGCACAACTTCATGTCAGTTATCGCGACACTCACGTCACCGCCAGCCATACGTATGAGATCTGGCTCACAGAACAGGAGTGTGTGTCGCCAGGCGGCATCTTAAGAACAGATAAATAAATAAACAGGCAAATAAATAAACAATGAATTTGCACATTTTTTAACTGAGCAGCTTGTGAGAGGGATGAGAAATCTCAGTGTTGTTGGTGGGTAATATGGCAGAATAAGAAATGCAGAATTTGTATAGTTTTGACCCGACTGACCTGCGCAAGAACATGAATAATGTATTAAATTGGGGTTTTTTTCTTGCCTCTGAAGGCAACGAGTCCCTGAGACCTGACCTGAATCCGGGAGACAAGGAGTTGCCGAGAGAAACAAGGGGACCACCAGCGCTATCTGGTACGATTGGTCCATAATCGCTCCACAGGTTCATTCATTGGAGCAGGTTGTGTGGGGGTTGTGGGAGTGCATTCTGAGCCAGTCTAAGTCATTTATTTTTCATTTTAAAGGAATGCATTAGGGGAAAGTCAAAAATTACTCTTGATTTTTACTAATTCAAACAGATGTTTCATGGTCTCCTGGTTGAGCACTTTGCTCAGAAATATAAGGATGTCCATCTGACAGCACTGCACGCCTAAAGCCGGGGTCCTTGCAGGACTTGGGTTAACCCCCCATATCGAGTGTTCTCCGTGGTACATCACAAACACCCCCAGTGCAGATCAAACACATAAACTCCACCACACTCCTGCCAGCTTTTGGTGTTCATCGACCACAGTGTCATTGATAAGAAACGACCCTAAACAAGACAGTGTCCTTTTGGTCATCCTAACAGTCTATGTTATGAGCAGAGACAGCACATCTGTGTTCTGATAATTTTTTTTAATGTTCTGACTGTTGTGTGTATTTATGTGTAGTTACATAAATAACGAGACACTTTTTAGTTATATATAATTATCCCCTGAAAGAGCATGATCTCCC
>JAODUD010000117.1:19578014-19589468 GCA_026784285.1 Stomatorhinus walkeri
TATAGAAATGAATGAGCGGTCCCCATAAGGATATGTTTACCCTACATGTGCGTGTGTGTGTGTGTGTGTGTGTGTGTCTAGCTTGCATGGTTCCTTAGTGTCAAGTCTCACAGTTTTCTCATGTGATGATGATAGATACTTTATCCTCCATGGGGAAATCAGAATATATTGCTGTTTAGTAAGTGTATAGAAAAGTCTTAAAGTGATTTTTCATTGAGTATAGAGAATCCTGTTTATTAAATCGCTTAGTGCAAAGATTCTTTCGCCTGGTATCCTGTGATGAATCTGGAAGGCCCAGGAATGTCACTGGATTCATGTACAGCCTGAAGGGGAAATATATCATCCATCCTTCCATCTTGGAAGCTCGATCCTGGTTAGGGGCCCATTCCCAGCAGTACTGGAGCCACCCTAAATAAGGCCACATACACAGCCATCATAATCCAGAACCTCTGTGCCAAGGCATTTTTCCATTTATGGACTTTGACTCCATCCAGTCATTTACTAAGCAGGACTCTCAGTACTCACAGAAAAAAATCACTGTAAGACTTTTTCATGTACTATATAGCAATATGGGATTATGAAGCACATAGCAGGAATAATACTCTTAAGTAATAGACCGTGAACATACAATACGATAAGTGCTTTTGCCTAAATGATGGATATGAGCGTAGCAGCACATTTGAATAAAATGCAGTGTAAGGCACTTTGGTGTGTTAAATGACTTCATTACATTTCAAAGGCCCTGTTTACGATACAGAGAGATTAGAAGCATAATCTTACATTCTGTAAGTCTATTTTAGGTGGATGTGAAGTCATATTTGCATTTTGATATAATTCCTTTGTGCTTTGAAGACTGGCTTTATGCAATTCACGAAAGCAGGAAGATTCATAAAAACGCTGGTGCTCTTGATCACCTGCTGTAACAACGTTCATTTGTCATGGTATCAATTGGCTGCGGTAACGTTCGCCGTATCATTCATGACACATTCTGCAGTAACTGTAATGGTCATACAGGGTGCGGTAACTGTGTAATGGTCATTGTAATGGTTCACTACTGACCATCAGTAGTCATGTGTTAAAAGTTAGATGCCCACTGTGCCTGTTGGCTGATCGGTGATGAGAGCAACATGAATAGCAGTTCAGGTGCACCACATGAGCAGTTCTGATGTCAAATACCTCGGACTGAGGTACGATGACTGCGACTTAATGTGTTTCCTCGCTGGACTCATGTTCGAGGAACAGATCTGGAATACTTGGTATTGCAGCTAAATCGTTAAGAGCATTAATCCTTTTCGGAAAAAGCCACTTGCAAATGCACTGTTTTAATCCATGTAATGTGTGCAGCTCTGCAGCCTTAGGACACCGTGCTATACTATAAGTGTTTATCTTGCTTTTCAGTTTTCCTTCGTGTCCATGGCAACCAGCTACAAATGTGTCGGCTCTCTCTGCCTCTCGTCATTGGTTTCAAGTATGTATATGTGCTATTATTATATTAACAACAACAACAACAACATCAACAATTATAACAACAACAACAATAGTAATAATAATTTCCATGTCTTCAGGCATGGGGATGTCGAATGGCACCACGTTGTGTTGGTCGCGCTGCCGGCAGAATCAAAGGGTTCTTTTGGACAAAGCTGCCCACTAATTACCAGCGGTGGCAGGGGGACTGAACTCCACAAATGGCCTCGCTGTAAACATTCAACTGTATCTCTGGCAGGTGGACATGCAGATATGGGGAGATGCACCATTATTCGTGAAAGAATTGCAGGAATTGACATCTGAATTCTGGACTTGTGATGGGGGGGGGGGGGGGGCTGTTTATGGTACTTGATTGCTGTTAATATTTTTTTGGATGAGTGGGGGCCAGGTGGTGACTTGGCTATGCTGTTTGGCTCATCCTGGATCATTCCAGCCAGTACCAGCACTGAGTAAGGTGCACACATCAGGTCCAGTTCCGCATGGACTGGTACCAGAAGGCGTTGGCAGAATGTGTTTTAGACAGCACCCAGCCCAAACATCAGGTGAAGTCATTTGCCGTCTCGATAATTAGTTTCTTAATTAATGACTAATTTAACTGAAAAATTCTGTCGGAACCAATCACAAATGGTTTCTAACCCCATTGTATATTGACTGTGACCAACGTGCCAACTCGTCCAGCACAAGAGTAAACAGCTCACAACTGCTGGGCCAGGAAGGTCCTTCCCAGAGTCCTCCTGGGCTCCTGACACCCGAATAGTAATTCTGGAGAGTGACAGAATTCATAATTGGTGGTGATGTTTCATTAAGGCACTTAGGAAGGCAGACAAGACAGTGGAGCCATACAGTGTAAATAAATGACTTGTAAGATGGATCCTAGGGTTTTTCTTTTAAAATAATTTACTTTTACATAAATTTATTTGACAGATGCTTTTGTGCAAAGAACATACAATTGAGGTAGATAATCAAACATAAGCATATAGCTGAGGGCAACTAGTAACAAGAGGCTGATGTTCCTACGATTGGCAAGAAACAAGTGCTAGACAAGTGTGAAAAACACTATATTATTCACCCACCCATCCATCCATCACTCTATCCATCCATCCGCCTTTTAAATGCTTGTCCTGGTCATGGTGATGGTGGGAGGCTGGAACGAGGCTGTGCTGCACCCCGATCAGGTTGAGCAATATAATTAGTGCTTAGAATCTTACATCTTAATTTCTGTAGCCAAGTATCACCCAGAAGAGATTTTAGTAAGACACCAAGCCTGAGTGCAATACATCGACGCTAAGATCCTCCAGTAATGCCGAGCAAAATCCCTTTTTGTACAGCTAGCCAGAGTGGGTCACTGTTAGGGGATGAGGTTTAGTACTGGGCACAAATGCGTAATCCAGTGTTTTGGAGCTGTTCAGAAGCTGTCCCTGTGAAATGCGGCGCCATGAGCCGGCCAACCTGAGATCAGGTGAAAAGACCCGGCATTTACGTCTCCTGTGCATTAATTAATTGCCCTCCACCCCCAGAATGCCCAGCCAGGGCGCCACGCCCATGTGCCAGTCTCACCCCTCCCCTCTGCTTCAGTCTCTTCCTCCCCAACATTCTGTTTAATTCATTTCCGCCCCAGTACCCAAAAGCGGCCCAAACCGCTTCCCTCCACCCCTGTGTCACGTGGTTCTCTCAGTCGCTCTACCCCAGACCCAATCTTACACCCCCTTTTGGCTTTTTATAGTTTGGTAAGAACAGACAGACTTACCCCATAAATCAGCTGAGACACATTGATGTATTTGATATTTTACTGGAGAAAATCACCTGGAATAATAAGTTTATCAGCCCGTTTTATATATTGTACTATTACTTGCTTTCCAAAAAAGTACAAAAAGAACATGTATAATAACAACAACATTATTTATGTAAGAAGGATCCACAGCAGTAGACACTTGTTGTTTGCTTGAACTTGGCTGGTTGAACTCTCTGTTAAAGCGATGCTGTGTTGAAAAGGCTGGAAACATCAACATCAAAACGTATGTGGTTGAAGCCCAGTGTCCAGGGCAGCCCCGACCCAAACAGCAGTGGGAGAGATTCAGAGTCAGGCAACTAAGGAATTCCCTTGGGCTGACATATTGCTGGGAGCAATACTAAGTCACGTCTAACACTCTGAGCGTCCTGGCAGATGGAGCTGGTGACTCCGGCAGGCATTAAAGTCCCAGGCTACAGCACAAGCGCCCATCAGAGACTCCCACTCGCCATGTAACTGGGAACCTTGGCCAAAAACTAGCTCCCACATTATGTCTGACTACCAACGACAAGCCATGTGCTGTCTGGAAACTGCCTGCCATTCAAAAGGCCCAGACCAGACCAAACAAAAAAAAACACTATATTTAAAACTTTGTTTGCATGTATTGAACAGCAGAACACAGAAGAAAAAAAGTGTGAGGAAAACGTGATAATCGCAGAGCATAAACAATCAGGGTGAAAATAATGAAATCATCACAGTTTCTAAACTTAAACCGAGGAAAAATGTAGGAACACAAGCAGGTCAGCATGCAACGACAAACTGCCTGTCATTTACCGATACAAAGGAGCAAACATTCACTCAGGAAAAGGTGTCGCCTTGACGCAACATGTGAGGGAGGGGTTTCCAATTATGAGCTGACACAGTTCCGCAACACTTTTAAAGCCAATTTAACAGTTTTCAACAGGGATTAAACATCTCCTGACAGGGGACAGGAGCAAAGATGTAGCAGTGGGCATGTCCTCTCTTGTGACAAGGAAGGATGTCACCTTCTATTCATTCAAAAGGGGGCATCAGACAGAAGGCTGCCCTTTTTAGCAATGCCCGTCAAAGCCCATGTGAAACCAGACACATGCTGTGATCTTCATGCTGGAGTGGAGGCTTGCTGTGTTGGTGGTCACTCAGAAGATGGTGCTCTAGGCAGCTGTCTATGTCGCCTAATGGGTTGACCGACATTGCTTTCCAGAACCTGATCAGTGGAGGAGATCATCTGGAAGTCCTGTATTGCACTCAACGGCCAGAGAGGCCTAAAAGTTATTTCCACTCTAGTGGATCAAGATCTTCCTACTCCCAGGACTCCTGAGCTTAAACAGCATCCAGGAGACGCAACGTGCAGCAGTGCCATGATTTTCACAGTCCTCACAGATCCAGCAAGATTCATCCAGCACAGTATAGATACGCATACATTTACAAGTGCGAAGGTAGTAGGATACAGGATGCCAAAGGAAACCAGCAACGTTTCCAACTTATGAGTTGTTTAACTGCTCCTCTTTTGCCCTTAAACTCTAATTTATGCTAGTAACAATATAAAAATTCAGCAGAAACATAAGGTGTAGACATACGGAAGCAAAGGTCAGGACATTAAGTCTCTGACAGTGATCAGATATTTGCTGACAAACTGAACTTGGGGGAGCTACTCTCTTAGCACAGAACAGGGACAGTCATCATCTGGGCACTCTGCGGTGCCGACCCACAGGTGATAGCCCCAGATCCCAGCTAACCCCAAACTAGTCAAATTCTTTCACCTGCTCTGACACTGCAGTTGCCATGACAGTAGAAAAAAAAAACCTGAAAACTCAATGGAGTGTTTTGCTGTGCAGTATGATGTGGCTTAAGTTCCTTAATCTCTTTGTCTTCCAAGCCCTGAGGCGGACACTCTTTTTGCCGGTACAGGTGCAATTACTTTCTTCTCTTACAGAGCAGATAACAGCAACAGGACGGGGATAATAGAATAAAATCTGTTCAGGTCTGTCAGCCAAAGTAAGGTCCCCAGATCTCAAAGGTCTGTTTTGCTGTCCCGCAGTCTAATTGCGCTATGGTTTGATCTACTCCCAGTGGCCCACTGAGAGATTGGGTTCAAATCTGCCCCCCCAATCCCTACATTCCTCATCCATGGTGGCTGTATGTGAAATTGAACAGCAGCACGATCTATTAAAGATATTTACGATAGGATAGGAGTGAGCTCCACAGGCCGCGTCCCTGGATATTCTATTGTGAAAGGTGCATAAAAGTATCTTCCTACACCCCAGTTTGGTATCTAGCTGAATTTAAACCTGGGAAGTGTGAGACAGCAGTGCCCCCCCCAAACCACCATACCTCCTCAGAAAGCATAGCAGAACAACGGAAAACTTCAGACTCTCAGCTTCCTGAAGCCGGCAGCCATATTTCAACTCTAATGAGCCTGACAGCCTAATTGGGGTCATCTGCCTTTCATTATCTTACTGTAGGTCCTTGTTAGCACAGGGCTCGTAGATTGTTATATAGACATAGGTGACCTGTTCAGCGCTGGCAAAGCTCTGCCTTCTGTAGACACAGAGTGAATCAAAGTATAGTTCTGTAAGTTATGTAACAAAATATACAAATGTTCTCGTGCTCTTACTGAACACGCCAACTAACTAATCTCAGTAAACTGTTTTCTCCAGCGTCCTTCTTTTTTTAATCCTCTCCCCCCTCCTTGCTCTCTTACTGCAGACTGTCAGCTGCTTTGGGAAGAAGGCCAGTATCAGTTCCTCTTACAGATCTTTCTTTTTTTTTTTCTCAAAACCAAGCATCTCTTGCTTCCTGCTTGATCCCCAGCCATCTACCTGCTTGCTTGACCCCCAAACCTTCTACGATGTTCCAGAGACCTGCTCTGGGCATCGTACCATTAATAACTTCTCCCAATTAACAGCTCCCAGGGACCACCTGCTTTACACTCACATCCAGAAACACTCACATCCAATGTGTTTACAGGAAACGGGCAGAATCCTAACACCATCACTTTCACTTCCCAGTTTTCAATCACCTTCTTCCACCAAAATAGTGGAATAGTGCATGATATACAGAAAGAGTCAATAGTTTGGACAATTGAAGCCACCTACAAAGGAGATTGATAAAGTGTCACATCACATGACCTGGCCATCTGACCTAAACACAGCAGTAATGGTTTTGGAGGAGTTTAACCAGAGTGTTGAGGGCAAAACGAAAAATGATTGGTCTAGAGAGATAACCAATCAGACTGTGGAGGAGGTGGGCCCAAGCAACTAGTGGAGGGGCGACCAACAATACAGAACAAACAGGGCACTAACCAGTGGCAAGCACAATGACTGACTGAGAAACAAGTGGAAGGGCAGGTATTTGAATACACAGAAGACAAGGGGATGATGAGGGCCAGGTGTCAGCCATTACTAATTACAGAAACACTAGTGATTAGGGCAACAAGGAACAGGTGAGGATAATTAACAGGAACTTAGGAGATTAACACTAGGAATACCACTAAACCAGACAGACTCAGGCAGGAATGACCAGAACAGATACAAGTCAAAGACCTATACTACAATACAATAAAATAATAACAGAGGGGGGGACATAAAGTAATCAACAGAGTTGAAGTGGGTCGCCTGCCAGCCTCAAACCCATAACTACAGGAAAGGCTCACTATTCTGCCACATGCTCTTCCAATTCAGCCACACAGTGACCCATGGAACAGCAGAACACAATAGGAACAGCGGGACTACAACATTGAGGCGGAAACAGGATGCACAGCGACACCTGTTGGCCAAATGGGGAAAACAAGACAGAACAGGACAAAGCAGGGACAGATCCTGACAGGGACCTCCTAAAGAACAGCTGGAAAAGTATCCCAGAAGACAACCTCATGAAAATGGTATAGAGGAGAAAGTAGGGCCAGCCAGTCCCTGGAGCATGTGGGATTAAGGGCCTTTTTAAAGAGGCCAATGGTGAAATCACTCTGCTGACCCAGGGATTTGAACTAGCAACCTTCTGAGTCCCTACCTACAGAGCTAACCCCCAACAAAGAATTTTTTGTTCAGAACTTTTTTTTTGGTCAGTTCATAATTCTATGCATGTCATTTTCTAGTTTTCATGTCTGTAGCTATTCTAAAATATAGTGAATCATATAAAATAAACCTTCTTATGGGTTTGTATATCCGAACTTTTGACCGTCACGGTACTGCCTTGATGTTACCTTAAATTTTCACAAAACGTACAGTCAATCTTACAGGAATTATCACAAATTGCCCTGTCCCATCAATTCTCACCTGTGCTGATTTTCCATGACTTTTCACTTTCTAATCGTTAACCATCAGATGTTTTTGCCCACACTGCACTACAAAGGGATAAATGGCCTCTTGGGCTGTAGTCTAGGAGATGTGTCTAACCCGTTCTGAGTTCCTAACATGAGTGTTCTTAGAATCAATGTTCTAACCACACCTTTTCTATTATTCTATACCCAAAGGAGCAGTAATCAATGTGGGTGGATTTCCATAACACTGTTATGATTGCATGCCATTTTTTCCTTAGTGTTTTTCCATCTCTATTTCCATATATTCCTATAGTGCACTCCTTCTGAAGTTCTCCATACAGATACACCACTCCCTTCCTACTTGCACTGCTATAAATCATCTTCTTCCATCAAACCTCCACAACTGAGAAGCTGCCCGTTCACTTTTCGACTTCACTCAATATATGCATGTTATCTGTATTCTGATTGGTCATCACCGGCTCCCTGTTACAGATGGACTAAGTATCTCAGGTTCAGATCAAGCGTGGGATGTCATTATGTAACATCCGATTACTTTTTTTATTTTCCTTGTTGGTATAGAAATAATTGGCATGCCATGCAGGGTGTCCCCAGTGCATCCTGGGATAGACTCCAGGCTAAATAAACCTTGTACCAGATAAGAGGTTATGGAAAATCAAGGGATGAGTGGATTAATACATAAATGCCTGCTGTGTTGCCTTTCATTCCAGGGCATGTGCCTGCTTTTAGTGTAACTGCCTCTGTGATCTGCTGAAGACACATTTCCCCACTAAATCTACTTCTGTCTAGTGTGATCTTCTGAATAGAACCGTCTCAGCTGCAATTTGAGCCCATATGTTTACATCCGATTGCTTCTGTCACTCCTGCTTATTTTTCGTTCAGAGCTGAAGAAGGTGCCGGGCCCTGAACCGGACCGCTGTGCTGGATGGATTCGTGTGTATAAGCTGAGATCTGGCCCCACAGCCCTGTAAGCCTGACACTGCTAATATCATCCTCACCTGCTACGGATGGCAGCGTATTAGCTTTCGCTCGCCTGGATGTGTCGTTGGTTATTATGCAGCATTGTTCAATAACATCATGGATAGTCTTTCTGTCTGTGAAGAGGGGTTTGCTGGCACTCAGAAAAACCACCCGTTGCTGTCTACCTCTCTTTCCAGGCGTGCTGAGGTTCAGGAAAGGGACAGAACTACAGTTTATTGCCTGCAATCCGCACTTACAAACCTACTCTCTGTTTCGGTGCCTGATTCCTGCTTTGCTGCATGATGTGTGAACCAAATAAATGTGGAGCAGTGTCTGAAAAGAGCAGTTTGCCCACAGCCTCGGAGCAATCAACAAAAACAAGGTAATCCAGTTTTGCGTAAACTTATAGGATACCCGTCGGTCATGTGTCATTCACTGCTGGCTGCTGTCTGCCCTCCGCTCTGTGATGTCATGCACTGCTGCCAGTGATGTTTGAAAATGTACTTTCACTGATACGCCCAAGGACAGCCAGACCCAGACAGATTATTTTTACATTCATTACTAAAAAATCACCCATGGTAAGAAACACATAATTTTTAATCTGCTAATATCAAATAAGGGTCACGGCATTTAAAAATGTACACAGTGGCCTCATTATTAGTCACTTGTGACCTGGTGACTCTATATCATTGGCCGTTTCACCTACTTTGAGATTTTGCAATGCTCTCTTATGGGACTGTTATACTATGAGAATATATTGCACTTTGAGGAACAAAGAATACAAATACACTCATTTCCATTAATTTTTCTAAGTTCAGCTTAGAGTCTGAGATAAACCCTACACAGAATATCTGCAACACTCCGAAACAAACTCAATGAGATGTCAAAGAAAGCTCAAGTGATCCCCAAAAACATCTCCCAAAAAGCTGCTGTGTGGAATGCTCCTCTAGGTTCTTCTGGATTCTCATGCCGGTGTTGGATGACGAAGCGTTCTTCCTCCAGCTCACTCGGGCCATAACCCAGCACAATGGTTATTAGCAGCAGCCACAGGTTTCAGAGGGTGTCTTGGCATCGGAGAGACAGAGATCACAAAGCATGAGTCTCCTGTTTCAAGCGGGAAGCCAGAAGGCTGCTTGATGTTGGTTTGGTTGAGATAATCACAGATAGAAGGCAAAGTGAGTCAAATGACCAGTTAAATTATAATGCTTTCATGCAGTTTCATTTCATGCTGTGAGAATCTATTGATCAGTTCTATACTACTTTGTTTTGCACTTTGCTATTTGGAATATTCTAGAATGTATAAATAAATTCACCTGTCTGTCTCATTTATATTCATCTTATTGAGAGCTATGAAGTGTGAAATGATTAAAAGGCTAACACACAAATACAGAATACATTTTTACATCATAAAGTACATTTTCCACCTGTTTTAATGATTTTAGCCCCTGATTCCCCTCTGAATAACCAGTCCACATGGTATCAGTGCCAGTGTCCCTGGTGTAACTCCTCACTCCGGATAGGTTTGCATTTGTTCCTCTTAATAATAATTAGTCATCACTGCTTTAGGGCCTGCGTGAGCGCTCCTGTTTCTGACGGAAGCAACGGATACATAGATAAACGGAAACATGGCACTTTACTTAGCAGCAGAGTAATATGACGCCATGTCCCTGGGGATACGTTTCTCCACTAAGTGAAATGTTTAATGGAAATGACGTGTTGGCCACACTCATAAAGTGACCCGAGAGACCTGCCCTCTTTCTCCGAGGGGTAGGGCCTGGCTAATAAGGACTTAATACTGATAGTTTAAAAAGCGTGAGAGGAAACAGTGCGAGAGGCCTGGCAAGGTACTGAGAAGAAAAAGCGACTTGACGGCGGCAGAGCATTTTATCATGTGACATGCCTGTGATATTCATTCACACCTATATGGTTATGTCAGTTTGATAATGGGGACACCATGTGACCTCATACCGCAGTCATGGTGGAGTCAGTGATATTTACAGGTCACCTCACAGTTACTAAGCATACATCTGTTCTTTGAGAGGTAATCAGAGCACACACACCTATGCAGAAATCGACATGGAGACACCAGTGTTTATCCTTAAGCATGAAACAAAGAGGTTTGTGGGAAACTGAGTTCAAGTCCACCCTGGGAACATTTGAGTTGCTCGTGGCTAATGTGCTTTGGCGTTCCTGAAGTGTTACTTCTAAGCTATGGTAATACTTTGGATGCACAGTGGCTCTTACCTGAATCCTGATGCCAGCTCCCCCGCATCACATTAAGATGATTCATTCACCAAATGGCTCAGGTCGCAGGACAGCTGCACACCTGCAATCTCTGTTTAACATAATGCTCACAATAATTACAACGCATTTAGTTAGGGGATGCTTTTGTCCAACGCAACATGCAAGTGAGGTTCAGACAGTGTCTCTGGAGCCACTGGGGTTAACAGCACTGATAAAATTCCTTCACCAGCTATGAGATTTGAACCAGTAACACAGAGCTGAGCCAGACACTGCGCCACAAAGTGGAAATTTTCTCCAAACAAGGACGGTTTATGGGTTTGTCACACCACTTCCAGGATCATTCAGTTCCTTTTTTATGAGAAATATTGCAAATAGAAATGAGGATTTAAGGTACAGCTTGAAACTGTGGTTTTTCTTCATTCCCCAGTGTAAAATATATTCAGAAACAGAGAGATGTGCGTCTAGTCTATCTCTATCTTGCTATGTTCCATGGAAAGTCAGGATGTAATATGTGCTGATAGGAGGTTTGACAAGAATCGCTGTTCTCAGGATTCAGGGGAATGATTGTGGCAGTTGAAGAACCGGCATATGGCACTCTGCCCTCCACAGAGCCTCTGTACTGCCTGCGGGCTGCTGGGCCAGTGAAACACAGGTAGTGTTCCTCTGGAAGGAATCTTCAGGAGCGCAGGCCTGGTGGCGGCCTCTCCTCATCGTAGGG
>JAODUD010000117.1:19637441-19650634 GCA_026784285.1 Stomatorhinus walkeri
CCCCCCCCCCCCCCCCCGTTGGGTTGCTGGAGGGGCATATGGTCAGCTTTCACTAAAATGGACCTGATATGGTATAAAGACAGATACCCACAAAAACACACAAAGAGGAAAGCGATGAGCACAAAGTCAGCGACACTCCAATCTCTGTTTGATCAAAGCGTGCTGCAAACATCCATTCCTGACATTTATACAGTAGCTGTTGAAGTGGGTTCAGGCTTTAGTTTGACTCGATGAATCCTTGAAACCTTAATGAAACAGCAGCTGAGCTCCCTTCCATCTCCACTCCTGGGGAGGGCTGCACATTCTCTACTGAAATGTTGCGCAGACCTGATCCTGCTAATCTGTGAATTTACTCGTTGAATCGGTGTGTTGATTCTGTGTTATTATAAAACCAAATTCTACATGAAGTATGGTAGGACCAGCAGATCTATCCACTTCTAGATGAGTCTAAAAATTTGATGAGTAAAACCAACACCATGCGAATGTGCCAAGTTTGCTTTGTTTGATACTTGCGGCTTTGAACCCTGGCAGAGACTCGAACCCAGGGCCCAGTGCTAATCACTGCACCAGCATACCACCCTAGATACAAGCCTCTACTTTAATTTTACTTCATAAAAATGAACCTTTGCATTTTTTATGCACCATTTCTTTGGTAAAACTTTGTGTTAGACACCATTTGGCGGCTCCAAGTTGTACATTTCAACTTAATTCTTCATGCATATTTCCACAGTAAAATATTTTCACAGTAAATATGTTTGTCTTCTTAGTGTTACCTTCTCCCATCACCAATCCTACAACATGTTTTCCTCTAAAAAGCCAGAGTGGTTCAGTCTCCCAAGTGACCCGTTTGCAAGGAAACCTTATATTATATTATAGTGCATATTTCATTAATTAGACACGCAACATCTTTACAGAATCAGACGTTGAAAAAGCAGTATTTGCTACTGTAAAATATATATCCAGATACTAATTAATGCAATCTCTAATTACTAAGTAAGAAAATATATAAATACATAAGATCAACAATAAAGAAGTAGATGTTTTCACTTTACAAGTTTACTGGTATATAGCAGGATTTCTTTGAAAGGTTCGCCTTATTTTCAGTTGTTTTTCTACCATTGAAGTGTGCCATGCCAAGAAGAATCATGTTTTTAAAAGACCTATTTATTATTTCATGTTCTGCTGTATAAATTATACCATTTTTATTGTTAAAACACCTTATGGAGCCATGTTTCTGGCATAACATAACAGACTAAACTAGGGATAAACTGTCAAATCCAGTGGTGGATAAAGTATCTGAAATCCATACGTATAAAAGTATACTAGGAAAATGACTTAACTTAAAATACTACTTAAGTAAAAAATCTTTAAGTATGCGATATTGACATTACTTAAGTATCAAAAGTATTTAGCTGGTATTAAATGCAGGCTTGAGTAAAATGGTAGTAAAAGTTAGTCTGTTAAGTATAATAACCGTTTGTATCACTTCCCAAAAGAAAAACTAGATGCTGTTGCAGTACTTTTATGTGATCGCATAATAGATCTACTTTTGCATCTTCTCACAACATATTTATTATTTGCAATGTATCGATTCAACATACAATGGGTACAATGGACTAACAGCTATACAACTAAATGATACAGACATGTCCAGGAAAGCGTGCTTTAGGAAATAGACTGTGGGGGACAATGAAAACCATTTAATTGTCAGATTATGTATTTTATATGTATTTATTAACTGCACTGTGCTTGTAGTCCAATGCTTAAAGCACACTTTACAGGACAGGTCTATATTACGTAGTTTCATTACTACGCCATCAATCCTACCATTTGTATTCTTAACGGACTGCGTGCGGTATGGATCAGTGACACAAAAGTTTTGCAAGATTTCACATATTCTTGTTATTTTTTCCCTTCTATTATTTTTTTCTACTCTCGTGGCCCCATAGATCAGTGTCTACAGAGCTGTAGTAAAACCATATGTTTTCCCCATTTGGCCATTATAATTCCCCATTTGGCCAATATATTGCGTTTTGTGTTTTCACTACACCGTTGCAGACAAAATTGCCATGCAATACTAAACTAGTTGCCAAATGTAAATGTATTACAGTAAAATGTAAAGAATTTCTTCATAGTTGTAGTGAAGTAGAACGTGAACAATTCTAATATTAATTATAATGTTAGTAATGCTAATGCAGTTTAAATGCAACGTTGCGAAATAAATATGTAAGTCCAGTGACGATGTACAGTTCCATCTGACGATTCGTTTTGCCTTTTGATCGGGGGAGTTAATAACAACGACGCTCACCCTGCAACTCTATGTCCGCCAGTGGTGGTTTAACGTCATCGAGACGCCGGCTCTATGTTTCTGCTTAGGAACATGATCGATGTAAATAATTCCAGCCGAGCCACAATGTCGTGTTGTGAAAGCTCTACGGGAAAGGGCTTTTTAATTTAACTCTACAAGTGGGAGCTTAATAGCGGGTGGGCTATAAAGTGATTATCGTCAGTTTTAGGGCAGATAATCGCGGCGCCCGTATACGTGCCCTGACCGCCTGGGCCATTTCGCAGCTATAGTTACTGGCCCCGGCACAGGAATGAGCACCTGTTGGCTTCAAAGGGGGATAAAGTCAGGATCTCACAGCCGCAACATTTTGTAGGAAATGTTTTATTAATTAAACTAAGGGTTAGTAAGGACTGTACCACTATTAATATTTTTAATACAGGCTACGTATGTAGTGGGCCCAGTAAAAGATCCGGAGTCCAGACTAACTGCAAAACGATTGACGTTCATTAGTTTTACACAAATATTGTTGTATACGTTGTATACTGTTTTGTTGATTATGTTATATTGCCTAATGATTACTTCAGCATTAGGCCTATGTATCTGCAATAGGACACAGACCGAATTGCGTTACTGGTCATAAGTACCATTAAATCTACACGGACTATGTGAATAATGAAATGCAAAATAAAACGCGGCAACTGTCAAACATTTTAATGATTATAGAAGCAGTTCGTTTTTATTTGCATAGTATAACGAAAATCTATAAAAGTTTCTTGATGTCGACATTGTTGATTCGAAAAGCTGTCACATTTAAAATAAAATACAAATCAGATAAGAAAAATGCATATGCCTGTCTTACATATATACGCACATTTTTACTAATTCATGATGCAGCTGATTATATATGGGCCTATATATGTGCGTGCGTGTGTGTAATATTTAGTAATTTCATCGGTTCTGGAGAAGGATAGGACTGAAAGAATTATGCATTACAATTAAGTAAACCATATCGGAACAGACTAATCGAAAGTTAGATCTGTACCCCACAGCACAACTGCGCATACATTATCAAAAAACCGACGTGGAGAAAACAAGGGTCGCATTCAAAGCACTAACCACAAGGGTAAACACTGTTTGTGAGCTCAGTTAGACATTATTAATATGCAGTTTATTTTTTGAAAACTATCCTGCGAGGAAAAAGAAAAATAACGAGACGTAAAAACCATCTTTCATCGTTCGAGAGAGAACCAGACGTCAATGTGTCTAATTATGGTTAGCCATCCTTAAAAGAACAATGCACATTACATTTCATTTTGCGGATCGAGTTTCAGGATCATGTGTTTAGCCAGCTATGATGGCAAGTGCTTCAGAGTGCAATCCCCCCTCCCCGAATCCAGAGCGAGAAACAGCCAGCTGTGCTAGAAACCGGAGAGCAGCCGAACAGCCAGGGGATCTCGAGGGGGTAGACACAACGGAAGCCGTCGAGATGCTCCTGCCCATCTTTACCACTTGCTGTTAGCCTGCTGAAGAGTCATTGGTAAGTCGACAGCCCCCTCCCCGCCACTTTCCTTTGGATTAAATCTGACGGGGGTGAAAGTGGGGACACATTTCCAAACACATAAAGTTAAACCTCCACAGTCTGTGACTCATGGATCAGACGTGTCCTGCCTGACCCACGGCGATATGTTTTAAATGATCTATTTAAAGGTTCTGACATTTTTTATCATCTACTTTTATCTATATTCTGGAAACCTTTAAACATTTCGCACCGCTGTTTTCAGTTTGAGTTTGCCAGGAGTATTTCCGGTTATGTATGTCTATGAACTACAAGCAGAATTTAAATAATGTTGGCAACTAAATTTCAGGGGAACGTTGCTACATTCAAGTCTATTTGTTGACGAAAGTTGCCATATGACGCAGTGACATCATTTCATGATGACGCTACACGGTTATTATGGAGAGTTTTCAGTGACGTTACTCAAATCGATTCACCATCTCGGTGAAAAATAGGATTCGAAATATGTTAGATTCATTTGTTTATTACCACATTTTTTTTTTGTAAAAGTAATGTCACCCATCCATGCTCAAGTCTCTTATATATAATGGCATAGTATTTACATATAACCTATTCTCGGTTTATAATTATATTTTCTATATGTACAAAGATGGTTGCCTCTATACTGATTTTTTTCTTGTAATTATTCCGTAATCAATACAGTATTATAATGATTTATATAGCACTTCTATTGTATTAGGTATCTGGAGATGGTTTAAACCAGGGGTCTCAAACTCCAGTCCTGGGGGGCCGGAGCCCTACACAGTTTTTGGTTCACCCTCATTTAACACACCTGATTCAACTCCTTGTGCTAATTACCACACACCTCTTGAGCTGAATCATTTGTGGTGGAACAGGGAAAGAGCTAAGCTACACAGGGCTCTGGCCCCCAGGACTGGAGTTTGAGACCCCTGGTTTAAAGTATATGGAAGAATGTGTGTAGGTTATATGTAAATATTATGCCATTATATATAAGAGACTTGAGCATTTTAGTATCACCAGCAGGATCCTGGAACCAGTATCCCACAGATACGGAGGACTGACTGTTTTATCAAGTATGAGCACACAGCTCTATCAGCTGGTAAAATATAGCCTTGTTGTGTCATTACACAGTAATCTGCAATAAAATCATTATTCTATCAATATTCCGCATATGCAAGTGACAACATGGGCAATGGTGGCTCAGGGGATGCAAATGATGCTTTATACTTTCCAGGTTTCCCATCTTACCAAAGATAAAACTGGATGCAAACGCTCAATTTTACGTTCTATACAACCAAAATGGCGATTGGACCCACAATACACTGTGCCTACAGCGAGTGTGACATCAGCGGACAAAGACCGAAACACAAGGATGGACCACTTGGAAATTTGTTACATGCAGAAAGCAATACCTTGTATAAATAGTTTTAATGGGATGGATGTGTAATCAATGTAAAGTAATTTGATTTAAAAAATTAAGTTCTGATGTTAATATAACTTGTGCTTCATATTACATGTTTAAAATGAACTCATGCTGCATGAAGGGTTACATAAATGTTTAAGTGAAACAAATAAGTTATGTTAACATTCATTGTTCTTATTAACCCCTTAAAAAGAACTTAGTAGGTGTGAAATAGAAACTTACTCAGTAACACCACATTCATTACTAATGAGTTACAGTGTGTTTCACTTTATAATACTGTTCTTGTTCTTTAGTAACTCCTATGGAAGAAGTCAGTAATACAACAATCATTATTTAATGAGTTACAATTAGTTTTATTTAGGTCATTAGTAAGACTTCATTCCTTATTTGAAATGCATACATTAATTTCTTAATGTTTAGAAAAGATCAACAATATGTGATTTAGCCCATCATGTGGCAAAACACGAGTCTCCGATTGACCATCCCTTCAGTTGAGTAATGAACTAGTGGTTATTAGAAGTAATCCATAGTTAGTACATAATTCCCAGTGAGACCAGCAATACTCAATAGTTCCTAATGAAGTACTAGCAAACTACTATAATACAGTAATTAGTTCACTATTACCTATTGAGTAATCAAGCATAATTCCTTAGTAGGGAATAGTACTAATTTAGGTGTTAATGAAGCACCATTCCTTTGTTGCTGCTTACTTCCTGCATATTTACCTGTTAACTGTGGAACAGTATTATAAAGTGTTATCCCATTTAGTGACGCAAAAATTCTTCCAATTTAGCCTTCCATCCGCACTACCACGGATCATTTTTTCCCAGAAAAGGAGCAAAATTTCACCGCTCTCCTACAACTAATCCTTCTGTAACGTGCGGACGCTCATAAATGTAAAATATTGTCACGCCTGCACCAGTGAGCTCCGATTTGTTCGTATTTATAGCTCGTGACCCTTTCCTCGTCAGCTCTCTTCCTTTCCATATATTTTATATCTTTAATTCGCTATTCTTCACGGGAATGAAGAATGCTTTGCTTTTGTTTTCACGGAAATAATCCACATGTGAACCTGGACTTTCGCTGCCATATGGCATACGTTGTTTTTCTTATGTGCAGCTAAATTGTGTTTTCTGTACACTGTATGCTGTTTACAAATATTGTGTAGCTCAAAACGAGACGTACAGTACGTGAGCTAAGTTTAAGTGCAACTCTAGCTTATGACGAAGACATCCAGCCATCGAACATTATATGGATTAATCGCACTTCTAGAATAATAGAAAAATTATGTTATCAATTAAAAAATATATTTTCTTTATAAAATTATACTTACTTTTACCCACCGTGTGTTTCCAGGCATTCGGTTAATTCAGTTAATTATCTCGTTACCACGCATTATTTTTTTCTCCTGTGTCACCAGAGTGGGCGCGTTGTGCTGGAGCTACAACAAAGTATAGAGTGCGTTACTTCTGAAGATATATAATAAAAAGCTTTGGTTAAATGTGCAAATGAAAAAGCTCAGAAATATTTACATTAACAACCACTCATACAGCTGTGTCATTTGCCTTTTAAACAGATCAAGTGTGATTGCAGAAGTGTTTTTTTTTTCAATGCTAGTGACAACGGTAGTATCGGACGTAGATCGTTTATTTTGGATTTTTTATGTATTAATGCAGACGTAGCAAGAGAGTTCAAGCATTTCTGTACCTACTTCCGACCTTCCGGATTTCTGATTCTCTTTTTGTCCCAAGGCCCTGAAATTATCTTGTCCTTCGATCACCCGTTTGTCAGCTTCCTGACCCTCTCAAGTTTTCAGACTATTAAGTTTTTGGATACTTTTTGCCTGTTCTGGTTTTGACCCAGAATGTCTGACTCTTGATTATTGCCTGCTTCCTGGATCAGATCCACATCTGGTTTCCCCTTTCGCGTACCATCACACTGGCTCTTACACTGTTTTATTGCATGGAATTGAAAAATAAGCACTGTGGATTCAGCAAACAAAGATCCCCCCCAGGACATAATTGTCTGAACAGTACATCTGGAGCAGAACCAGCAGATTGTGAGCTGTCTGAACAGGGGTTCGACAAATGAAGAAAGGCTTGGTAATGAAGGCAGAGCAGCTAGTAATTACTTATTCCGGGGTTTGTGCCATTTTATGCTGCTTATTCCAGATCAAGGGAAAGCGGGAACAGGCAAGAACAAATACAAGAGTAAATGACTATATCTAAGGACAGACCCAGAACCTGGCGGATGCGACCATTCTGACATCCCATGTAATTTACACAAAATGAACCACTGGATCACCAGTGTGACGACATGAGCTCTATAAGACACTAACCAGTTACTAAGAGCTGCTGAAGTCACAGAGATGATGCACTACGGGTTGGAGAGGTATTCCTGAAAGGACCAACCGTGAGGGATTCAAATCAGTGATTCTTACACATGCGCATCTGAATGAGGTGTGTTTTGGTAAAACCAGGGACAGATGTGCCGTCATTTTAAACATGTATCATTCTGGCTAGAGACCTGAAATCATGTTACAGATAGGGTTTGGTTTGGAGAACACAAGAGGATCGGAATTGCCTCACAAGCAATATTATGCACAGATAAGTGCATCACACTGCAAAGCGTGGTGGATGAAAGTTTGTTAAGCGATGAAATGAATTTGTTAAAGTTTAACATAAATTTGTGCCGGTTTAATGAGTAGTATATGCCATTGTGAGGATTCATCAAAAGAGCACGAAGCCTGGCAGTATGCAAGGAAATGATTTGTTATTATTTATCAAATGCACAATTTTTAAGATGACCTTCCAAACACACACTCACACACGCAATGTGTCTAAATCTGGGTGGTATTAAAAAAAAATCCCCTTTAGAATTAAGTGTTGCTTTAAGCAAAAGTGAAAAATCACCTAACATAGAAATATGAGTAGTGTGTGATTTTAGATAATCTTTAGATAGGAAATGTAGGATACGTTCATTTCTCCTAAAAATCCATCTTGCATCCCCGCTAACACTTCAGGTGATTGCAGTTCTACTCTGAGTGTTAAACCATGACATAGTCACCCAAATTCACTTTGCAATCGTGGCCGTTGTAACAGGTCAAGACAAATTCCCAGCAGAAGAAGCCACCTAGTCAAAGTTAAATCTCATGATGACCCATAGTACAGAAACACAAGTACAGGATCTGCCAGTCATGGTCTTGGAGCGCAGATCCAACAGGTTGCTGAGTAGACTCTGGTTATAGAGGATCTCGCTAAGTAAGTGAGCTTAGAAATGGGTGACTGACAACATGGGTGATCCTTGATCCTGCCAAATCCAACTCCTAATAGTGTGGCATCCTTAAGATTCACAGTTAGTCACCCAGGGCCTTGAGACAGTACACAAGCAGTTGTGAATTTGAGAAATTTGGATGTAAACCATTTTCTCAGTCTGCCCTGTTCTTTCAATCACTCAACAACTTTCATATGAGACTAGTGTCTGTGGGGGGGTGGGGGTGTGGAGGGTGTCAGAAGGTTGCCTGAGGCATAGACCCACTGGGGGTATTTAATTTTTGCACCTTTCAGTGTACCTCACCTCATTGCAATAAAAATTGCTCTGTTTTCTGCACATTGAAGGCTGTATAATTCAAAGCAGGTTCTTCTTTCATTGATTCATAGCATGGTACTGTTCCTGTTCAGAAACAGGGAGGGTAACCCCAAGGAACCCCATCTGGAACACTAGGCATATGCAGGCAGGCTGGTGGGGGGGGGGGGACTGAGCACCTGCCCATTTACCTAAACTATTTAATGTGAACCTGCGCGTGAGATCGAAGCGCCCACCCCCCCTTTCTTTTTAAACCTTTGAGAACCTACTCCTCAAAAAATCTCTACACAGCCCTATGAAAGATCCATGTTTAAAAAGTATGTTTCTGCCCCAGAAGGTAGACTCTCACATCCTCCACATGTTTGAAATCCCACTGAGGATGTTTGTTAAGGTTGCCAAAGCCTTTATACGTCTCCAAATGCAAAACTTCTCAAATTCCAGCACAAAACTGTATTTTCTTTTATGTTGTTGTTTGCAAACACTTTATAATTACCTCAAATTAACTTTATACAACTAATCACCACTTATAACAGTTTTGCAATATACATTCTCTAGGTGACCTCAATCAGTTTTGTATCCACATATTAATTTAGTGATGCTCTGTTACCCCCCTATGGTACTATAATGCATTTTTTTCTTCCAAGGAAAACCATACACATTTGGCTGCCCCACTTTCTACTCCAGGTACCAACAGAGATATTGCTCGGCCCACAGCATGCTTCAGAGGAGTCAGCAGAACCGCAAATTAAGATGTGTGCTTCTAATTAGCTGGATGCAATTCAAACTGAGATGTGAGGGACCCTTCAAAAGTGTACCTTTCGAGGAAGGACAGCGTAAGACCCTCTCAGGGAACACACACACACACAGGCACACACAAAAAATGCAAAATATCTAATGAAGCAGTTCATAAATCACAGTAGTAGTAGTAGAAACATGGTTTTCTGAATGTGTAAATATTTTACATTATTGTAGATGCCTATCTATCTATCCATCCATCTATCTATCCATCCATCCATCCATCCATCTATCTATCTATCTATCTATCTATCTATCTATCTATCTATCTATCTATCTATCTATCTATCTATCTATTTTATTTTGCTTTTGGGAAGTGCTACCGACAAACGTACTGCTGGCTGTGGGGGTTAAAAAAGCGCACTGGTGTTGATGCGTTCCAGCGTCGGAGCGCCTATGACGGCCGATGTCAGCGCCAACTCTAGCACTTCATGCTGCGTCCGCGGTGACGTCGAGCGGTGGATCCCAGGGACACGAGCCGCAACTTCTGTCCGGCAGGAAGAGAAAAAGTATTAAAGCCATTAGACGCACTTTGCAGTACAGAAAACACGGGGTCGGTGTCGCTGAGACGTGAACAAACCACTTTTACGCGACAGCTGACACGATTTACTCTCCGTTCGGCTGCTTTCGCAAATCTATGGATGTGCCGAGTAGATCGCTCTATGTCTGCTTTTCTTTGCCTCTCTCTTTCATGTAAGGATGGTGAGAATGAACACCGGTATATACCATGGAAATATTTAGTTTTCCAGAAGACGCTCACATTCACCACTCTTTTAGACGGTTCATTAATTTAAAAAGTTTGCCCTTTTAAGTACGTTTTCATTTGTACATCATATTCCAACCAAAATCAACCGTGAGGAAAAAAAGAGCGAGATAAGTTTTTCTCCCCGTTTTCAGTCCAGAGTCATCAGTCCGCCTGCGTTGCTCTGCCACACGAAGTTCGAGTCCTTCACAGCCGTGATATTCATTAGGCGGATAATACGCGATCGAAGCCCGATCATCAAACGATAGAGGTGGTTGTTGTACATTTAAATGCCGCATCTGCCTTTTCGTCCGGAGACAGGCGTTGAAGGTCCGAAGAGATGTTTAGTCGGTGCGTTGCGAAGCGGAACCTTCCTCTTGGAATTTGAAACTGAATTGCTTCACTTTCGCACAGCGGTGAAGTTTATTCCCCCTCTCGGAGCGTTGGATTATTAGGGGGACGCGTTTTTGCGCGCACTTACTGGAACAGAGTGGGTGCGATGCTTGGATATTTAGATTTTCACGCCATTGGAATTATCATGTTTTTTACGAACGTTTTCAGCGTCTTGCTCTTATTAGGTAAGTGAATTTCGCCTCGCGCGAAAGCTCGGACGCATTTTTAAATAAACGGCTTATGCTTTCATCTTCCGTTTCGCAAATACACCCTCTGTTCACTTAAATATTAAGCACAGTTTCGCTTTATTGCGTTAAAGTGACATTTGCCCTTCAGCCACTATTTATAGGTAATATTTTTTATATAATTGTTTTGCAACTTGTATTTAATTATGTTTTATACTTATTTTTACTATCATTATGAAGGGTACCATTTTATACCTTCATTTGAGGTAATCAGATACACTCGGTTATGGTCATGGTTATGGTTAGTTTTTTTTCTTCACCGTCTGAAAAGTGTATTACGCCGCAAAATGTGCTGTTCATAACTCAACCCGTTTGCCCACTTACTAAAATATATTTCCTTATTATATAGTCGTGTTTTGACTGAGCGTCCATCGCAAACATCGGGCGCTTTAGATGCGCTCAAGCCGTGGCTGAGCGACGGAACGAACCTGCGTCGCGATCCCGTTACCCACCGACCCTCCCTTCATACTAATGTGCAGAAGTGGAGTCGGAGTAGAGAGACATTTAACGTGGTGTCCCGTGATGTGACACAGACGTCCTTCGTTTGATGGAACCGGCAGAATGAAAAAAGCAACGTGAAATCTGGCCAAGACCACTGAGTGAGGGGGGACTAGACCTTTGGGACGACGGGGGGGGGGACACCTCAATCAATGCCGCTGTCCACTGTGGGCTACACTCTTTTTTTATGCACAAGCAAGTAGCCTACATACAGGACGAGTCTTGTTATGTAACGTTTGTCACGTAATATTAGTCAGGATAACAAAATGTTGGCAGTCTCTTGTGGTGGTGAGTCTGTGTTGTTATGTGAAGATCTTATGCAGGGGAGAAAGACATATTTCTGTCTGTCGCAAACCGAAATACCCGTGTGGCTGGCTTAGACAATTTTGTTAGAAAATTATTTTATTAAAATGGTATCTCATATAAAGAAATATATATTTTCCAAGCAGCTGAAGACTAGTCCGACATGGAGTTACTAAAGACACCTTCCTATAGTTGGAGATTAAACGGACACCTTTAGAGAGCGTCGATAAATCATGCGTTTTGCACCCAGGCCTGCTGGCGTCGCTGGCGTACAGCTATTGGTTACCCTGGAAAAGTTATATGTACTTTTCATTTATTGAATTGTATGTGCTTTACTTATGCTATCAGTGTCATTTATATTGTATACTCAGCCAACTATAGCAGTAATTGTTCTGATAAGGTACAATACAGTTTTACTATTGATTTAAGATAATATTTTCCCCAAGACAGTGCCCTGCAGGCATTAGTAGTGTTCCAGTGTGCAAACTGAGCTTCCGACAATTTCGGCTCTATGACGGATTGCTTGACCTGGGGGGAAAGCTGAAGGTAATTAACTGTATTGCTTTGGGTCTAGAATCACTCTCTTTCATTTTTGGCGCTATATACGAAACCTGCAAGCGGTAATGTCATTATCAAAGGTGGCAAATTATTCATATTCAATCAGATGCTACATTGTTAAGCGCTTTTCGCGACTGAATTGCCACTTAAAAGTTTGGTAAAGGCAACGGAAAGACACGGTTGCGGTAGGGTAAATGAATCGCCGCAGGGATTTGGATGGACGAATAGAATAGCAGTTAATCGAGGGGGTAACTGGAGGAGAAATAATACAAAGAGTTGAAAAAGATGCTCAGTGAGGGTGAAAACCCATGAAATGTATTAAAGACCAAGTTACAGCGGCACTGAAAAGACTAAAATCCCGGGGAGTAAATGACGTGTTAAAAAGTCGAGTTAAAACGAGTTAGATTAAATCAACAACAGCTCAGAAAATCAAGTAAAGTGAGCTTTACTGTCACACCATTTATGCACAAGTATAGCCTACAGTGGCATGAGATACCGCTCCCCCAAGACACCAGTCCCACATACAGGAAGTAATTAAATAATTGCAAAATATAGTATAAATTTAAAGACAGGAATTTCTGTAGGTATTTTTTACCCCAGTATTTGAACTGATTGAAGCTGATCTGAATAGGAACATAGATTTTACTCAGTCTGTGTGAAGGGTGGGGGTTTCCCTGTGAAGGAAGGTGAAACCTCAACACCCAGTGAGTGTTAACCAATCCCCCCCCGCCCCCCCACACAGACTGAGTAAAAAATCATTCAACCCAAATGTAATCATAACGAGATTAACGAGCAGTTGCTATTTCATGTTTTTAGGTCACTTGTAC
>JAODUD010000117.1:19670882-19684410 GCA_026784285.1 Stomatorhinus walkeri
CCTGTGAGCCCATTTGATTGAATGTATGCTGCAAAGTTTAAGCCAGGGCCACAAAAATAGCAACTCTCATCACAGGATAATTTTTCATATTTTTGCCACAACGTATCATTAGATGATATTTTCCTTCATGGGTAGATTTGCAGCAGAACTGGGCTCTGGCGTGGAGCATCAGGTCCAGACAGTGTGACAGTGTGTTGTGGCAGCGTAATTACAAGCGCATTCCCCAAGCTATGAATGAGTATCACTTCACATGACAGCGCTCATCAAACCCCGCGACTGTTTACACCCACAAACGCCTCCTCTTCTCACAAGGAAGGAGTGTCTACACAAATTACAGCCTACTGACAGCAGAGCTCCCCTTCGGGTAGGACCCGCACTCCATAAATGTTTTATAAATGAATTTATGACGATACCTGGGGGGTAGACTTTCTTCTGGTGAGTTGGAAGTGGTAGAGGAGAGGCGCAATAAATCATTAAATGGACTGCAACCAACTTGTTCCCCATGGCTGTTGCAGTGCAACATCTGAAGTTCTGTCATCTCTCTTCAGTCACTTCCATTATGAGGCTGACATCATAGCCATGGGTTGAGTGATACATCTCCCTGTTGCCTCACCTGCAGGTCTGCAGATGAGTGAATCCGTCTTGGTTTTACCTACAAGGGATGTTTTATTCTTTGGGCCCCAGGGACACGACTTCTACGCCATGTTTTCGCTGCCTCCTGCCTTCATTTCTCGAAGGCCGTGTTGCCTGCAAACAAGTGCTCCGCAATGAGCACATGCTTGCTGCAGGATTTATGTGGGGTGTTGAATGAGACGGGCAAGCAAAGATCATGACAAAGTACAGTGAAGTCTTGCCTTTATAGAAACAAACCCAAGGGCACCTTCGTAGCTCTTATGAGTCTCAGTTGCAGATGTTGTCTTGTAAACCGACCCTGTAAGGGCCTGCTCACTGCCCCTCAGCATGTCCATGCAAACGCTTTCCTTGAGAGTCTGCGGGGATGGGGTGTCTTCTACAGAACCTTGCCCAAGGGGCAATAATGGAGATGAAGTTAAGATATATTGGATGTATTAAGGTTTACGTTGCAATGATCCACAATAATGCTTGAATCGAATATGGTGAGGTGAAAGATGTGGGTACTAACGGCACGCAGAGATTTGCTCTGCCGACCCCCACTACCGTCTGGCAGTGCCCAGGAGGTCTCGTCTGCCCAGTAATCATCCATGTTTTGAGCACGGAGAGCAGCCAATTGCAACGCAATTCTGGGAATTACCCCAATGCCCGGCAGAGCATAACATATTTCCATTTGCTCTGTGAAACCAAGCAAGCAGTATCCAAGATAAAATAGGTAAACAGATGAAAGATAACCAAATCAAATAAAACATGCAGATTGAGTTTCATGAGATATTTGAATTCCTCTGACATCTTCTGCTCTGACATTGGGGAAAAAACTTTCAAACGGCGCGAATCACGATGGAGATACGTGGTCCAGTTATCTTCCTGGATGTTTACTTTCTCTGTCTCTCTTTGATTTTGGCTCAGAAGGATTTAGGATGTTTTTTCTTAATCTGAAATGGGGGACCTGAGTGTATAATCAGGGAACACATGTCTGTAGAATGTCGCTGAACTGTTTCTATAGTCACCAGGCAGAAGAATTGTTCCGGGATGTTATTTCCAGTCCCTTACTGTGATGCAGTTTGCCTCGCCCGTTATGTTGGCCACATTATGCAGTCGTTTGTGGCCCAGTGTAACAGCGCTGAAATGAAATGCGATCGTTGCCTGTTGCTCGTAGCCTGCAGTCTCTCATTCAGTTCCACATGAATCCCAAACGTGTACATCAATAAATCACAGTTTCCATGGCCGGCCAGCACTAGCCGGGCCATTAGATATTGTTTGTCGGGAGAGCGGGTTTCTGATCAGGTGATGTAGGGTATTTTATGCCAATCAAGCTGACTGGCTGTAAATCTGCAACGTGCATGAGTTTATTGTTTATATGGCATAATGGGCCTTTTTCAGTCAAAATGAATTTATGAATAATGAATTCAGGACCTTTGGGAAATTAAAGGAAGTAAGGGATAATTAGCCTTGCTAACCTTTCGTCATTCTATTTTATGCTGATACAAACAAAGCACATTAGCAGAAATGCGTCGCCGCGTCTCGTCACTCGTCGAAAGCGGGGGCACTGGCGACTTATCATTATTCGGTTTTTGTGAATGATCGCTTCTACGGATCCTTACTCATCAGTTGGATTAGCACTGCCTAATTGGAACATGAGCTTCAGAGCTTCAGGTGGACCTTTTCCAGCCAAACTCACCCAAAGCCAGGGAGATGGAAAAAGCTTACGCCTTCATTGCTTCATTTCGAACAGGCTTTTTCCCACTGCTGAATGAACCAACTGTTCACAGCAAGTCTGCCTCCTGACCCCCCCTGTGTGTTGATGTCCTGTGGCATCCCAGCTGGACTTAAGAGGGCGCTGCTTCGATAGTAAACCCACAGCTTGATAACAAGGGCCCAGATCCTGACAGCGCCGGTAAAACTGCTCTGCATTGGCTACTGTTGCTGTTGGTTCACGTTTATGGGGCAGAATTCAGTCCTCTGGCACTGAATTGATGGAGAACTCCTCGAAATATGTCAGCATCTTCGTTTAACAAGACAGGGAGAGGCAAATTATGATATAGCAGCTGTTGTTTAACAGTCACTCAGGGCTGAAAAATATTTGCTCTTCTTTAAGGCGACGTTCGAAATCCTGCAACCCCACTTTAGATTCTGCCACATCTGCTTATTTTCCCTTGTGGTGATAAAGTGGTGCTAACAGAGGAGGGGAAAATGGTGAATGTCTTCATGTAACTCTAGCTAGAGTGACAGGGGTGACTGTCCCTCCCCAGGTCGAGCCTCTTCTGCCTCCTGAACGGCCTTTCCCTCCAGCAGTCTGTTATGTGGGACAGCAGGCGGCCGGTTCCATTAGCGGTTGTTGAATCTGAGTGCGGTTCAGCTCCAGCTGACAAGCCAATTAACATCAGCTCGGCCACGTGCCGCCTCACAGTGTGCGCTGGCCAATCATCTGTCTTGCTATTAAACTGCTTTGGATGAAATGTGCTAAATGGAGGTAAACAGAAATGCAGAAATGTAACGTAAATGCTGCAATTTCCAAAATTGTGAAGTTCTAAATTGTTCTAAAAGTCATTATTTATATATTTTCTTATATTCTATAATAAATGCTTTATTATTATTATTGTTGTTGTTTTGTTTTGTTGCTGTCATTGTTTTACCGGCTGGTTGGAGTGCTGTCTATAGGTGGGGAAACTCCCTTTAGTCTCCTTGTATTACTGTTTTTCACTAATATATAAGAATTATGGTCCTGACTATATATATGTGGCCAGGAGTCCGTGGTGACTAACTCTGTACTTTCAAAGGCCGCAGTAAGTTCTTTAATGAAGATTCTTAATGACTACAAAGAGTCAGATCTGCACTTAAACTGCACAGGGGCATATATTTAATTTTGTCAGAGAGAAGAGTGCACCCTTTTGGTCCATGAACAGCACTAAATGATTGAAGACGCGCAACGGGCACCGTTATTGACTATTTCACATCAGGTTTCCTGACACTAGCCAATGTCCCACTTCTGCTGTAGGACATGGAGAATTAAGCAACGTTAATCTGCCACGTGTCAAATAGTGTCATTATCTTCTGCATTTTCATTCATGTTCTGAGCTCTGAGCTGAGAGATACGGAGGCAGGATGTCCTAGAAGAGGGACACCGAAACTCCCTTTTATGTGTGTGCTGAACGGCTCCTTCCACAAGCGCCCAGATCTGTGCTGGCCTGATCCGCCTGGTCTGCTCATTGCCCCGTAATGACCCTGCACATTCAGAGCTGGTCCTTCCTCCCTGTCCTGTCACATGTAGGGCATCACCGTGCCCCCAGCCAAACTTTTGGCCGGGAGCACAAAACACAAATAGCTTGCTCTGAAGAAGTAAGCACTTTGTGATATGTGAACGTGATTCAGGGGGGACTCATTAATGCCCACAAGGCGGTAGGCAGATACATTATTCACCCCTGACCGCAATGTAAGTGTTACATTATTAACTGTCCGACACACAATAAGGTTATGTAAATACTGCTGCAGTTTCTGTATTCAAATAAAGATTAACTATTGTGTAAATGTGTTTACTTGGTATACGTTTCTTTCAAAGATGAGTTATGAGTCAGGCTGCAAGCACACGGCAGGTCTAGGGTGCAGGCAGGGAAAGAGATTTCCAAGTTTTGATGTTTTTGCAGTACAGATGATGTCGTACAAAAATATCATGGAATTCCCAGTGGGGGTGGTGGGGTTGGGTAGATCAGTCAGCCATTTCACAAGTTCAAGCATCTCCATTTTTTCAGCAATAGGACGTGAATATGGGGGGGGGGGGGGTCTTCTGCAAAATGTCCGAAAGTCCACAGGAATTCTGGCTGTGGGCCGGGGGTGGGAACCTCTACCTTGGAGTAAGCTCTGTGTATTCTGTGCAGCACATGCAGACTGAGACGCCCAGATGTGTGGTGTGGCTGAAGGGAGTCTGTCTGTGTGTTATTTACACCCAGGTAAGGTAAGATGTGAGATAAGATACTTCATAGCACTGCAGCTCGTACAAGGAAAATTAATGTAGAAACAGTCAAAGTGGCAGAGAAAACACAGAAAGAGACAGTGATTGGTTCATACAGTACATGATATAAAGCAAAATATAGGATGGGTTTGCTCACTGTGATGGACAGAAATGCCATTCAGGGTCTGGTGTACCCCGGTTCAAGCCCTGTGCATTCTGGAGTACCCGACAGGCCTGCCTGGAACCCTGCATTGGCTAAGTGTGTAAATGAGTGAGTGAATGAATGAATTTATCAGATTTGCTGTCTTTTGACTGGTGTCTGTCTTTGTATTTGATCACAGTGAACAATGAGTGATAATGAATCCAATACCTCTGTGCTGACATCCTGAATTTTGATTTTCACTCTTCAGAAATGGAATTCACTTGAGGATGGCAGCAATCTTGATGAGCTATTGGATCTGATGCGATGGTGGCGGCACGATGGTATTGGTCCTGAACTTGAGCCGGGCCCCATTTGGTAGCTAATGGAGTGAGACCAGGCAGAGTGAGTCATAAAAGTTTTCAGAGGAAAAGAGAGAAAAGGCCCCCAGCAGGGGATCTGGATGCCAGTTGAGCTGCATGGGTTTGAGGATGTAGTTTAGATGTTCAGCCAGTAGAGAATTTTAGATGTTCAGCCAGTGTTTCCCAGTCCAGTCCTCAGGGAACGCCAGACAGCGCGCGTTTTTGCTTGCTGGGCGGAAAAATGTGGACTGTCTGGGAAGCTCTGAGGACCGGGTTGGCCAAAAGAATGACCTCAGCCTAAATCAGGAAGGGATTCCCTAGATGTCAAAAAGCAGAAACCTGCAAAAAAAGTCACAGAACTTGTGTCCTGGGGAGATCCAGACTCTTCTCAAGGAAGGGTTCAATGGTTTTGGAAATTATTAATGAAACTGCATTGTGAATCATCCAAGAAATGAAAATGACTTCTGATAAGGACTTATAAGTATGTGCCAGAAATTTAAAAATACGTACATTATTTTTTTAACCTTTCAGGAATTATTTAATTGTGTTTTGAATATGTAGTTGTAATAAATAAATCTGTTAGCCATATGTCACTTGGTATACATGAAAGTTTTGTGATCCATTTTCTGTTTGTTTTTATTATGAAAACCTAATTTTATATTCACTTCTGTTCCACAGCGTATTTGCCCAAAAGGCAAAGTTCAGATGAATGATAGCTCCACTCCAGTCAACAAAACCAATTGGATAGAAACCCAGCGATCATCCTCAGGGTACTGAAAGGGGTGCCAGGTTTTCTGGGTGATAGTACTTTCCAGCCTGGGCAAACAGTGCCATCCCGTGCCCATCTGTTACCTCAGGATCTCTGCTGCCTCTGTCTGAACGTGTTTAGGGTTGACAGAGGATTGTGTGAAAGGGCTTTGTCCATGCAAACGGTCGCCCCTCTCAGTGAGCAACTGCATCTGAGCTGCTGCTGAAAGTTTACTGCAGAGATTTTGACCCGGGAAGCATTTAGCTAGTATCTGGGTTTCTGAAATTAAACATTAGATAGATACGTTTAGATACGTTTTTTTAACCTTCCATTCATACTGTCCCAGAAATGGCTGAACACAGTTTTAAGTTAAACCCCACACCAATGACCAACTTGACAAGGACTGCACGGGTTAGGAACCTCCAGTTTTGGAGAATATCATGATTTTCAAGGTGTTTTAACTGTTCACATGCCATTCGGAATGATTAATGTATTTCTGTGACATATCTGGGGTATGTTCTGATTTTCAGTCCTGATTTTTTGGGTATATTCAAAGGAATCTTCAGTAACACTTTACAAGAGGTCATATTTTTAGACATTCAAAATGCATTATAACACATTCATTAACTACTATAAACCTGGCTATAAGTATTTATAAAAAGGCGTAACATGATATATTCATGTTTATTATGCATCATCACTGCCTTATGAAGCTGTCATTTATAATGAACTATAGATACCTTGTACCAACCATTATAATGCATTTTAAAAGTATCTATAGTGCATTATTGATGAGAGCTTCACATGGCTATAATGTGTTATGCCTTTTGATAAATATTTATAACCATGTTTATAATGCTTTATAAATGCATTATTATTTGTTATGAATGTGTTTCTAAATTACCAAAACCATAGCCATAAGTGTTACCGAATCTACCAGTTACTTTGAACTGTCAGTGTTGTACAGAGTATGAGCAGTGAGATTAATTTATAGCTCTTACAGAAATAGCTTGCAGGCAGCTGTCTCTTTAAAATAAACTGATGCTGGAATACAAATAAGTGAATAAACTAAATTGTGGTTTATAGTGAACAGCAGGCTTTGCTTGGGGGTTAGTCTTGCCGCTCTTGGAGGACGAGGCGTTGAGCCCCCATTGTGTCTGCGGAAGTCTCATTTCCTGTCGTGCCTGTCAGTCTTGTTTCCATATGTGTAGTTATGGTTCTGTAATTTGTTTAGTTTTGTCTTTCACTCCTGCTCTCCTGGCTCCTTTGTGTTGGTTCCTGTCCCCCGCCTCCAAAATCAGCTGTACTTGAGTCCTCCGTCCACGTAGACGCCCCATTTTTTGCCTGTTTCCTGCTGTGCTGGTACCTGGAAGGGTCTGATTCAGGGGGCTTCGCGTCAGACCTCGGACAAATAAAACATGCTTGTCGAACTCCCAAGGGAGATCCGATACACTGCTGACTGCTCTGCTGATAACCTGCTGGCTTTTAAATTCAAATTTTAATCACTTTTCAGAACCACAGAGCGCGTGGCGGGGAGTTACGCTCTGACTGTCGAGAGGCAGAGTGTGATTCATGCTGGAGCTGAACAAACCAAAATGCTAGTTCATCTTCATTCTGTTTAATTGCTTCATGTCTGAATTCGAAAAACCTGCCTACTGACTCGCTCACCTCTTAGAGGAACGGCACGGACTCCGGAAAACAGCAGGGATGTCTATGTCCAGCTGGGACAAGCCCCCCCCTCTGTTCGCTTTCTAAAAACTATAATAAAACTGTATCTCTCAATTTTTTCCTAAATAGACAGTTATTATAGCATTTAATATAAATGGAAGCTTACAAATACATTGCAAGTGAAGCTTCAGGCTTAACTTTGATTTTCACCTTGTTCCATTTGGGGAAACTCTGCTGGGAAAAGCCTAATAAATCTCATGATCATGGGGCTGACTCTTGCCTTCAGTGCCTCGTTGCGGTACCAGACGTGTTCACTGCAAATGTGAGCTGTGTGCCGCGCACAGGAAGCTCAACGTGAGGCAGTTTCGAAATTGGATCCTCTCAACCTAAATGCGACACACACACACAGCGGGGCTGCCGGGAAGGACTCTGTGAAAAACAGCTCCTGTCAGGCATCTAACTGGGCAGCCCGCCGAGGTGCTAATTGGCTAATGCCAATGCCTGCTAACGGACAATTCACCAAAGTCTCTGGCTCAAAGGGCCGCAGTTTGTTATCAAGCCCCTGTGTTATCGTGGGTATGCCAGTGTTTAACACGTTCCCTTTCTTTGAGGCCATTGTGATGAGCATATGCTCTTGACATTTTATCCTGGTCTGCACCCGTCTTTGAATATTTGTTCAGTGCCTGTTGCAGCTAATGAATCTTAGCATATTTTGAGGATCCGAAATGCTAATTGCAGCTGAAAAGTTTGCATCATCGCATTGCGTACAGAGGTTTGCACTGAAAGCAGGTATGGTGGGCAGCATTGTCAGGGCAGTAGGTTCGATTCCTCCCCTTACAGTGTGCAAGGAATTTTCCTTGTCTTCAAACAGGGTCCTTCTCTGGTTTCTTTTTAGTTCTTTTTTGAAATAGCCTTTCAAGTAAAATGGTGTCTCAAATTTTTCTTTTGAGTGCATTATGTGCCCCGTTTGTCCCCTGAAATGGGCAAGTATTCGTACCCGGACATCCCCTTCCTTGTGCCCTTAGCTTATTGATAAGGACACCAAGCTTACTGCAACCTTGTACTGTGAATGCAATTATGAGAAAAGGGTGCACATAAAGATGACATATTGGTTAATAATAAACCTCTTGGGGAAAGAAGAACATTGTGGAAGTCAAAAAGTAAAAAATATGTGCTATAAAATAACAATTATACCACAGACCGCTCTAACAATGACCCAACTGTGCAACAATGACCCAGAAATGACAACGAGAACGTCAACAGCAAGACTGAACTGGGTAAAATTACTGCTTTAATGAGCTTAGAGAGTTGTACTTGACAAACTAGTGAAATTTCAAATCTAGGATTAAGCTCAAAGTTACATAACTTTTTTTATCCAGCATCCAGCAGATCCAGTAATTGACTTTCTTGTAGGTTTTTCTGTTTGTGTATGTGCACTGAAAACCCAAGGACTGGCTCCCAACGTTGCGCTACTGCCTTTAATCAAATAATTTTAAGTTACACAAACGTCCACAGAGTATCTGCCTTAGCCACGGACTCTTCAGGAGAAAACATCTTGATGGCGTGAGACTTTTGCCATCGACGTGGCCAAACGGTGAGCAGGGCCGCAGCCGAAGGCGGCAAACACGGGCAGCATGCGGAGATGTTCTCCTCAGCAGCAGAATGTGAACAACGACATTTCTGCTGCGGCAAAGTACCCAAAGTGTGCTTATAAAGTAACGGCTTCCCCCACAGGCCTTGCAATAGTAACCTTAAAATGGGCAATAATTTTGTAGGAGGGAGCTGAATGAGGTGGGGGTGCGGGGGGAAGGGAGTCGTCGTAAAGAGAGCAGAGGAAGGAAGGCAACCCGAAAAAAGGAACATTCATAATGAATTATGGGAGCTGTGTGCACTCGAGCCAGCCACTCAGGAATGCTAAACGTGAAAAAGTTAAACAGCTTCCGCTGCAAGGAGCTAAAGACAACAAACCCAGATGCAGATAAACCGCTGGGTTCTCCACGAAATAGCAGCATTCAGAGCTGCTTGGAAGCCATTTAATCCAAATTGCCCCACTGCCTATAGCCGTATGACGCTCACTGCACTGCTTCAGCATCTTGCTGTTTTGGTAACATCCATTAATCTTACTCAGGCACAGCTATTAGATCAGGATCTTAGACCAGACTAACAAAGTACATTGTGCTAAAGCCTCACTGGATCAAGGCTGTAGATCTGTGCATGACGTTTGCATGGGATTCCCGTTGTAGACTAATGACGGGGGTACTGCTGTCTCTAAAGTTCTCACTGTCTATGAGTCTGGCACCCTGTCTATGGTGTCCCCCTGCCTTGTGCCCAATGCCTCCTTGGATGATCTCCAAGCTCACTGTGACCCTGCAGTGATCCATCCAGCTCTGCAAAAATCCACACCAGCTAGATTAATAAAAACATACTTGGTAAACAAATAACACTCTCTTCATCGTTCCTTTTGTTCTCTGCCTCCCGAGGATGAGGAGGATACTTGAGACTCCAATCACAGTCTACGATTCATCCATCTTTTGCCTCTGTAACAGCCCTAGCATCAGTAATTACAGCTCGCAGCCTAAAATTTAATTACGTCTCAGATTGGGACTCCTCTCTCTATCACGTCAAACCATCTGTCTTGAGGCACTGCCAATTAAAACTAAGCCCAAGATGGTTCTTTTGCACTCTATACGTTCCATAGAATTCCCCGTGCATGAATACGGCGTCAGCCGCCAAGGTCAGCAAACGGCGGTGTTTCCAGTGCAGGCGACCTTGCATATAAGACTTGGGATTATACCGGACGTGTAAAACTTGCAGAACCTTCTTTTTTCTTCTTTTTCGCTTCCTTTTTTATCTTGGGGAGAAGAGCAACAGCCACGTTCCTTGCATGCCCCTGTCTCCCCCACTGCCCCTGGGTTCAGCCCTCCCGCAGCACGGAGGAGCACGGCAGCGGCTGTTGTGATTACCCTACCTTTCTGTGCTCCTCTGAGTGGTACCCTGAGAGGCGATTCTGAGCCTGAGCAAAGGAAGAGGGCGGCGCACCTGAGGATGTGTGCGCTCTGCTCCTTAAAAGCCTCGCTTCCGCTTACTGGCATGTTTCTAGGTTAGACAGGCGCAGAGGACCTTACAGAGGTGAGAAAGGATGCAAAACCATCTCGTACTTGTGTGTCTGGAGGTAATACACGATATGTGCACAGCATTCTCACAACAAACATCAGGGAAAGCGTCTGCCAGATACTTTTATCGTAAAATTCCAAATTCCCATGGCGCTTGCTTTTTTATTTTCTTTCTTTTTTTTTTGCCTTACTTTTGTTTAAAAAATGTTGACGCATTGACTGCACCTGATGTTCTGCCAGCTAATTTGCTTATCAGAAGACGTTAAGTGTCACGTTGGATGGTTTGTAGGCGCCCTCTGGAGTCTCCATGCTGCTGGAACTTGCCCGGCTGCATGTTCGGGGCGTCATACCTTAATCACCTTGTTTGATGCTCAGAATCAATCATTCAGAAAGACATACCCTTGTAAATATTTCATTAACCACCTAGGTTACCACCCGTGTGACACCAAAACAGGTGTTAAGGAAAGTTAACAGGGACAGCCTTGGGAAATACTCTTCCCGCTTTCTTGAGGGCGTTCCTTGGCCAAGCTGTAAAAACCGCACTGAAATCTAAAAAATGTGATAAAATGATTCCAGGTTTAAGAACCCGGGAAGCTTAATTTTCTTAACGTTGTACGTATCTGTTAAGCTACTGAAACAACCTCAATAAACCATCTCTGTCTGTTTCTGAAGCCTGGAGCCGTTCACAGCCGACAGGGGGCACCGTGAACGGAATTCCAGTCCACCGCGGTGGATGGAATTTAAATTCCCGTCTGTG
Organism: Stomatorhinus walkeri; assembly: GCA_026784285.1. Taxonomy (NCBI): domain Eukaryota; kingdom Metazoa; phylum Chordata; class Actinopteri; order Osteoglossiformes; family Mormyridae; genus Stomatorhinus; species Stomatorhinus walkeri. Next base: position 19,682,249 of record JAODUD010000117.1, read on the forward strand.
TTTCCTCGGCGGCAGGAATGGACTCGGCCACTGTGAAAGGAAACCCATGTGCCGACTCGGCACGTCCCTGCAACCCCTGCCTGGACGCGGCTAAGGCCTGCAACCTGAACGACACCTGCAAGAAGATGCGGTCGCTCTACATTTCCGTGTGCGCCAAGGCTACAGCGGCAGTGGGGGGCGCCGGAGGCGGGCGTCCGCCCTCCACCATCGAGCAGTGCAACCGTAAGCGTTGCCACAAGGCACTGAGGCAGTTCCTGGACCGTGTTCCCACCGAGCACAGCTACCGCCTGCTCTTCTGCCCATGCCGCGACCAGGCCTGCGCCGAGCGCCGCCGCCAGACCATCGTGCCCGCCTGCTCCTTCGAGGAACGGACCAAACCCAACTGCCTGGAGCTGCGGAGGGTCTGCCGCTCAGACGCGCTCTGCAGGTGAGTCTCTGTCACTCTTTACCGTTTTTAGTGCAATGAATCCGTTAGTAGCAGTGCATGCTCGATGCACTGTGATATATGGCACCTTACGGAAATTTCAGACGAAAGCAGTACATCTTTTTCAATGGTTTCAAATGTATTTGCAGCTGGTCCAGACTCTCCTAGTATAATAGCATCTATTTCTAAGCTGAAAGATTCTATCTGCTGATGTAAATGTCCCCCTGGAACATCTTATTAATAAAAGCAGCTACAGGTGTTCCTGAACCTTGGAGGTCTTTAGAGTTCTTCTCTGTGCACACAAATAAAATCAAGTTTAGCATTCAGTGCTATAATCACCTTTCCTGGAATCGATATTAGGTTGACTGCTAAAACCACAGAGAAACATAACAAGCGTAGTCTGCAACCTGGGATAAAAAAATAAATAAACTTTAATTCAGCCAGCTCATTATCAACAAGCAAGATAAATATGTCAGGAGTAAAACTACAAAAAACATAATTATCAAGCGCAGTCAATACTAGGCGGAAGGGAACATGCAGAATTCACGGCTTGTTAGCGACATCAAACACTGGATCAGCTATCAGCTGATTAACCATGAAATGCTACACCCACACATCCCAAACTGGATGCTTTTGTCCACTCAACACTATGCCCAGTTAACACAGCAAACGCAAGCACTTTTTTATATGGTTACTTCAGTTCCAGTTCCAATATGTTTCTATGCTATCAATAGTACCACTAAATGATATTTGAATGGATTCACTGCAGTAATTGTTGGGTATAAAGTCTTTAGCCTTAATTTATCAACATGTGCCTATCTATTATGTTCTTGTAAGCTAAGACCGATTTGATTAAAGTAAACAAAGAACATTATATAAATGAGATGTTGAATGTCCTATAAGCAAGTAGTAAATTCATTAAGCTCAGGAGTATTAGCCGTGCGTTCATTAAGTTGAGGCAAGCTTAAGCTCAGTCTCTGGAATCGTTCTTTTTACGAGACTGGGGGGGGGGGGTAGCTGATGTCATTCGGGGAAGTATTTGGGCAGTCCTGCCTCTGTCCCATCATGGGTTGACACGGGAAATTACTGTAGACGGTGATTTGAGCAGAGATGGGATTTATTGTGCTCTGCCTCCAATATAGCCACAAGCATGGGCTCTAGCTGCCAGGAGACATTACCTCAGGCAGAAATTAGTGGGGGTGGGATATGTGAAACCCTGCCTACATCCCCCCCCCACAGCCTGAGTCTGTGGTTTACCTGGAAAACCGCTGCAGATCGGATGGGTTCAGCTAAGAAATTTAGTACCAGTATCACTGATTTCTCCAGAAGCGGCGTGTAAAGTGGCAGACGACTAGCACTGCACGGTAGATGATTTCGGAGTTGCTGTTTATCTCTGTGCTGCTTTTCTGCTGGTGCTGGGGGGAGGAGCGAGAGCAGTATTGTTTTATGAGGAAAGGCAAACAAGGAGAAATGGATGTTTCTCACAAAGGGCTTTTCCCTGGGGTGGAGAAGACATGCTTGGCTTAATGAATTGCCAGATGAGGGCCTGACCAGGCTCACACTCTTGTCTCGTTTATGAATTAAAGTTAGAGGAAGCTCTCTTAGAGTGCGGTTTAGCTGGCTTCCTCCGTCCTCAGCAGCCCCCATTAGTAAAAGCTAAGTGACACCCACTTTTCCTCACTGTTCATTTCTCTGGATGAGTCACCAGTCAAAGCAGGGGGGGGGGGGGGGGGGGAGA
>JAODUD010000117.1:19729538-19741024 GCA_026784285.1 Stomatorhinus walkeri
GAATGAGAGCATGTGAAAGCCTACAGCGGGGTGTGGATTCAAGAGAGCATGGGAATGGTTACACAAGACTGTGGATTCAAGAATCAGAATATGGGACGACCTGCACCAGGGTGTAGATTTAAGAATCAGAGTACAGGAAGTCCTACACAAGGGCGTGGGTTTAAGAATAAGAACATGGGAAGGCCTACACTGGGAGTGGATTCAAGAATGAGAGCATGTGAAAGCCTACAGCGGGGTGTGGATTCAAGAGAGCATGGGAATGGTTACACAAGACTGTGGATTGAAGAATAAGAGGGGGGAATTCCTACAGCAGGGTGGAATATTCACCCCTCCGCCACCAGTGCCTTTATCCTTTATTTATAAAATGTACTTATGCTCCTCCATAACTTTGCCATTTCACTGTTATTAGTCATTAGGAGACCTATATTCTATCAGGGGTGAGGCTGACTGGACATCAACTCTACCAATAGCTACATGAACATAAATAAACGGACCTACATGGACACTTTAGCGGGTCTACAAAAAGCTTGACAAGTTACAGGATGTTTCTTAACTGCAGGGTTAAAAATGTCAGAAGTAGAACAGCTAACTAGACAAGTAAATGTCAGGTCTCCAAAGAGCGATAATTTTGGGAACATTTCCTTTGAGAAAATGAGCAAGAAACATAAAAAAGAAAACCACGAACTGAAGATTTTAGCGGCTGAGTGACGATTTGAGTAGCTAAGTGTTCTCAACATGAAACACTAGATAGTGGCTGACATTGTTTCACCTTTCATGGGGAGATATATACCGTGAATTAATAATGTGGAACGAATGGATAGGACACGTGTCTCCAATTTATCTGGAACGGCACAGTGAAAACAGCTCTGTGGAGGAGAGCTTGACATTAAAATAAAACATCGCTTTACTGTCCACATGTCCAGGAAGATTGCTGAGCATTAAACACAATGCTGGCAGCAGGCTGGCCTGCGCAATGCTTGTGAAAGGGGCTTCCAGAATGATCTCTTGTCCGGGGTTCTCAAACGGAAATGGGGTTTCAGTGCAGCGTCCTGGGAAAGAGGCTCTGTTTGAATTTAATGGAAACACACAGACCCATCTGTCACCCATGGCATTTCTGCATCTAAATCAATGTAAGGATGACAACAAAAATCCAGAAATGACTACTTAAGAAAATGTGACACATTTTCATGTCGTGACTCATTTTGCTGTTGCTTTGACAGCTGAATATGTCATGGGAAAGTCCAGGTAAGGATCCTTATCCAGAGTAGAACCACAGTGCATTCATCTGACTGAAACAGAGAAGCTTATGTATAAAGATTCAGGTTATTCATCTCCATGCTGTCTGCTTCCCCTTGAGTTTTTTTACATTTGTATTCCATTGATATGCCATCAACCCAAAATGTTAAACGTTCAGTACAATGGCAATTGTTTGGCAGAATCAGACGAGTAATGCAGTTAACACAGTGTTTTGGAGGCTCCCGGGAAGGCCATCCCATCTTTGAGGGTCACACCACAGCCGGGAGTGCTTGGTTACCCTTTGCCTGAAAAACCGATAAAGCTACATGTCGGACATGAAGTCTAACTGGTGGTAAACAGACTCACAAGGGTTGCTGTTCAATTTTGTCACGGTCACATATGGCCTCGTCTCATCCAATGTCCAGGTGTGAGGCTGGGCAGAACCTCAGGGCAAACACAAATACATCTCCTCTGGCTAAAGGAAATCAGGTACTTTGGCAAAACCACACCTGGGGTTAACAGGGAATTACTGTGGTGCCCTTGCACCAGCACTGGTCCCTGTTAACGGTTCATTAGCACCGAGCCGTCCCAGAACTCTGCTGTTCATTACAGGAACTCAGACAAAAGCTGGCAGAAGCTGAGGGTCTGTTCGCGGGCAGGCTGAATGCGCGATTGGCCCTGGGTAAACAAACAAAGTAATCTGGGTATGACTGCACAAACTGTGAAATGAACAATTCAAATCGGAACTGGTGATGCAAGCAACCCAAACCAGTTATCATTCCAGTGGGGCGAAGAGCTGGGGGCGGCTCTGGATTGCAGGTCAGATAAACTACCTGAAGTCAGGTGAGATAAGAAACCTAAACAGAATGTCTTACAAAGGAGATAAAATCCGCATGTTCTCCCTCTGCAGAAACTGGCATCTTACTAAAAAGAATGGAAGGCCTTTGTGAGTTTCCAACTTGTTAAAATATTAGTTCAAAGTTAGACAAGTCAGACTGACAGAATGACAAACAAGAAATTATTAGAGTATTAGTACGTACTGCCAATGGCAAATCGGTTTCAAATTGGTTTCATCCAATCAAAGCTTTTGAAGCTGCTGTTCCTGTTGGTCTCACATGCATAAGTAAAGATCTTATCCTCCAGCTATTTGCTGGTCCCCTCTAATAAGCTGTAAATTGGGGTAGAAGGGAGAGACAGACTTCTGGACAAGTTTCTAACCCCAAAACACTGGAAACCTGAATATTTTCTAGTAATTATTACACCGTGTAACAAAGCAAAAGCAGAAGCTATTGATTAGTCATTCCCTACTAGTAAGGCTTTCAGGTATTAATTAGCAGACAACTTCTGTTTGCCATTCTTGCATAGCATTTGTGCAACAGCAGCCAAAGGGAAACCCTCTGACAGCCATGCTATCTGCTGGAAGGCCATTTGCAGCAGGTGTCTCCCAGTTAATGTCTTTTATCATTTTGCTGTGACTGTCAGCAGCAGATCTAAATCAGCCAATTAAATCTGGTTGTTCCATTGTTTTGTAGACAGCATCATGCTATTGGCCCTTTGGCTCATGTGATTGCGTTTCACGGCAACCTTGACAGAATGTAAAAAATGAAGAATTGGAAAATGGCTTCGGTGTTTAGCTAAATTTGATTTTCCGGCCAGTAGCTGTCGGATCCTTTGTAATTGTGACATCATGGCTTCATCGTCTCTCTGGCATGTAGACACCAGATTGTCTGACTTGATAAGCCAGTCAGGAAATGCATTAATGTCAGGATATGTACAGTACACTTACAGTAAATTTGACCACATTTCTGCTTTTTCAGTGTCTTTGGGGACTTTGTACAAACAAAATCTGAAAAGTAAAATCCTGGAGTCATCCCAGCTCCTGCAGTGACGCGTACCACGTTTATGGTGAATCACTGACCTTCTCCCAGTCACGGATTCAGGCAGTTCACAGGCTCCGACTGACATGACTGAAAAATACATGCATGTTTGCAGATTCAACACAATGTTATAAAAATACATAAATTGATATTTTCGATAATCACCAATAATGCTTATCAAAACCGTGGACCGTCTGTAGGTCCACAGAGGACCGGGTTGGGAAACACTGATCTATTTGACAGTAAAATCACAACATGCCAAGGGGTGAGGTGTGGAACTCATGGGTATATAAGTTAGTTTACATCAACTGGTTTCTTGGAAAATGCAAATCGTCATGTCAAGGGTTTTCATTCCTCTTTTACCAGATTACTACTTTCTTTTATTATTCTGCCTACATGCTCAGGATGGGAGGAAAAATCCACTAGTGTCCATTGTAACTTAAAATGACGGAGACACCAGGCAAAAGTGAGATCAGCAGAAGTCAAGAATCACTACTGGGCAAAACCACTGCAAAATAACTCAGTGGGCATCAACGGGCAGTTCTGCTTAAGAAACGGAAACCCGCAAATCAAAGGTCAAAGGTTAATGTTCGACATGTGATACATCCTAGAGTGGAGTGAAATTGCAGCAGTGAAATTACACTGTAATATGGCATGAGACTCAGTTTAATTACATTCCCAGCTGCTAGCTGTTCCGTGCTAACAGGATATATGAAGATGTTAAGTCTCTCATTTTCATTTTGTCAATTTGCTTTCTTCTCAAAGGCAAGACAATTATTTATATTTAACTTATTGTTCTCTTGGTGCACTTCACCAGACTATAGGCAGTTAGGGTGTTTTTTGTCATTGTTTTTGATTCTGGGTTTGATGTTGCTGTTTTTCCTCTGCCGCAGCATTAGGATGCCGACCCTTCAGGAGAAGTTCAGGAGCTGAGAAAAACACATTTAACTGCTTCAAGAAAACAGCCACTAGTATGAACCAGGAGAGCTGTAAACATTTCTGAATGATATTTTTGCCCGGTTTCAATTAAGTATAGGTAAATAAAGCTACATGCTACATGCTACATTAGGGTGACCAGATAATCCATGTCAGGCAGGATACTCTGAGCTAGGACAGGAATCGTAAATTACCATTTCAATTAAAAGGACCTGGATTTCACTTGAGCACTTGAGTTCTTGCTGTGTGCTGATTGGTCAGTAATGTTAATGTGAAACAGCTGGATGAGTCTTTCAATCAAGGAAACAAACCAGTCAGAGCACAAGAAGAGCTGAACTATTTAGCCAAACACAGGGTTTTTCCATTTATAAGTAGTTTGTAAAACCCGAAGTAGCTCAAAGTGTCTCCCTGACATGGATCATCTGGTCACCCTATGCTACATAAGCTTATGGATTATGGAATTATGAAACTAAGGTGGCTGTGGGAGTGGTGTAGGCTGTGGTGACCAAAGGAGACCCCAGGGCTTGGAGTTGACTCCAGTCTCATAATGTCTTGGATTCCTTGGTACTTTCACTCTGATTTATTTCAGTTTTAGCAAAGGGTCTTGACCAGGGGTGCAGAGCTTAGGTACAGGCCTAATTTAACACACCTGATACAGATAATCAGGCCCTTCAGTTATATCTCAGTATGAGAACCAACTTAACTTCAACATAGCTGACTAATACTGAGGTGATACTGAAGGGCCTGATTATCTGTATCAGGCGTGTTAAATTAGGGCTGTACCTAAGCTCTGTAGGGGGGGGGTAGCTCTCCAGGAGCAGGATTTGGCACCCTGGTCTTGACAAATATCCTAACTGGTCTTGAATCCAACTGGCTTAATTTTTTTTCTCAAGCAACTACTCCATCAAAGCAAAATCACTGATTAAGCAAGCTTGTTCAGAAAATGAGCATTGATTTGATTAATTCAATACCCATCTAGAAAAGGTGTTGTAATTCGCCAGCTGGTAATCAATCGGTCATCTGACAGAATTTATCTGTGCAAAGTGTCCATGTTCATCATTTTCATTTTGGCCACAAACACGATGTTGGCACACTCGTGTTTGAAGTATTATCAAATTTGGTTTTATGAAACACAAAGAATTTCTCAACAATTCTCATATTTCTTTTTGATCTCTTGGATGTTGTCCCTTAGGACCCGTGATTGGGCAAATAATATGGCCTAATTTGATCCTGCAGTGCTGTAACAGTGCACATGCTTTAAGATCTTAACAAATAATACCGCAAAATGATCATCTTAAAATAGAAGATACACTGTCTCTAGCATCACACAGAAATTATCAACAGATAAGTGTCATGATCCGCCCGTCCGAGCCTCCTATGTGCCACGCCTCCCTCGTTACCTCGTGTCCGATCCTGATGGAAACCACCTGTTGTCGATTCGTGCCTGATTGTGTCCATCTGTTGTTCATCAGTCCTCTTGCGTATTTAGTCCGCGTCTGAGTCCATCTCCCGAGATCAGTCATTGTGAAGTGTCATGTGTAGTGTTCTGTGCTGTTTCCCTTGGATACCCGTAATAAACCCCGTTTTCGCCCCGAATTCCTGCCTGCCTGTCATTCTGCCTGCCTCTCGCTGCCCGCACGCTACCCCGAACGTGACAATAAGTGGTCTTGGTCTTGATTGTTTCACTCAATTTAAATCAATCTTGACTTGGACTGAAACCTCTACGGACTTGAGTCTGTTTCGACTTGGCCTAGACTTAGACTTGTTTTGAACTCAACAAAAGTGGTCTTGGTCTTCAGCTCTAGGGGACAGTGACAATGACAGAAAAATGGATATAGCTGCATCACCATACTTAAACGTGGAAATGTAGTTTTTAAGTAGGTATGGTAAAAAAAAATGTTTGACAATATTTTACAGCAATGTTATTACCATTTATTTAATGTCTGTAATTTATGATTGTTTTAATTATTTATTTTGTAGTTACTTGTTACATTTTTGTTGCTATTTTTGTAATTTACAAAAGTGTGTGAACTGTGTCCTTTTCTGTTTGTCATCTAAACAAAAGAACATCTTGTCTTTTTCGACCATTCTCTAACGATACCGATTATACTATGCACCAGCGAAACTTGCATTGTGCTGTCATTGCAGGCACCTGCCAAATGAATGAATGAGTTCAAAAAACGTCTGCCACAGCTGAGTTAATTGGCTTTAGGTTCGATCGACTTTACGGGTGTTCAGAGCACCCGCCCTCATTCATGTGTATTTATAAAGTCCTTGTTTATTGAGATTGCCTAGAATGTGGCCTTACTCAAAGACACTGAATGTTCCGCATCATTCTCTACTGGGGCAATAATAGTGAGGACTTGCCCTTAAAATACGATTTCCTTACTCACCTTGAATCTATTTTTAGGGTATATTAGGGTAATTATCACTTCATTTAACCCCCCTTCCCTACCCCGCCTTCTGAAAAAACTCTACCGTCGAAGATTACTGAGCTTTCCATCCCACAAATGATTTCTGCAGATGGAAGACAGCTTTCTGATGCCCTCCCTTCTGGCCTCTCGCTCTCCCCTCTCCTCGAATTTTCAATTTCAATTTGTTCTACGGACATGACAGGGCTGCCACAGCAGAAGTTCAAGTAAACAACCGTCGACAACGGCAGCAATATTGGTGAGAATTAACACCGCTTGGTGAAAACAGACGTTGCCCGTGAAGCAGCGGGCAGATAAAGGTCAAGGACGTAGGTGTGTAGCCAGTACGGTGCTGACACAGTCCCCAGATTTCTGTCTTTCTGTTTTCCCTAGAAAGCTACTTATCCTGGGCGTTCCACCAAAACACCCACCTGTATAATTCTTTGTTTAAAATCTCAGCAAAGAAACGACCCGATCGGAATCAGAGAAATGAAGACAAAGTTGTTAATAACATTTTCCTCTATGAAATCTTTGCCTCTTGTACTCGTATCTGCCCAGGGAGTCTTACTGGCTGGCATGTTGTTGCCGCCCGCCCAGACCATGCAGAGCACACGAGCTTACAAACGGCCCATTTCTTATACAAAAAAAGCACATTGAGGTAAATATCAGCAGTGGAGCTCTTTTCATTTTGATATTCTGCAACTTGTAGTCATGCAAATCCAGCTTAAAGTAAAAGTGATGTAATCGGAGTCACTCGCAGCAGTTGGATCCATTTTGACGTAATTTCCTCAAGGGGTATAACAAGAGTGAAATAACAAGGTCACAACCATCGCTGCCACCTTCAAAGTAATATAGTTCACACAAATGTCTTCTGGTCTTTTGTTCTCATACATGCATATGAGTCAGCGCATGTCAGGAGCCAGACCACCCGTGGTTCCGAACTAGGCAGTCCATCTGAAGCTAAGCATGTTTGGGCTGGAACGGGAGATCAACTGGGAAATCTGGGTTGCTGCTGGAAGAGGTGTTGGTGTGGCTACGAGGTTAGCCCATCCTGTGGTCAGTGTGGGTCATTGCCCCAGTGTCCTTTCAGATGAGACAAAAAACTGAGGTCCTGACTCTCTGAGGTCATAAAAGATCCCTGGGCATCTTTTGAAAGAGTAGGGGCGGTACCCCGATGTCCTGGCTGAAACTGCCCGCTGTCTCACTTTCATATCTGACCTCCTAATCATCCCCTATATTTAACTCTCGCACCTACCCCGGGGTCAGATTGACCCCAAAGGCACACGTCCGATGACTCCTAATAACACCATAATTACTGTTGGAGCATGTGAGAGCTAATTGGCGAATTCTCTCCTGCCCCTTCACCACCCTATCTACTGTGTGGTGAGCGTACTAGCGCAGAATGGCTGCCCTCGCATTCATCCGGGTGAGGGCTACGCAGTGGTGGTGTTTGAAGTGGCTACCCATTGGGATATGTATGTAACATTCATTCATGTACACAGACGTCACCGCTTTATAGAGAGTCGAGGCAGGCTGAAATCTGACAGCGCAGCCATACTTAGGCACAGGAGCTCAGTCTCTACCCATAGTTATTGACCCTTTGCATCCTGCCAGCAGTGAGCTTGACCTGTAATACAGCACTGTGACACCAAGCCCAGGTCTGCCCCCTGCTGGAATGGCCACTTCAAACACCTTACCCTAACGTGGCAGCCCACAAATTATAACCCCCCCCCCCGCCAATTGCAATAGTACTCCTTTCATTATTCCGTTATGACTTGCTGAGATGTATCTTATTGGATGACCCACAAGACCTGCTGTAAATAACATGGAAATGAAAAATAGTGTATCTGTAACAATTTCCCATCAAATGTTGTACTAGAGTGTTCCACACCTCTATCTATCTGCTGGGATGAACAAACTAATTACTGTTGTTGTTTTATCAAAGCTCTGCCGATTTCTGGTTCCTCATCAATGTGGAGGGCAAGGTGAGGTGATTACTTGTTACCTTTCACACTCTGACTTTTTTTTTGCGGGGAGGGGGGATTTGTAAGAGTGTATGAACCATTGTTTTTAAGGTGTCACATTCCGCTGGCGCGACAAACAATTCTGGCAAGATGGAGAAGGATCAGCAGTATCTGAAACCAAACTGCTTAAAATCGGCTGTGGCACGGGGCCAGGATCAGTTTTCTGTCAGGCGAGGGACTGGAGGAGGGTATGTCACTGCAGAAAGGTCCCAGAGCTCCTCTATACACATTTATGTTTATGTTTGTTTCAGCTGAAATTGAAATATTTACAAAGGGCAAAGAGTGGCACGTACATTGATATCTCATTCCCTGGGTGCTGCTACTCGATCTGACGTGCAGAGTCAGGAAAGCCTCATTCATTCATCTGGGAGAGAGCGTCAGACTTCAGGGCCAGGCTGTATCCCCTGTCATCCTCATTAGAAGGAAAATCCCTTTTATGGAGGAATAGCCATCTCTAATCACATCCAAACTATCCCATGCTTTCAGAATACACCGAAAGGCGGTGCTGGAGTAATTTAGCCTTCTGCGGGGTCCAACAGTGGGGTTCCCACTAGGGCAGTGGTGGGGAACCTGATCCATGGAAGGCCGGTGCGGGTTTTTGGGATGACCTCTCAATCGGCCAATCACAGCGGAGGCCCAGGACTGGAGTTGAGAACCACTGCTTAATTACTGGCTGATTGAGAGGTCATCACAAAAACCTGCACTGGCCATCCATGGATCAGGTTCGCCAGCGCTGCACTAGGGAAAAGGTACATAAACTTGGGTCTGTAACCATTACCTGCTATGAACCAATAGAATTACCTACTAACTTCTGGCTGTTGTTACCTTCATGTTTTTGCTTCTTGCTGCCAGATTTCACTGGCTTTACAGGAAAGCTTCACAAAGCAAAATGCTGATGGCAGACCAAGGCTGACTGTGTGCTTCCGTCCAGCTGCGGTGGGGGGGGGGGGGGGAGAGAGAAGCAGCCACATGGTATGAGGGAATTTCAGGATTAGCCTTGGTTCTTGCAAGTCCTTTTTGTTCTATCCTGAACCTTTACCTGCTGGCCAAGCAATGGGGTGATTTAGTCCTGGACGTGACAGCATCTGTCCCCGGATGCACACTGCATGCTGGGGTGAATGCGAATCAAAAGGGTTTAAAGAATCTGGAGCTGCTACAGGAGGCAGGTGAGGAGCATGAGTGGCTCCCATACTGCTGACTGGAGGACGAGCTGGACTGCATTGAGATGCTGGTCGCATTTCACCCAATGCATTAGCTACACATGCAAAACTTCAAGCGGAACTAATGTTGGGCAAACAGAGCATCTAATCCACCGGAGTTGGGGGCACCGCACAGACACGCAGGGTCCGGAGGGCCAAGGTATGCGGCTGGTGACAGGTGTGGCTCCTGTAAATCGGATAAGCAGCCGTGTGACCGATTCTCTGGCTGCCATGGTGAAGGGCCATGAGAGAAGGCAGATTAATTACCTGAGCGAATGTCACAGGAAGGTCACACGGACCCTGGGGAGGTTTAAGCATGGCATCCTGGCCTGTAAATTAGCTGTCTGCAGGAAGAGGCATTCTCAGCCGAATGGGGTGACCCTCTCACCTGGCGGGCAGCCAATGGGCTCTATGTCTCACTTCAGCAGTGGTTTGGGAAGATAGACCGTACTGAAGACAAAGGAGACAGGCTGATCACGTGGTCACATGCAGAAACGGGTCATTTCCACGCCAGCACACCGGCCCCTCTGCATGGCTCACTCTCTGCCTCTACATCTTCATAGCCTGTCAAAGTTGTATGTATAAATGAGCTGGAATAGATCCCTGTTAAAGATGCCTCTTTGTTCTACTCAGGACTGCTCATATATAATAGGGTTTATTGTTTAGCTAAACCAACCACTCACAGGGTTCAGGTCTTGATCGTCTGGAAAGTTCTGCAGCCCCGTGGCAGACTCAGGGGACCCATCATCTTACAGGGACCCTTGGATACATAAACATCTGGGTAGCACTTTATTTAAAGCACTCATCATAGTGCATTATTGGTACCCTCATAATGCATTATAATGTTAGTATAAGCCATTATAATACATTATGAAGGTATTTATAGTGCCTTATTGATGAGAGCTTCATAGAGCATTCATAATGTATAATTAACATGAAACATATGTGTTGTGACTTTTTAGAAATAGTTATAGTCATGATTATAACACTTTATGAATGCATTATAATGCTTTATGAAGGTATCTATAGTGTATTATACATGAGTGCTTTAAGTAAAGTGTTAACAAATTCTAATATTAAATAATGTAAGTGGGTGGGGGAGGTGACATTTTGTCAGCGGGGGTCAGAATTTCTAGCTCTGTCCTTGCATGTGACACAAGGATGGGAGGATGGAATAAGGGACTTTATTTGGAAATGGAGAAGAGTGTTACAGAACTGCCAGATGGAATTTTTCAGGGTCAGCAGTCAACTGTTAAACATACAAGAAAACAAAACAGGCATGAAATGGTCCACTAGGCATGTGGGATTGCAGTTTGTGGTCCAGAAAGGGCTATAGCCCTGTCAGTTTGTGAGAAAGGGCTATTGGTCTGCCTGTTTGTAAGAAATGTCAATAGGCCTGCCTATTTGTGAGAAAGCCCTATAGGCCTGCCTGTTTGTGAGAAAGGGCTATAGGCCTGCCTGTTTGTGAGAAAGGGCTATAGGTCTGCCTGTTTGTGAGAAAGGAGTATATCCCTGCCTGTTTGTGAGAAATGTCAATAGGCCTGCCTGTTTGTGAGAAAGCCCTATAGGCCTGCCTATTTGTGAGAAAGGACTATTATCCTGCCTGTATGTGAGAAAGGAGTATACCCCTGCCTGTTTGTGAGAAAGGGCTATAGGCCTGCCTGTATGTGAGAAAGGAGTATACCCCTGCCTATTTGTGAGAAAGCCCTATAGGCCTGCCTGTTTGTGAGAAAGGGCTATAGGCCTGCCTGTTTGTGAGAAAGGGCTATAGGCCTGCCTGTTTGTGAGAAAGGGCTATAGGCC
>JAODUD010000117.1:19767169-19777321 GCA_026784285.1 Stomatorhinus walkeri
ATATTCAGTCTTCAGTCAAAGTTGCATTAAGTGAACATGAATTGGTGCAAGGATATCGTGAGCGTTTCCCCTCTTGAACTAGTGTGGCTCTGTCATTCAAGGAGGCTGATATAACAGAACTTCAAAGCTGGATTCTGCTGCCCCACTGCAGCCCCCCAACCCGACCACCGTCCCTGACTGGAGTTCTGTTTCTTATTCTGCTTTCGGTTTTGCCTAATTGCCTAGCCTACTTAACCGGTCTAGCCTGTTCCTTCAGTGCGAGTACCTATTGTCTCATACACGATTACCAAGCCTTATCTTTGATCCCCAGTCTGTGCCTATTCCTCCTCCCATTGGGTCCGGTGTGAGTGACACCCCCTGCTCTCAGCGTGTCTCTGCGCTCCTGTGTCTGCTTGTCCGCCTGCCCTCCGCTGCACCCCCAGCACTGACCTTCTGCCTTTCTGACCCCAGCTTGTGTTTTTGATCACGCCATCCACCTTTCGTTTTTTGGTATCCGTCTGCTCCCCGTCTGGCCCCCTGGTGCCCCTGGTGTCCACATTACAAGAAGAAACCGGATAAAGCGGTGAGGGGAATACCACTATTCTGAGTTATCTACAATATCCTTTTCTGCAGTGTATCCTATGTAATGCCAACTCCACACACAAGAGGTAATATTTGGACCCCAGACCCTGGGAGGTCGAGGCACCAGCATCGGCACCTAGTGTTCCTACCTAATCCACGTCATGGAGGACACTTTGAGCTACGTCTGGTTTTACAGGCTATTTTCAAACTGAAAAGGTCCCGTGCTTCGGCAAATAGTTCAGGCCTTCTTGTGCTCTGACTGGTGTGTTTATTTGATTGAAAGACTCACCTAAGTGTTCACATTAACATTAGCAGCACACGCATGCTGTAGTCGACTCACCAATCGCCACACAGCAAGAACTCAGTGCTTATGTGAAATCCAGGTCCCTTTAACTGACACAGTAAGTTAGGAACTCTGTCCCCCCCGACATGGAGTAGGTGGTATTCCTACTCGCCCCTTAGCCAACCACCCTTTTTGTTTTGCGTTTCCTTATTATGAATGCGTGCTGTGTACATATACAGCGAAAGAACAAATGCTAACCTCGGCCAAAATAACTCAGAGCTAAGAGTGTACTCTGCGGTGCTGTTTTTCACCTTCTTTTTTGTGTATATTATATGTATATTACATACGCACCACATATCTCATAAAACCCAGCAGTAATCTCACTATCCATGTAAAAAATGTATAAACAGCAGTATCTGTCATGGGCTTTACAATACAATCAGTCTCCGCTACTCGCTTTGGACCTACGCTATTGTTTGTTCCCATTCCGCAGCTGCCGTCAGAGCCGGTCGCATACTCTCCTCCCTATGTTGGCATAGACATTTTGGGTTAGCGGATGTTGCTCATAGTGCCTGTGTGTCAGTGTGTGTCTGCGTCTGTCTGTCTGTCTGTCTATCCCTCCACTCAGAGAGCTATATGGGTCTGATAGGCATAGTATGATCAAGTGGGTAGTAAGTTAGAAAGTTAGAATTGCCCTAAAGAACTAATTAGGAGAAAAATAGAACTGTTATGCTTCATGTAATATAACTTTGCTAATAAAAAGCTTGTACTGGCCTCCCAGTTTCCCTCATCTGACCTTGTCCGAGCTGGGCATTGGGGGTGTGTTAAAATAACCATCATAATCTATTTTGCGTAAAAACATACTGTGATTTTTTTTTTTCAGTTCTGCTGAAGGCTTTCTGCAGTGTTCCCTGGGATTCGTTCGCTGACACAACAGTCGCATGTGAGGGGGTATGTCTGCAAGGACCAAGCAGTATAGGTGCAGTGAGTGGGGCAAAGCTATTTTTGTTTTACTTATTTTATCCGCTGCTGTTTGCTGATATGCTGGCTTTGTGGTTGGCTCTGCGGGCTATACCTCCGCGCTTACCGGTTCTCTTCCTGTCCGTGACTCTCCAAATTGCTTCTAAATTCCCTTAGTGTGAGTTTGTGGCATGAGATGGATTGGCATCCCATCCTGGATGACCCCAGCCTCATGTCCTTTGCTAGTAGACTCCGGGCGATGATGTACTAGATAAACAGTATGAACGACTGTTAACTGCTATGCAAAATTGTCATTTGCAGCAGCAACCTGCTCGAGACATCAAATCACAGCAAGGTAATACCAGATATTGATTAGACAAGGGAAATTAACTGTGAATCACATTAACCAGGAAAGAGCAGCTACCATCAAGTATAACAGGGGAGGGTTAAGGGATATACAACTGACTTCCCAAAATCAGCGAGAGCAATAAAACCAGACAGTCTATGTCACGCTCCTAGTTTGTTCCAGTCCCCAACCCCAGTATTTTTAGCTGAATATAATAACCACATTGAGGACAGTAATGACGGGAACCAATTTCTCATAGGTCCCTCCAGAAGACTTTACATAATACATGCCACTGTTTGTGTATGGCCTGTGTGTCACCTCCACGGAGTATAAAGGCTAAATTTAAGCACCAGTGAAGGGTGTTTTTATAGTCATCAAAGCCGAGTTGGCTTGCACAAGCTCATATACAATGACTTTTTGGTTTCTGGGATATTGCTGCCATAGTTCCAAAGTCCTTTGCGCTGAATGACGCCTCTGAATCTGCTAGTCCTCTCTGTTTTGTTTGTGCTCATAACAAGCATACAAAACTGTTGCATCCTATAAGACAAGCCTATAAGACATTCATTCATTTTACATGTCCCTCATTACTAAACCTATGAAACTGTGCCGTTTTTTCTACTAGCTCCAGAGCACATGCGCAGACCCAGATGAGAGCTTCCTCCCGAAGAGGAAGACGGCGGCAGACCATCCCTGCCAGCCTCCCAGACTTCCAACTGCCCGCCGCTGCCTGCCAGGGTGACCCTCCTGCTGAGGCCCAGAGGGAAGAACGCACGGTGCCTTCCTGCTCCTGTCCTACAGTCCCCTCGGCGCCCTCCGGTCCCTCTGGTACTCTGAGGCCCGCAGGTCCTGCGGTCAGGACAGGCTCTGCCTCACCGGTGAACAAGCCTAGGAGGGTCTGCATCCCAGGGTCGCCGCCCAGCTCCCAAGGGTCCGGAAGACTGGACATCCTCCATTTCTGTTCATCGTGCCTCAGTCCCTGCCCCAATGCCCTGTCCTGCCTTTGTTTTACCCTGGCCTATGTTCCCTGTGGCTCCCTCTTATGTTTCCGCCCTTGTCTCTGTTCCCCCTCTACTGGTTCACCCTGTTCTGTTCTGTTCTGTTCTGGTGTGGTATGTTCTGCCTGCCGATGTCCCTGTCTCTCCTGCTACCTGAACCGGGTTGATTTCTGGTGTTTGCGCATCTGATTCCACGTCTCATGTCCTTGGTCCAGTCCCGTGTTTGGCCTGTTTTGTCGGTGTGGTTCTGCCCCTCAGTTTTACCGCGTGTCCCTGTTCAGGTCCCATGTCTTGTGTTTGCTTTCTCTGTTCCCTTGTGGGTGGTCTGTCTCCCTTCTCTCTGGTTCCTGACCCCGTCTGACCCCCTCTATTCTGCCATACCCTGTCCTGTCTTGGGTTCTGTCTGTCCCATCCGAGTCACGGTAGTGTCTCCCATGCTGGAGTGTGCACTTTGGAAGGGGGTCCTGTCACGACCTGTCCTGTCCATTCAGGGATCCAGGGGTCACTGCTAGTCCTCTAAATCCTCCTGGTTCCTCCTGCGATAGCTGTGACTGATTGCTGTGTCTTTTTCATAATCCAGAATCCTACTGTGGCGAACGTCAACACCTGAATCATAACAGTCCCTTGTTTGTCCCGTACTGTATATACATGCTTCCCAGTCCTGTGTTCTGGTTATTAAGGTCAACCCTCCTGTTGCCTGTGCCCTTCCCAGTCCCAGCCTTGCCATTCTGACCCCACTCAGTCCCATTTCTTTCCCTGCTCCTGTTTTTCGTTTAATGAAGCCCTTTCTCGTTCTCCTGAGAACTGCCCTCAAGTCCTTCGTTTCTCAAGTTATGACACCAATAAGGTGGTTCTTCTTGTTTCCTGGCTGAAATATATCGCTGTAAATATTTGCACTGTAAATTCCAGCCCAGATGCAGACAAATTGTTAACAGTCCCCAGGACATTCACTTAAAGACCATCACAGACATAAACGCAATTTCATTATATGCTCTTCGAATTAGCCCATCATCCATTAATAACTTCCAGATTACATTTCCAGACGCAAACTCCGCAAGAATGCTCATGGCATTGAAATCAAGATGACACAGCCCTCGTTATCCAAATATTAACAATGATAGTTAAATCATTAAAATTAGTCAATAAACACATAGATGTCCTTCATGTCTCCCCATATCACGTTATTTAAAAAATGTACGGGTCCTAAACTGAAAAAGGTTGTTTTTTTAGGTCTTCTTTTGATTGCAGAATGACAAGAGAAAATTCCACGAACCTGGTTCTGGAACATGCTGCGACTCACAGGATTGCCAGCACTTGAAAGAGGGATTGGTCTATGGGCTGAGAATTACTGAGTTACATTTTAAGAAGAAAGTTTCCCCAAATTGCCATTGCATTTTGGATAAATGCCCGCTTGTCAGTCTCCTATAGATCGCTCTGGCTCACTCTGTAATTTAATCCATTAGAGACTCCATTGAGGAGGGTTGGATGTCACATCCTTGGCCCTGTAAATCTGCCGAAGCTTGTTGTACGTTAAAACCATGCTGCACAAGACAGCTTCGGAGTTTGCAACTTTCTGTTCCATAGCTAACATTTTTCAACAGTGAGTTTCACAATTGCATCACATTTTGGTATTGTTAGTATTCTATTGCTCTAGAGCCTCTTCCAGGTAACCTTTGTATACATGTGGATATTAAACTGAAGTAAGTTGGGTTAAGTACTTCGCTCAAGGTTATATTTGCTCCTGAGACATGAAAGGTCACTTATCTCAGCAGTGGGTCTGTAGCCTGTTACCAGGAGAACAAGTACACATCCAGAGGCTGCAAGATAAACAAGTGACCGTTGCTAAGATGTCCAAGCTGAAGCACATTTAATATTTTCCCTTCGTGTGTGTGAAGACTGGTGAGCTAAGCCATCAGTCTGTGGATTGAGGTAGAGGGACCAACCAGTCTGTCATGACATGTGAGAAGAAGGACCTAAAGGCAGCTGTTTGACAAACAAATGAGGGGTTTATTGAATTGAACTGGAGCAGGGAAATGAGACTGCAAGGGGTCAAAACAAGAAAGGGGGGGTTGGGGAAGGACACGGGCAGACAGGAGGAGCCACGTCAACGACCAAACTGCAGCTGAGAAGACAAGGAGATGCTTAAATACAAGGAGGGGTGACATACAACAGGCGTGGCTCATCAGAGCCATGTGAGGGAGGGGACAGGAGGGACAGGTGGATATGAAGGGCAGGATGTGACACAGTCTGATATTTCTCCTTGTCAGGTGTCGTCAAGGGTGACACCTGTTTATGGTGTCATTAGCATTACTGACCTTAACCTTGTGTAAGGGAGGTGCAAGGGAAGAAATAGTTTCATGAATATTCGACCTTCTAGGTGATAGCTGTGTTACTGTGGGCACAAGGGCTAATGTCAAAGGAAAACGGTTCTGAAGACCGATGAAAAGCAAGAACATACTGTATGACGGCCTTGATTAAGGAGCTTTTTAAAAGCATGATTATGGGTTGGTCTTCAAATGCTCAAGTATGAAAGAAATGCTGATGCTGGCAATTAAGTAGTTAGAACAGTCATCTGCAGAAAGAAGTGCTATTAATGGGCTATTAAAGAAGAAGCAGAGAACGGTTTGCATGGATCATGTGTGTGTTATGTTTGTAGTGTCTGAGCTGAAAAGGTTGATTAGTGGGACCGATTGGCTGTGAAATCTGGGGAAACTGTTTCTGTCTTCCATTCCCTATTAACCTGGTTCTGTCACTATACAGACCTCCTGGAAGTCAGGGGTAAACAGTGATGAAAGTAAATGACAAGACAGGACAACAGCGGGGATGAGATGTCTCAGGCTGTTTCGTTTGACCGGGCACAGATTCACAGTTGTCCAACTTAGTTTCAGGCTTGACTCACAGATTGACAACGCACAGGAAAAGTAATGAAGATGTAATTAAGCGACTCAGTGCCGCACACTCAACACCAGACAATACTGAGGGACTCTGCCCAAAAGGAGGCTGCCTGACTGAGGAAACGGGTTTCGCTGGTCCCTTCTGGCTTCTTGAAACCTGGGTATCGGGTGGTGGCATCGGTGCATGCCTGCAGTGCCGTTTGGGGCTAGAAGGGTTAGGGATCAGCTCCACAGAGAAGAACTGCTGATGGAGACAGTGTAACTCAATGAAATAATAAATAACGAGGAGATCTCTGGAATCGTTTTGAGACAGATTATAGGACTGAGAAACATCGCATGGCAATCCTGTTGAGACTATAATGAAATATGTGTTTAAAATGTGACAGCAGTTTAGAAAAGGATCTGGAGAATATAATAAAAATTACCCATCATGAATGATGGACTGATTCACGTTATAATCAGCTATATTATTAAATTTTGTCTACTTTGTCTGTATTCTCACACTCTTCCGGAAAGATAGCGGAGTCGCAGATTAACTGAGCGTATATCCAGTGACCGCTGTTGATCAAACTTGTTTGTAAAGGAGACTCTAGACTCCCCCCCCACAGGCAAAATTTCAGATATATTTCAAATTTCAAATATTGGGCATTACTATAAATATTATGGTACATATTAAAAGATTCTTGACACTGTACGCCTAAACATTTCCCATCATTTCAATCAAATGTTGCACTGTTTGGCCTGTTTCCCAAGCAGCTCATCGTATGACCTGGTGAGCCGTTGCTTCATTACCGACGTTGTTTTCAGCAAGAGCATCCTTTTCTGAAATACGGTCATTATGGAAATGCAAGCAAAATGAATGGAGTGACTTTAGCAAAATATTTGAAGGATCCACAGCTATGTATTATTGCTTTGCTCTGCATTATATGCGCAACACAAACACATCACATCTCGTTGTGTCCCTTAAATGCCAGCTGCCCTTGACCCAAGAATCAAGGGGCATCAATCAGCCTTTTCAGAACTATCATCCTCACTGTGTCATTGTGTTTGTCTAAATAAATAAACTCCATTGTCAATTAGAACTATCAGTACTCACTAGAGTTGCCAGTTTCAATCTTAAGAAGTAACGGATGCCTCCCCTCCCTTTTCGATATGGGGAGATTGTGTAATATATGGAATACGTGGCAACTCCTTATTGTCTGGAGATTAGGAGAAACTGGAGGCGTTTTAAACTGGTAAAACCAATATCTTTCTTATGTGTGAGAGTTTTGTACGGTTTGTCTTGACTCTTCCTATGACGTCAGTAGACTGATTGGGAGGACACTGGGGGTGATGAGGTCATTGTTAAGGGAGAGTGTGGCGCTCCCAGTATCTTTGTAAGAAGATGAAGATCCCAGTCATTATAGTCCTGGGGCTCCCTGCTTTGCTGTATGGCTGCGAGACCTGGACACTATCCAGTGACTGGACTCGGTTGGTACTGCGTCTCTTTGGAGAATCCTGAATTCCCCCGAGTGTGATCCGGCTCGCAGAATCTTCATTGCTGGGGACTTGAGCGACTGGACCAGGCCAAAGGAACACCCACGTAATACCTGGCTGCAGCAGATAGACAGCCATTTCTGGAAGGAAGGACTGGACCGACGTTTCAGCCTGGGGGGGGGGGGTCGCCAAGTGGGATCTCAGAGTGTTTCTTCGTGTGGTGGATGTATCAACACACTGAACCAGTACATGCCCCCCAACCTGACCAGACCTGACCTGGTGGAAGCTCTAACCCTCTCATTTCCCAAAAGATCATTACATCACTGCACTGACATGTTCCTTTTGCCCAATAAAAAAAATGCAAAATGAATGAACGTTCTTGTTTACAGTATATTAGCTGCAATCAACAAGAGCAGTATTTACAAATAACATTCTTTTTTTAACAGATTTCTTGGTTATTCTACTTAGAGCACATCAATGTCTTGTTCACAAACCCATGACGAACACTGGCAAACAAGTGAGGTGATCATGCTTGACATTCGTGTTCGTGATAGGAACAGTTTAATGCCTGTTAATCATCTTTGTCCTAGAACACACAAGAGCACATAGAACTGAAAAGTCTAGGAGAGGCACTGCTTCACTGGGTGGCTGCAAGAACATATCAGAGCCCACAACTATCCAATCAACTCCTAAACAGAATGTGAAGTGAACTACATAGTCTATTAGCTTAGCAAGGCAGAAAATATTTAGCTTCACTGCAGTTCCTTTATTAACCTAATGGTGGTGCTGTTTTGCACAGTGCTTTGCCAGACATTTTCTGAACTATTGGTCTTTTCTGGTTCCACTTGGATATAGCTGTGATGATACACTGGCATTAAAAAGATCTTATGAGGTTTGAAAAGTTACATTTTTTGGTCTTTTCTTCTTTTGGTGAGGCACTGCTTCACCAGGTTGTTACTGGGATGCCAGCTTATCATACCCCATACCTACCTCAAAGAATGAAGCATGGACAATTAAAATCATAGACAATTTAAAGTGACTGGGGTTGTGACTCTTAACCCCATTCACTACTAAATCCCCTGAAACGCATGTGAAACGTGGCCTCCCCCAGGCCACAGGCCCCCCCTCTTCAATGAGATGCCAAAAGCTCTCTTTATAATGTCAAGACGAACAGTACAAAAATCTCACATATAAGAAAGATACTGGTTTTGCCAGTTTCAAAAGCCTCCAGTTTCTCCTAATCTCCAGACAATAAGGACCATTAAATTGTCCTCAGATGCCTGGCAGCTTGAAGAGAGAAGCTGTTATGATGGCCAATCATTTTCAAAGAGCCCCTGTATCCGCAATTATGCTGCTCCGCCATCCTGGGCCAAATTAAATTTCCTGCTTATACTGTCAAGTCTTAACGCTGACGTCCGGGGAAAAAGGGGAAGAAGGGAGGGGGGGGGGGGACACCATTGTTGGAATATTTTCGCTTATGTTGTCAAATCCATTTGTATTTATTTGCATGGATGTCTGTATGTGCCTGTGTGTGGGAGAAAGGAAGGCAGAGGGAGACAGAGAGAGAAAGGAACTGAGAGAGACCAGGAGATGCCCGCTTGCCTAAAAGGATTGCCATTGAATATTTGAAACAAAACATTTTGATTTCATCCTGATTGGCTTTTGATTCGTTGCAAAACTGATTAGTGGGAAGTAGATATACTGATTAATTCAGTGAAGCAGCATAATGTGCAGTGGCTCGTCTCAGACACTCGGGGTGAAATCTGCGCAAAGCGAACCCTACTCACTGTGATTCAGAAAGAGGAACCCGGGAAGTCAAATGACAGAATTTCTCTTGCAGTAACACTGCCCAAATTTACCAGACTATGTGTCAACCTTCTGTTTAGGGGGCTATGAAAAACATTACATAAGACAATTTAAGTAGTTTAATAAACCACCCATCCATCCATCCCAGGATATGTAGTCTATCCCAAGAATCATGAGACACAAGGCTGGGGTGCCTAAAGTGCCTAAAAACTAAACACACACACACACACACTCAGTATCTATAAATATGGGTAACATGCAATATCCTTGTATCTGATATATCATACCTACAAGGCCTGGCATCATTATTTCATTCTCTTTCTCAGTATCTCAGTCCTATGCGCTGCTGTGACAGTATCGCACTATAACACAGTGACTATCTTAAGCTTAAGCATGGCTTTCCCCCTGTAATCATAATGCAAATCAAACATGCGTAGAGCCTCTACTATCTACGGTTCTGATATGGCCGCAAGGTGATGTTGCAGTTGTGGGTGTGGTTGTGTGGAAGAAACACAAGAACAGCTGTTAACCTGTGCCTGTAATATTGTAGTGGTAGGATGAGCACCTTCTGCACCAAACCACAAACTGGCAGCACTCCTAGGGGATTTCCCCAGCGACCAGGAAGTATATCTAAAGACGTTTGTGCGCATGTTCTTCTAAAAACATTCTCCCATTTTACTGCATAGTGTGTGGAGTCCCCACAGTAACAGGCTGACATATGTGTGCTGGTGTGGATGCATGACTGAAAATGGCATCTTGATGTGCATGTTAATGATAGCATGAAGGGTAAGCAGGTGAGGGGTTTTTTTTTTGGGGGGGGGGGGGGGGCAC
>JAODUD010000117.1:19795076-19806298 GCA_026784285.1 Stomatorhinus walkeri
GAGGCCCGGGAATCACAGCTGATCAGTTGCTATACAGAGGCCAGGAATCACAGCTGCTCAGTTGCTATAAACAGAGGCCCGGGAATCACAGCTGATCAGTTGCTATACAGAGGCCAGGAATCACAGCTGCTCAGTTGCTATAAACAGAGGACAGGAATCACAGCTGATCAGTTGCTAAACCGAGGCCTGGGGTCACAGCTGATCAGTTGCTATACAGAGGCCGATGGTCACAGCTGAATAAGCACTGTGGATTGCCCTGGAGTAACAGCTTATGAAATATAAAATAAAGACCCCCCCCACAGAGCCCTGTAATGAGATCAAGGGTGACCAGCAAGCTGGTTCTGAAAGGAGCTTGTATTTCATGCTGAGCATCAGATGACACAGAAGATGGCCCATGGGCACATTCGAAACGGGCGGCGGTCTGAGAGCTGCATCCCATGATCCTGGTCCTTCATTTTTATGGCCTCGTTCATCTACAGATCTCAAGACAGAAGGCTATCATTAATATCTAGGGGCTCCTCTCTTTTCCTCGACATTACAAATGATTGACATGAAAGTGCCCAGTAAGCAGTAAGTCCCCCTACTTCTAGGTGTCCCTTTCTCCAGTCCTCCCATGCATGACACAGGCCTCTCTCAGACCATTACACCACTGTCTCACCCTCTGGCCGGTATTGACTGAATAAATCACCCTCATGCATGGGAATCGGGGTTTAATTGCCCAGAGAACATACTGTACTACGTATAGTATAAAAAAAGACATTTGTAACTAGTAACTAACCGTAATTACCGACCACAAAACAATCTTGCTGCTTTTTGAAATTTGACCAATTACACGAAATTGGACGATCACAGTGAAATCCTTTTATTTCACAATGTACATTGTCAGGCCCAACAAGAAGTCTTCTGTTGATCCCTACAATTCTGGTGTGTTACTTTGTGCACTTGTCACAGGGAGGAAAAGCCCCTTGCGTGCCATCAGAACGTGGTCTCCCCATCTCATCAACTTACTTCACCTTCAGCATTCCTCCTGCAACAACCCGCTTGCATCTTGCCTGGCAGCCCAGCTTGCATAATGCAGGCACCAGCAGGGCTGGAATTGACACCTTCAATCAATCCTTGTCAAAATCCAACAGCCGTTTTCTAATAAAAGGCTGTAGAAGTGATGTCTTCCTGCGAAATCAGGTGTTCTTTTTCACAGTCGTAATATAGAAAGACGATCGCCTGGTTGCATAATGTCGGGTTTCTTTGTCTAACCTGTTCTCTTTTTGGTTTTTTTTTTTCTGCCTCCCTCAGAGGATCACCTTGAAAGGTTGCTACAGGCACCGCGGTTAAGTCTGGCCTGCAGGTGGCGCAGGAGTTAAAAAGCCATGCTTAATAAAAGCATGAAAGGGAACAGGTCATTTTATACTTGAACGTGGTTCGAAATTTAATAATGCATTCAGCTACCTAAATGGGTCAGGTATTAAATAATTAATTTGTTAATATTTTAGCTTAGTAAGTGGCTGTGGGGAATAATTATTTTTATATTTTTATTTAGTCATCTGCTACACAACTAAATAATGCAGCATTTCTAAATCAAAAGCTGTCAGCTTACGTTCTGAAACCAATGTCTCACACAACTGCAACTTACACGCAAGGGCTTCTGGCGGATGAATTAGTGGGGAACAGTAGGGGTGTGTATAGCATTTAGACTGTTCCTGTACCTGAGAATGAACTTGGTCTGATATAAAGCTTGGTTCATTTTTAGTACTGGTCAGTGTTTAAGCCCATATGATTTATGGTATTTTAGCGAAATTATCATATATGGAAGGATGTTCTCGCAGGTTATCTATTAAGCCTACATTCTTAAACTACTACAGTGACAGTGGCAATCTGTGAGTGGCTATGTGCACAAGCATTGAATCTGGGTTAAAAGTACATTATGGTTCAATAAATCCATGTACAGTGAACCGTACAAGTGACTGACAAATTTTGGAGCTGTTAGAGACCGCAGGCCCACGACTTATGAAAACTGCAGGACTGTACGTGTCCTTCGCTGTTTTACTGTCATCATATGTATGAGACTGCGGGTCCTGATTTGCTGCAGAGCTACAGGTTGTAGAAGAATCCAGAAAATTCTATAGCATCCTGATCCTGGTCATTTCATGTGGCAATAGTCAGGCCTTCATTTCAGACTGTTGGATCCCCCCCCCCATTTCCCACTGAGTTATTCCATACTGCATGACCCAGAGAACTCTGCCACCTAAATTTATCCCCGTAAGCAAGTTTTATCTCAGCATTCCAGAGGCGACATCCCACAGCTCACTGCCATCTCTGTACCAAACTTCCACCCTGTGGAAAGGCGGCATTTGCAAAGTTGCGTAAAAGGAGCAAAAGACCACCAGGTCTGTCACCAGAAAAAAAATAATAAGCCATGAAAACCCCACCAGAGCGAACGTCCCACCAAGAATCAGACATGAGTCACAGCGTAACTTCCACACTGCCTCACGCGAAGGGAGAGTCACGCTGAGGGGCCCTCCATGACTCCCTGCAAGTTCTCCAAGGGCCCTGCTGCTCTGCCACTTTCCCAGCTATCCACCAATTAGCACCTCATTTCCACCCGACGCCACGGGCGGCAGTGACTCACTAACCTGAGTAGCGACTTTAAGGAAGCCAGCAAGATGAGAGACAGCGAGGCCTACTGCCCTCGGACCCTGGGGCTGCCCACCTCCGCAACAGACCAAACTGCAAAAGCTCCCTTAAAAGGAAACAGCAAGTATTCCAGTTTACAGTAACAGCACAGCTCAGTGGTATAAATCATCGGTTTAAATCATAAGAATAGAACGATACCGTATTCTTCTATCAGAAGCCAAGCTTTTGGTGTTGGCTCAGCTGAAAGTGTGTGATTTTCAGTGGCGCTTTAACGCTGGAATGGCCTGCGTCACGCAATTTGTCACACAGCTGAAGTGACTCACACAAGACTTGTGTTTCATCCTTTGTTCTCCTCAGTGACTTTTCTTGTCACTGACCAGGGGTGGCGTTGTGCTTCTTTATGTACCCGACCGATATTTTATGCCTCTTCTACCACCCCAATGTTCTTTACTAGCCCCGTGTTAATTTAAAGATAATTTAGAGAAATATTTCTCCTCATTTTATAATTATTTATTAAGCAGATGCGTTTTATCATTGATATATAGAATCAGGAAAGCAGGGTCGGCCAGTTCTTGGAGCTATCTGGATGTAAGGCCTAATCAAAAGGTAAATAAATGGTCATTGCTAAATAAAGGTGATCAAATTTAACAAAAAAAAAATTAAATCACACAATTCAATCATATAATTAATAAAAAACCAATGAAATGCAATTGTCATTATTCCCCTTGGTTGATAATTGCATTAAATGCCTACGATTGAATTCAGGTGTCAAAGTAGGTGCGAATGATTAGAACATTATTAAATAATAACTTAGAAGCTTTTGCTTAATAAAAACCTGGTCTGGTTTACTCTTCGGTGTTGAAAATAGTAAATACTAAATTATACCAAGGTAAAAAAATTAAAAAGCTCTAAACTGTCACGCCGGGGTTGCAGCGTGCCTGGATGTAGGCAGCGTGGAGCAAACAAGGCGATCGGAGGCAGGAATATCCAGAATGACGGGGTTTATTAAGACAACGAGACGGGGTAACGCCACAATACATCACAATGACGGACCTAGAGAGACTAACTCAGACGCGGACTAAATACAAAATACTAACAGGAAACCAACAGGAAACGCATGATCACAAATCAGATAAATGAACGACAGGTGGTTTCCATCAGGGATTGCACACGAGGAGCGAGGGGGTATGGCACACACGAGGCTCGTACGGGTGGAGCATGACATAAACACTATATAAGAAAGACTGTTGATGCTTTTGAATCTGTGATGGGCTTTTTTGTCAATTACTCTACTGCCCAAAAGATCATCCACAAATTGAGAATATTTTTGATCACCTGCAATTTATTAAGCACAGGTAATCCAGCCAATTGCAGCAAAAATATGCCAGATGAGCGCTTTGAGAAGTCCAGGATACCCAAAGTACCATCAAGGAATATTCAGGCAATTCATTCTTCATTCAACATCAACGTGCATGCCGTAAAAAATATAAATACGTGACTGAAGCATGCCAGCATGCTTTGTGAAGGACAGGAATGCTGGAATAGTGCGGCCGGATGAGTCTAATGGGCTGATGACGCCAGACAAGATGTTTGGTGAAAAACTAAAACACTTGCCATCATAGAGTCATCCATGAATTTCACATTGTAGCAGAGAGTCCTTGAGAAGAATGCAAGGCCATCTGTCAAAAAAGTTAAATCTACGCTGTCAGTCAGTCTTGCAAAATGACAATGACCGTGAGCACTCACGCAAATCCACATAAGAATAACTCGGAAAACAGGAGGGTCATCGAATGGCCACGACAAAGCAACAATAAAAACATTACTGGGGGAGGTGACAGGAGCCGTACTCCCCCTAAACATCAAGCAGTTCACGGGATGAGTCGGAGTGGGCAAACATATCCAGCAGCTGATATGAGAGACTGACGGTTAGAAAAAACACCTACATGAAGTTATTTCTGCCAAAAGGATACAGGAGCTGGGGATGCACTTGTTTTTCCACAGATAAAATTCACAGTTTTGTATATTTTTCATTGAATAATTTATTGGAAAAGTACAATTTTCATGACTATTTTTTTTTAATAGATCGCCTTCATTTTTTGAATATTATTCAAGTGCAAATGAAATATGTCCGAATACGTTGAATAAAACATTTCATTTGGGGTGTTCCTGTAAAAACACTGTAAAATTTAAATACCATCCTGAATTCCTGCTGTTTTAGCCTAGCCGCCATCACTTGTCTCGTTAGAATCGCTACAGACCATTCATTTGGCGTGTTCGTCCATGAATCTGCCGCAAACAATGTATGACCTCTGAAGCCTCCACCTACATCACCAGCGCGATGCTTCCAAAGAGAAAGGGACCAAACCGAAACGTCTCGCTTCCATGCTTATTTCTGATTGGCACACAAGACAACCAATGGGGGCTGGTCAGCCATTTGTCTTCCACTCATATACCAGTGTGTCGTAATCCAGTACTCAGGGAGTCCAGGTTTTTAATCCCTACTGGGACCAGGGACCAGGGTTCCCAGAGGACCGGGTTGGGAAGCTTTGCTATATTCCGAGCTTACAACTTTTCTTCCCTCTTCCCTGTTATCCTCCGAAGTTGTAACATAGTTCATACATTTTTTGTTAAGCGCTCTGTAGCAGATTTGCGAGAAGCACCACAGAATGGAAAGTGAGCACATTTCTGTTCCCTGTTGACCAGTGTGAGGCAGTACTGACCTTGGAATCCGGGGGGAATGGGTGGGAGCACCAGCTGTGGAAAATCACCCCCCTCACGGCCCATTAATCAACAGCTTAGGTCCGACTGTGTGGGTTGAAGCAGACTGCAGTCCCTCTTACGCTAAAATGCTAACCGGTCCCATGCGTGCGGGCATCACAGAGGGCCCAGTTGGGGATACGGGGGATGCAGGCATTTGAGCTTCATGATCCCCCCATGCAGAAGCCGCTCACGGGATGATGATGTGGGGGTTTTCCGTCGTAGCCCCCCCCCCACACACACACACGGACATGCGCAGTGACCATCTGGGAGGGGGCAGGAGAGGTGCTTACAAAAGCTGCATCCAACTCCCAAAAAGCCAGAGACGGGTATCGCAAAGCATGCAATATAGCTGCTGCATGTGGGAGGCAAGAATCATGGGAAATAAGAGGAGCATCGTACTGAAACAGGCATCAGATAGATAGTATATATGTGTGTGTGTGTGTGTGTGTGGCCGGATGTAGACACAGTGTTTATAATTACACGCAATATGGTATATAGTTATATATACCACGTAATATATGCAGATTACGTGGTATATATGCAGATTACGTGGTGTTTTCATGCATATTAAATATGTACATTAAATCCATATAAAACTACATATCATCTATTTTAATGCATATATGTAACTGTTTTGCCCAAAAGAAATCTACTCTCCTGCACAGGAAAGATTTAGAAGCTCGGTAGATGCTCATTGTACACATTGTGTAAAGGAACGTTTGTGGTGATAGATCTCTTTCTCACTTTCATTTCTCATTGAAGGCGGAGGCCTGTAAATCCACCTGTGACTCTGCTGCTGGCTGAACGTCTCCGGCGGCTGACCGGCCCTTGGCTTTGCATCGTGACTTATGGCCTTCGTGAGGTTTGTGAACTCCGGCTTTGCTGCCACGTTAAGCACTCGTGTTCCACTGTAAGATGCTGAACTGTGGGGTGTACATATGAATGCACACGTATGAATGGTGACACACATTAAGGAACACGTTCAATGTCTTAAGGTCCAGAAAGTAAAAACCTAGACCAAGATGTTTCAACAAACCAGTTGAGTACTCTGTGACTGTGACTCTTTATACCAGCATTCACCAATTCCGGTCCCGGAGGGTCAGGATCCAACACAGTTTGCAGATTTCCCTGCTCAGACACACCTACTAAACCTGGCAGTTAGCTGATTACGGTGTGTGTTTGAACCTTGAATTGGGCAACCTGTCACACCGAGGGAAGAAGCACGACCGACAGTGTAGCTTTGTGGTGAAAACCCAGTATAGTGGCATTCATTTGGTAGGCAGGACAGATCAAAAGGAGCACACATAAACAACAATGACAGATCTAAGGTCTATGCTACCGTGGGGTGCTTAAATACAAAGGAGACAAGTGGTAAACAAGAGACATGTTAGGAAACTACCATGAGGGGTTAGGAACAAGAGGGAAGGCAAACCCACCCTGGGAGGGGCTTGTTATGGCCACGCTAGGGAGGAAACAGGAGGGACAAGGTGTACACGATGGGCAACAGCGGGCAGGACGCACATGCACATATCACAGGGCTTAAATTCCAGGTGGCCTGAGACACGGCTGAGCCTGGTACGAGAGGTAGTCAATAACCAAGGCACCAAAGGGGGGTTAGTGACCCCACACACATAAACACACTTAAAAAAACATACACACACAGATAACCAGCACTCCAACTTTTTGCTATATTAAAAGAACTGAATTAAGGTGTACATTATCCATTCTGGAGAAGATCATTTGGGCCACACCAACCAAAATGTGTTGTTTCCAGATGTGCCACTTATATTGGTATTACCGCAAACTAACGGCCATGCCTGGCTAGGATAAGATGCCGTTTTAATTGTGAATATGTGGTGTAATGTCTGCACAAAGTGTAACATCTGTTGAGGTGCAACCCAAAACACTTGTATCATATACTGATGTGAGTCAGTCACATACATAATATAAGTAATTGTTAAACAATTAATACAGATGGTATGAGGTGTGAACCTGTGAAGCCCACCAGAAGCCCTCGGGTGAAGACCCAGTTGGACAGAGAACTGCAACCAAGACAAAGCTTCACCAGGAGAGAGAATCCAAGGGGCTCCACTCCACGCCACTGCTCCCCCGCCACACCTTCCTCAGTGCCATCATCCCATCAGCTCATCAGCCTCTGCAACTAACTTCCAAGACCCCCCCCCCCCACTCTGCAACTAAGTAAACCAACTTTCTCTTATTCTAACAACCTAAGCTATTCTGTTAACCTGCTATAAGACTTTGCGGTTGTGTTTCCACAAACTTGCTTTGCAGAACAGTATTTCCCTTTTAAGGTTACTCATTTAAATCCAGTCATTGCATTTCCATAATTATATTGTTTGTTTCTATTCCATTATTTCATGTTTGCTGTTTGTGTTACGTGTAATGTCTGTCTAATGTTAGTTGTAGTGTTAGCTAGGAATAAATACACGTCTTTTACACAACTTCAGCCTCCGTTCATTGAGTGCTCACAATAGTCCCTGCCTCTGTGCGATTTAGCTACACGCTCTGAAACCTCAAACTCGCCTGAAATATCGCGAGACTCTCTCTCATTGGCCGTGAGGGGAGCTTCGCTACCCATCATTTATATTACCTGGACGAGCCTTCTAACCCAGGTTACTAAGCAATACTGGTGATTAGTGGATCCCATTTAAGTCTCACAATAACAGACTTCTGGGGATATCGCAATCGAGTTCTGAGGAACCAACCATTCAGCATAACGATTAGGCAATAATCATCATTAAATAATAATTAATTAAACTTTAATCAATTTCCAACATATTGGTGGAGATATTAAAATTTACCTGAGCTAATAATTCTTACACCTGCTTCATACTCAGCTGGGTCTCAGCATGTCTCCAAATGTCTCAGCATGAAGCGGGGAAGCAGCACAGGAGCCGGGGAAACACGGGTTTATTCTGAATAAACACACTTAGGAGCACGGAATGACGTCAATGACCGGACTGGGAAAACATACACTAGCGCACACTAAAATACACACCACAGTAATCAACATGACTCGAAAACAGCTGGGAACATGGGGATTCCGCACGAGGTAGAGAGGGGGCGTGGCACATGGGAGGATCAGGACAATCGAGGCATGACACAAGACCCTGGTCTGGATTTTTACTTTCTGGACCCCAAAAATTCACATCTGGTCTAATCAATGTCCCTCTTATTTTGTACAATGTGTGGTTTCCTATCATCCAAGCCTGCTTCATTTACAATTACTAATTTGCACGAAGAATTTAGACACAGTGATCCATTTAAAATTCTTGAATCTTGAAAACATGATGTCCTTTTCAATTAATTTGATAAAGCAGAATGTTTTATTGTTGCAGATTCCCTGTTAAGACATTGCCAGCTGCTTATCTCTGTCAGAGTCAGAGGGGGTTGGAGCCTGACCCAGACAGCTTGGGGCTCATGGCTGGGGGACAGCCTGAATGGCGTGTCATATTAATTCCCTCTTTGCCAAAGTAATGATTTCTGGACTGTTAAGGGTTGTGTTGTTCTCTTTACTATTCATGCAAGAGGAACCAAATTATCATGCAGCATTGGAGGGAGATTCAGGTAATCATCACTGTACATATTAATTGCATTTTACCTGCCCCTCGTTCCCAGTGTGTTGTGCTGTATAACCCACACTAAATCCTTAGTATAGACACCTAAGTATAGATCCATAAACAAGTGTCTGTTCATTTTTCGGTTTTTGTGATGAATGTCAAACACTTTGGGTTATATTTTCCTAGCTCAGATGTCAGTGCTTTTCGGTTTGCTTGTCTCTGAATGATCCCCCGCGTGGCTCCATCCCACCCCGTACTCTGCCAAGACAGCCGTTTCCCAGCGTCGCATCCCTGTCCCCGCTGTGACCCGGGCCCTGGCGCACGCCTACATTCATTTACGGTTTCTGGGCCTTAAAAAGAGCCAAACCTAATCTAAGGCCATTCTAACGCTTGTCTGGCTTTTCACACACACACACACACACACACACATTAAAATGTAAAATTGAGGGATCTCATGCATCAAGCGATCTTGGGCCAGACTGGGAGAGAGATGATAAAATGCTGGAGTGCCTGAGAGATACATGCTCTGACCATCCTATTAAAATAACCAGGCACCCACCGAGTGGCAACATAGCTGACCCTCAAGCCCACAGCCCGGCGTAGAGCGGCCGTAACGTCAGCCACCGCGACAGGCGGGAGGCTCTGCCACCGTAGGCCAGTGACAGGCGAGTGACGGCGGCGGCGTCGCTCCCACTGGGACCAGCGTAACCCAGAGGCTGTCAGCCCTCATCCCCATCACCGGCCCGGCAGGAGCTGCTCCGTGAGGCAGAGTTTGATCTAAACTGACTTTTCCCCTTTTTCTACTGTGGGCTGTTTCAAGTGAAGCCAGCTAACACCAACAAGGTGGTCACTTAAAAGCGATACAAGCCTCTCTCTCTGCTGCAGCCGCTCCGCTTCTGCCCAGACCCACTTAAGGACATCCGCTGTGTTGTCTCCAACTAAAGGTCAAAGGGCTTTTACTGGGAAGATCGTTTATTCATTTCTGTTCTTCCCAAATGTTACTTTTATTGTGCTGCTGGATGCTAGGTCATATTCAGTTATTGCTTCTGCTAGTCACAAACACTAAAAGTTAAGATCTGGGAGTGTTTTGATCAAAGTTTCTTTCCTCAAGCAATGCTTTTAACTTGAAGTACTTCAATAAAAAGACCGTATGCCCATAAATCCCTCGAAGGCCCCACCTAAGCTATCCTAAGCATCAAAATATCTGGTGCTCAGGAACAATTTTAAGACTTTGATGTACTTCTTTGTACTTTTCAGAGACAAAATATAATGCACATATAATGTCCTGATTTTTTTATTTTTATAATTATTTATATTGTTTTATTTTTATCATGCATATTAACCATAACAATTGGTGGCTGGTATCAGTCCATTAGCTTGGCAGGAAGGCATTTTCAAATTCACAGTCCAAACACAATGAACATAATCTCTCCCAGGCCAGAACCTCGTTAAGAATTCAAGCTGAATTTGGATGTGAAAAAATACTTCTCAGCAAAGGCATGTCAAGGCCTCTGTTCATCTTCTCGTGTCTCCCCTACGTGAGACTCTTCTGGTCAGTAAATATAATGAAAAGCCTTAATGGACAAACCAGGTTACATGCTCTGCCAAAGGATGTCATCCTATTAGAAGATACAGGTCACATGACAATCACCATGGCCATGAGATCACATGTTTTCAACCTCTGAATGCAGTTTTGTCAGTACCACTTGACCTTTGACTCTCTGAAGTGTATCCAGGCTGTGTAATTGATGCTCCTCTACAGGATAGATTTAAAGACATCCCAGATATTGTCAGCTACATTAATTGTGGCACATTGCTAATCACATTGGTAATTATGGTAGCTAATGCTTCAGCATCACAGAATATTATGTGCCCTTTATGTGCTGTGTATACGTGTCTCTGGGTCATGCTGTGTGGTAAAAACACAGACAATGACAACATAACAAAAATGTAATCCGATGAGGAACCTCAAAGGTTCAGTCATGCAGGATAGAGTGATGTAGAGTTCAATGTAAGAAGATGATGCTGCCACTCATGGAACCTGCCAGGGTCATGGCATTGTCACCAGCTGCAGTCGCCATGGATACCACCATACCACTTCACCAAGAAGCAGTGAACCCAAGTCTGGCATCCCATGATCAGCGTACCTCTCTTATTGCCTTGCCTGTGGTGCTTGGCCTTTTGATGGCATTAAAATCACCCTAGGATGTTCCCAGCAGTGGGATGTGGGGGGCTGCTGGGGAGGGGAGG
>JAODUD010000117.1:19806398-19820384 GCA_026784285.1 Stomatorhinus walkeri
ATGCTGAGGCTGATTGGAGTTGCTAAATTGCCCATAGGTGTGCCTGTGTGAGTGAATGGTGTGTGGGTGTGCCCTGCAATGGGCTGCCCCCCGTCCAGGGTTGTTCCCTGCCTTGTGCCCATTGCTTCCGGGTAGGCTCCGGACCCCCCACGACCCAGTAGGATAAGCGGGTATAGAAAATGGATGGATGGAAATCTATACATATGCCTATATAGAACACATTCAAAGTACAACCAAAGCAACATAAGTTAGAAAAAACATAAATAGCATGTAAGGTAACAGAGTGGGGTGTCCGAGTACTGAAGCACATTGTGCCCTCTGTTGATTCAATAACTGCAGAGTTCCAAATTTCCTTCTGGCATTAACCCCAACACAAAAACTGCATGCAAACCTCACATCACCAAGCGCAATGACAAGCGTCAGATGGAGAGGCATAAAGCACGTCGCCACTGCTGGAGCAGTAGAAACGTATTCTGTGGTGTGATGAATCATGCCAGTCTGATGGATGGATGATTTTTGGTTTGGCAGATGCCAGGAGAACGTTATCTGCCTGACAGCATTGTCCCAACTGTAGAGTTTGGTGGAGGAGGGATAATGGTATGGGGTTGTTTTTCAGGGGTTTGGCTAGACCCCGTAGTTCCTGTGAAGGAAACTCTTAATGTTTCAGCATACCAAGACATTTTGGACAATTCCATGCTTGTGGGAACAGTTTGGGGAAGGTCCTTTTCTGTTTCAGCATGACTGTGCCTCAGCACACAAGGCAAGGTCCATAAAGGCATGATTGGTTGGGTTTGGTGTGGAAGGATTTGACTGGCTGGCACTGAGCCCTGACCTTTGGCATGAACTAGAATGGAGATCATGAGCCGAACCTTCTCATCCAACATTAGTACCTAACCTCACAAATGCTCTTATGAATGAATGGGCAAATTATTTCCACAGACACACTCCAGAATCTTGTGGAAAGCCCTCCCAGAAGGGTGGCAGCTGTTATAGCTGTAAAGGGGGGGACCAACTCCATACTGATGCCTATGAATTTAGAATAGGTCATAAAAGTTCCTATGGGCAAAATGGCCAGGTGTCTCAATACTCTTGTCCAAGTACTGTATGTGGGGGTTAACTACTTCAAATTGGCTGCATTTTTGAACCTGCTGTCTTGGAACAGGCCCTACAGCTTCAACAACAACACACAGTAGAAGGGGTGCTGTTGTGGGCCTACCGTGAACACCCAAGGTCTGCACTCTTCATAGTGTCTATAGAAACCTGAAAGTAGTTAGGCAGTCACGAACTAGAGGGATTCTGTGAGAACCACGGAACCAATAGTATCTCCATGTTTTACCCCATGCGCTAATCTACACCGTTTTCCATTAAACAATTAAGTCTGTAACTTGCCCCAGTTCATATAGCTTGGAAGCATAGTTTCATCTTAGCTATGGGTTCCTAGTGACAGCCTGCCGGTCCTCTCTGTGGTATATAACGACTAATCTCGCTAGAAAAAGCCATGCCGCTTTCTCCTCAGCATGACTCAAGCCATTTCCAGAGCAGAGAGAGGGAAAGAGACACTGATAAATATGTCTGCAGTGTCAGCACAGGATGTAAACACAGCTGTAATTATTGAGTGTTATTGAGCCCTGGGTTTTCAGCCCAGAGAGTGGTTGTGCTGCTCTGTCATGATGCCGGCGTTATAAATTGCACCACTTCCTTTGAAGAATCGCCGAAATATAGAACGCAAAGCAGCATAGTGGCTGGACTGGCCCACTCAGGATACCGGCTGCAGTTGGTCGTGGACGTTTGTGACATCTGGGAATAATAATAATAATAATTGATATTTTATTGATCCCTTTGGGGAAATCGTCTTTACGCCTTCCTCAACTTGCTCTTTTTGTAGAGTAAGCCGTCTGTGAAGGGCAGCCACCTGTGGGGTTAAGGGCCTTGATCAAGGACCCGCAGACGTGCTGAGGCTGGGTTTGAACCAGTGACCTTGTGA
Organism: Stomatorhinus walkeri; assembly: GCA_026784285.1. Lineage (NCBI taxonomy): Eukaryota > Metazoa > Chordata > Actinopteri > Osteoglossiformes > Mormyridae > Stomatorhinus > Stomatorhinus walkeri. The sequence goes on from JAODUD010000117.1 coordinate 19,808,383, forward strand.
TTACAGGCACACAGGCTTTAACCCACTGTCCTGGGACACAAAGCCAGAGGGTCTAAGTGCCACCCTAAACATATTATTATTAAAAATATATTATTCTGGCATTGTGGGCACAATTTCTTTAGTCCCCACAAGGGGAAACTCAATTTTATAAAAATCTGTGACTGCAATCAAAGAACTAAAAATGCGGTAAGTCTTGAATTTTGTTTGGTTACTTATCATTAATGTTAGGGCTGAGTAGGGGTTAGGATTGTCATGTTGGGATTTGGGTCATATCTATAGAAATAAATGGACAGTCCCCACAGAGGTATGAATACAAATGTGTGTGTGTGTGTGTGTGTGTGTGTGAGTGAGAGAGAGAGAGAGGGTCTTTGCTACTGTGGAGTTGCAAAAGCTTCTCAAAGGGGAAAAGTAAAGAAGTGATATCTGCTATCATGAAGATTTATTTGACGTCTAGAAGTTGCACAATGAAGATCTCTAGTAAGCTACAAAACCAAGAGGAGATACCTGGATTTTCTGACTTGATCATGAATTACTGGCTGTCAAGCTTTTTGATGCTTTGCTACGTTAATTAACCTAATAAATGACGATGGATTGATCCATCTTGTGGAGTCATGGTGCAGAAACGCCTCCCTTGTCATTCACTTGCTCCTGATTCCACTCGATTATGGCTCCACAGAGCTGCATCAATAATAAACTAAATGACATGTGATTCTGCACCCAGCTCTGATACTGTATACGTAATCTAATATTCCTCCTCTAACCCTGAAAATTGTTACAAAAGGGATTTTCCTCACCAAGATTGAACATGATGCTGAGAAAGTGAACTTTCTGGCGCAAATTCTGTTATTATACAGAAGCTTGTGTATTGCAAGACAACATGTGAAATCTTTTTTAAATGGGAAAAACACAAAGGTAATGAATTCTAAAACACTAGAGAAGCAAGGCCACTTTCTGCATTGCACCAGCTTGGTTTATGCCTGAATCTCTTCCCAGCTAAAGCTGAACCCAGCTCCTAGATTCACATTTAACTAAGCACTAGGTGTCATGATGACTGTTTTAGCCTCTAGGTTTCTGCCATTAGAGCTGGGGTCTCCGATGGCCGACCTCCATGGGACATTCAACCATACTACACAGATAAATAAATAATACTGCAGTACTGCAGGGAACACAAATAACACTCATGCAGCTCACATAAAATGCAGGTGTAAGGGATGTTGGGATCGTCCACATTTAGCTGCTGATCATGCAAGCAGCTCAGTGGCAGAAGCAGTTCTGGAAAGGTGTGATGCTGTGAGAGCTCCCAGCAGACTGCAGGGCTGGGGAGAGCCAGCGGGTTGCAGGGTTTGGACTCTGTATTCAGACAGATAGTGGAGACCTCTGGAATGTGGGATATACATGACCTGTGAGCCAAATTGCAGGTGGGGGATACTGTTGACACTCTCCGCCCAACCCCCACACATGCCCTAGGTGAGGGGACATATGGCCAAATTCTGCGTGACAGGTCATAGTGAAATCCCATCCACAGGTTAGAGAAGATCCCAGGAATCCCATCCCACCCCTGGAGCCAGATTCCAATGCCGACAGGTTAGAGCACATCCAAGGAATCCCATAACCAGGTTACCGCGGATCCCAGGAAACTCTTCCCACCCTCAGAGCTGGACTCCAGCACCAACAGGTTAGAGCAGCTCCCCAGAATACCATCCACAGGTTAGACAGGATCCCATGAATACCACCCCCAAGGTAGAGTGGATCTCGCTAATTCCATCTACCCTCAGAGCCAGGCTTCAGCACTGGCAGGTTAGAATAGATCCCAGGAATCTGATCCCACCCTCAGAGCCAGACTTCATCACCAAAAGGGTAGAGTGGATCCTGGGAATCCCATCTGCCGGTTAGAGTGGATCCTGGGAATCCCATCTGCCGGTTAGAGTGGATCCTGGGAATCCCATCTGTCGGTTAGGGTGGATCCTGGGAATCCCATCCCACCTCAGAGCTGGGCTGACAGTCATGGGCACTTTGTGCTGACCTCAGGTTTAATGGGGGCCAGTAAAGAGTTCCATAAGTTTCCAACTCCTTACGCCATACCAAAGGGATCCAAATGAACAGCTGTTTTCTTCTGTTTATAAGACAATAGCTACTGGGGATTAGATGAAAGATTTAATTTTACTCACTGAATCTTCCATTTTGTATTTTTTGTCATTCCAAGTTATTTTTTTAAGTAAAATAGTCACTGAAATTGTATGGCTAACATACATTATCAGTATGAGCAATATTCTATAAGCTGGCTAGATTTAATCTTTTTCTCGTGTGTTACTATATGCCATCATGGTAAGAGTTACCAGAAGAGCACAGAGTTAGAGCAGCTTTTCATCTGACTGGCATCTTTACAATATGGCCGCAAAGTCTGGCGAATAGGAGCGCAGTACTGACATCTGGAATAGATGCAGCCAACCTGCATTCTTAACAAAGCAAGTAATGCTTTTAATAATGCCTTAATTTGACCACTTACAGTATTCTACACTAAGAATAATGGATTCAGTGACAACAAACAGGCAACCTGGCATTTTCTGTTTGGGATATGTTTTTAGACGATTTGGTTCTCAAGTAAACCAACTCATCTAATGCAGGGGTGTCAAACTCCAGTCCTGGGGGTCTGGAGCCGTACACATGTTTGGGTTTCCCCTCATTTAACACACCTGATTCAACTCCTTGCACCACTTTGTGCTAATTACCGCACAGCTCCTCAGTTGAATCATTTGTGGTGAATCAGGGAAAGAACAAACTACACAGGGCTCTTCCCCCCAGGACTGGACTTTGTCACCCCCTCTCTAACGTTACCAGAGAACTGCGGATATAATTACAGTAATGTAATTATAATGAATGCCTACAAATGAGACAGACCTGTGGGCCCAGCAGCTTGTGGGAACATCAAGCAGCACGTTATACATAATTAGACATTAAGCTGTACAATAAGGGTGATCACAGTGTCTGGAGAATGACAGCACAGAGGGATGAGGTCTCTGTGGGTAGGTATGTGCTCACTACTCGCCCCCCCCCCCCCGGGTGTGGCCGGGGGGGGGGGGGGGGTGGGGTGGTGGGGGGGGGGGGGGTTAATAAACGCTATTAGAGATGGAATGGCGGGTGACACTTCCATCTGACAAATGGTCTCTGCAGTGATGTCGCTGGCGATAAAGAATCGTTCTCTCTATCAGTCGTCACTCATGCTGTAATTATTACCTGTTTATGCTCGTGCCATTTGAAGACCCAGTTTGATGTTCATCTCATGTGACCATGCAGTGCAAAGAAACCAAAACATCAAGATAAGCACAGCTCTGGAGGTGTCTTCCAGACAGAAATAAACAGAGACCATCCTGTTATATTTCTCCCGGCCTCTAAGACTCCTGTCCTCCCAATCTGGCCTCTTTTCCACAGACTGCACCATTCTTACCCCCCCCCCCCCAGAGAAAGGAAGATGTAAATGTATGTGCTGATATTGGTGCCACTGGAAACTGAATATGAATGTTGTATATTTGAATCTGCAGTTATCCGCATTACAAAACTGAATCTGAATTTAATAGTTTGAATCTGAATTGCAGTAACTCGAAATAACATTTATCCTACCTTGAAAAACTCAGTTCGCAAATTCAATTTCAATCTAGTGTGACACACATCCAGGTCCTTGAGAAAAAGTAATCGACCGCAGATTCACATTGCAACTCATTTCCACGTTTACGACAGTTCTGCAGGCCGGGGTAAAGAGGAGGCGTGTGCCGGGGTGTCAGAAAAACAAATGCTGGATTTGCAGGTTTGTCATCACCTTATGATACATATGAGAATAAGCTTTACATACACAAGCGATAGCATAAACATTAACCATACGTCTGGTTAGTATATGGTAGTATATGTGGTTAAATTATTTCTGACACTGCTAGTTTATGTTAATATAGTAGACTAACACAAAACAAGATAAGGATATGAATTTTACTTCTAGTTTAGTTTAAGTTATGGCTCACCTGTTCATCTCATGTGGCTTTCTAACAGTGTTTAATGCTAAATATTTTTTTAAATAATTTAATAAATATTCATCTCGCCGATGAGGCGGAAATCAATATTAATTTTAAGTGAGTATGGAACATTATTTAGCACTTCATAATGCATAGAGAATGTAAATATGACCAATAAAGTTATTTCCATGCAATGACATTTTTGTAGTGTTCTTGTTTCTTTTCCTTCCTTAAACATCCGCATTACTGGTGTGTTTTGGTAATGAAAATTGCCTATAACTGATTACATAAAACATTACATTTTTGTGGCGAAAAAAAAACACTGAATATGAAATATTAAGCAAATGTGTTTACATCTGTGATACACTCAAAATGGTGAATGGGGCGTGTTAGACAGTGCAGACACGTGACTGGCAAAGACCGATGCAAGGTTTGCTACTGAAGGAAGGGATTCGCAAAAATTCACAACTGGGTATTTAAAAAAAACTAGACATGGTCATGTCACCATTATGCTCAGTCGAGGGACCAAATAGTAAAAGAGATGATTGACAAACATCATCTAGGAGTGTGGATCAAGGGAGAAAACAACGATGGTGAATGGTTGGAGAAATGTTGAAGCTTAAGTGACGAGATATTGTTACACGATAAAAAAAATGTATAAAAATTAGTGTAAAACAGTACTGGACACATTCCTGCAGGGTGTCCAACCTTGGCTGTAACCTTACTGTGGCAATAAAAGCTGAATCTGAAGATGTGTCGTTACTGCATTGACCGTGAGAGCGACGGCGGGGGGTGTTGGGAACAACAGAAGCGCCTGAACAACACTGTCGGTACTGCGCACGGTGCCCCGCCACTCTCGCGTGACACTTGTCTCTGAGTAGCAGAGTACCAGCAACCTCTGAGAAGTGGTGGTACGATAAAGATTAAGATATAGCAGTACCGGTACTGCTTAATTCTTATTACGTATATGATCCCGCATTTGCGCTTGCTACACCCCAGCACACGCCTCCTCTACCCCGACCTGGAGAACTGTCATAAACGTGGAGATGAGTTGCGTTGTGAATCTGCGGTCGATTACTTTTTCTCAAGGACCCGGATGTGTGTCACACTAGATTGAAATTGAATTTACGAACTGAATTTTTCGAGGTAGGATAAATGCTATTTCGAATTACTGGAATTCAGATTCAAACTATTAAATTCAGATTCAGTTTTGTAATGCAGATAACTGCAGATTCAAATATACAAAAGTCATATTCAGTTTCTTGTGGTACAAATATCAGCCCATACAAATGGCCCTGAAACCTATAAGTAAGGAGTAAGAAACAAGCAATAAGTGACGAAACTCCATCCATCATGTCACTGCGAGTCATTGCATGCATTTAGCTCAAAAAAAAGGATATGTGCTTTGTAACAGACTAATTGAAATGGAAGAACGTGTAGGCGATTATGTGCTTCAGATAAGTCAGAAAATAAAAGAGGACTAGCCAGCGCTCTTTGCCGCTTAAATGGCTTGGGCCGGCCTGCCTTTTTCTCCTGAATCACCAGCAGAAAGCGTTACGCAATGTAAATGTCACAGAATGTGTACCCCATCATTACGGTGCATTACATCGCGCGCGCTGAGTGGAGGCTATTTATATAAAAGCACTCACAAAGCAAGCTGGATAAATCCATGAAACAATCTGGGAAGTAGCGTCATTCCTCTGATAGGTGCGAATGAACCAGCACCGCAGCTGCACTAAACGACAGAGTGCCGACATCCCCTGAGTATCTGCCGTAAAATGGTTAACCTTGGATTTGCATACCTAATTAGAATAAATACAATTACAATATTTACATTATTTCATGAGCCCATCAAAATTCAGTAACGACTTCTCTAAATAGTTGATCTCGGGAAATTCGTAAGGTTGGGTGCACACTGGATAGGAAATCAGTTTTACGGTATTCTGGAAACACACAAACAGCCTTAAGACTTTCTGAGGAACCTCCCTTTCGTCTTCAACTGATGGCGTTTGCTGATTCTTGGCGAAAGGGGACAGTGTGAATATGATATGCTGAGAACTGGCCATCGTTATTCCTGATGTTCTGTAGGCCTGGTAATCTGTGGGTCACCTGAAGACCTGTCTGCCTTCGGCCAGATACATGCAGCCTCCTCTGTCACAGAGGACCCATGGGCTGACTCTCAGCCAAACTGCCACAACAGGCTTCTCTCTACTTTCGCAGTGGGTACGGCTCCACGTCAGGTCACCACCTCTGCCACCCCCCCCCCCCTCCACTCCACCAGCTGTGCAGCAGCAGGATTTCAGCAGAAGTGATTCAGGCCAAATGCCGTGCACCTCGCTCTGGACTCAGATGTCTTGCAGTGGCTGAGTCGCCGTACTTTTTACAGGTACTGCTGTTGCTAGGAAATATCATGTCATAATTCGGAACAATATTTGGCACTTTAGATTCCTATGTAAATCCTGTAAGTCCTAAGATAAATTCTATTATTGTTGAATATGCGTGAAGATGGCAGCTCATGAATATTCATGCATGGTTAGACAATTCACTCCATTTTAAGCCTAGCTACCAAAGATGTGTGCAGATCCCCAACCCGCAATTACTCAGGAACAAAATATATTCATGGCCGGCCCACTCATAAATATTCATGATGCAGCATTAGCACGCATCTCAAGATAGCTCACCCTCCGAGAAGATGGGCTGCCATCTTAACCCTTTTCTTTAGAGAAAAAAAATAGGGTTAGCAGTTAGCACCAAAACATACTAAAGAGCAGTATGTGGGGTAACCTGAACCACCTAGAGGTCCTAGTCAATTAGTCCCCATTGCGGCAAAATTATATACTAATTTGTATTCATTATTATGCATTATTATTCAGAATTATTAAATGAGTGTGTATTTTGCTTGCATCTACTCTTAGTTTCAGTCTAGATTAATCTCTAATTAACCAGTTCGAAAAAGAATTACCTACAACTCGATCTGAATCTCAGACGTCGAACCACGAACGCCAACCTAAGATAAATTGTATGCGCGAGGAAATGAGTCATGTGGCACGTCTCTCAGTGGAAACAAAGGGTAACGCTTCAGTCTCAGTCTCGCATTCGCTGTGATGGCACCGTGCATGTTTACACTAACTGAACACATATATTTAGACAGTAAAAATACATTTACAATAATACACAATAACAGTAATTAATATATAATAAAATGCATTTTAAAAGATTTCTTATTAATTATTTTAATATTAAAAATAAACAATTAATATATTTAATTATAATAGTATAGTTATGCTGAGCGGGGACTGAATGGAGACAAAGGCGAAGACGTCAGGGTATCGGGGAATACAGTGTTTAATTACAGGTAAGGCAGGCAAAACGCAGATGGACAATACAATGACCGGACTAGGGAAACAAACTGAAACGTGGACTAAATATGCAGGACTAATGACGACAACCAGAAACAGCTGATTACACAGGGATTCCACATGGGGTTAACGAAGGGGCATGGCACATGGAAGGAGCGGACGATCTGGGCAGGACACTTTTTTTTTTTACCATTACACATTGTTTGGATACATTTATTTTCTTACTTTATAAGAAAGTAAGAAATTTGATAAATGTGCTTAGATGTGTTTAGTACAGTATATGTTCTTCTTGTTTAATCCTGTTCATTTTATATTCGATCAGAACTTGAACTTTTTAGGATTCAATCCAGAGTTCTGCTTACTCCCAGCCCAAAAAACGAGCCTCAACTCTGACAGGTGCAGTCATAGGGATGGGGGGCTGGCAGCGTGAGTTTTGCTAACTTCGGAAAAAGACACAGCTTGTCAGGTAACAGAGTGGGAGGGAGCTGTTTCCCATGACCCATTTAGGTAGCCAACCTAAAAATAGTCCTTTTGTCTTTCACTATAGTCAAGGAGCATCCATGGTTGTTTCAAAAGTAGGTTGTGGATCAAAAGCTGTGATTCCTGGTGTAGATGGTAGCATGTATTTCACTGTGGCAAAACCAGGCTGTGCACCTCTGTTTATTTTCAGCACATACCAAACAAGGAGGCAAAGAACAAGAGAAAGTGTTTGCTTTTTAAAGTTTTATTTCTTTGAATAAAAAGCACATAAGACAGTTACAAGTTATAATTTTGTGGCAAGTAGCAGTACTTCTGACATGCCCTGTCGGCAAGGGTTTTATTTTAATTTTATTTAATCAGAATGTCTTAGAATAATTTGATAGATGTAACTTCCTTAACCAGGCAGGTCAGGTAGGGACACATATAATCCGTTATTGATTACTGCTGTCACGCCCCCCTCACAAGATCAGCTGAAGCTAATTGAGACAACGATGCTTAAGTCACACACTGGCATTAGTTCAGAGCAAGGTAATGTTGCAATGCACATGCTGAGCGCTGTAACTCTGTGTTGTCTCCCCTGTTATGGTCTGTCTTCCTTGCCTTGCCCGGACCACGCCTCCTTCCTGCCCTTCCGTCCTCCGTGAAGCCCCTCGTGGATCTCCCTGTGTTCGTCGTCCGCGTCTCTGGACTGGCTCCCTGGCTTTTCACCTTCGGTTTCCCTTTCCTCAAATACGGCTTTGGATTACGTTCGGGCTTCTGGGGGTAAGGATTGTAAGGTTTCTGGCTACAACTTGGACATGGCTAATGGCTTCCCCTTGCTCGACCCCAAATATACCTGGTTGCCTTGGTTGACCTGTGCTTGCTTTTTAGACAGGATAACTGCTATTGCTACCAATAAGAAATATATGTAGATACACCCAACGGTGTCCTTCTAAAGAAGGACAATGTCACTCATGTGCAAAAGTGTAGTAACTGCAATGGTTTTATGTGTGGTGAGGGGGCAGTTTGGTGCCAGTGTCCATCCATCTTCTGCAACCCTCCATCCATATTCTGCAGCCCTCCATCCATATTCTGCAGCCCTCCATCCATTTTCTGCAGCCCTCCATCCATATTCTGCAGCCCTCCATCCATTTTCTGCAGCCCTCCATCCATCTTCTGTAACCCTCCATCCATCTTCTGCAACCCTCTATCCATCTTCTGCAACCCTCCATCCATCTTTGGCAACCCTCCATCCACCTTCTGTAGCCCTCCATCCAACTTCTGCAACCCTCCATCCATCCTCTGTAATCCATTGTCCTACTCAGGGTCCCGGGGTCTGGAGCCAATCTGTGCAAGGCAGGGAACAACCCATGATGGGCTGCCAAGCCATCGCTGGACACGTTCCAGTATGAAGAAAAACCACATGGTTCATAATCATAGCAATCATTTTTTAATTTCACATGATGTTTTTACTAGATATAAGCAAATGGCCACATTCATACCAAAAAACACACTTGAGATGTACGGCACTCAAGGGAAAAAAAATAAACTTAGAAAATATAAAACGTTTACATGAACTTTATATGTTAACACTTTACTTAAGTCCATGTTTTTAGTCATTTAGAAACACATGCATAAGAAATAATAATGCATTCATAAAGCATTATAAACATGGTTATAAATATTTATCATAAGAAACAAATCAGTGACACACACTTACAAAAATGCCCTTAAAGACATACTCCTGCTTCTTCAAATGTATACTCACATAACAAGGCAGGTGTCTTTATAAGCTCTCATCTGCAATGCACTATAGATACTGTTATAAAACATCCTTAATGTTTATATGAGCCATTATAATGCATTATAAAAGTATCTATAGTTCATAATAGATGAGAGCATCATACTGTAAGGCAGTCATAATGTATAATAAACATGGCTATAATGTATTACGCCTTTTGTAAAAACTTATAGGCATGTTTATAATGCTTTATGAATGCATTATAATGCATTATGAATGTATGTATAAATTACTAAAAACATAGCCATAAGTGAAGTTTCCCTTTACATTTTACCATTTATGACAACATATGGCTTTAGTAGGAATTGTGTTTATTGTTTGTTCTTTCTTAATAAATGTTTATATTGATTTTATATTATTCTAATGAAACACACATATGATCTCAATACAGATGCTCCTCTACTTATGAAGTTTCAAACATACGAATGAAGAGGGCCGTAAGTCCAAATTGTGTTCCTTGGGCTCCCGTTTCCTGTCCGCAACATCAATTTTTTTTCTGCGCGCCAATTCTGCCGCGTAGCAGCATAGCGTGCATATTCCCAGCATCCTAGTTCTTTGTACTTGCGTATACCCTTAAAATGATGTTGAATAACAACTTACGAACATTTCAAGTTACGAACAGCTGTTTGGAACATATCTCAATCGTAAGTAGAGGAGCGTCTGTATATTGAACCAGTTTAATTAGACATGAATTAGACATGAAAAAATTCATGTTATGTTCTCAGAACACAAAACGAATGCATCAACTGATAAAGGACGCTCCTTTTCAAAATGCTCATTCTAATTGCTTGGAACCACTGTCCATGATTCACTCGAGTTCATTCAAAGAAATAGAAAAACTAAAACTGACAAAACATTCATATAGTATGTATTGTGCATCAGTGTAGACCAAAATGTTTGACAAAACATTAATTTAACATGTATTTTACATGAATAAAGGACATATTACTAATGACACATACATTTAATATGGATTTATGCTTTTGATGGTACGTTAACTTCATTTGTAATTCACAAGAATAAAGGACATATATGTCTAATAACACAGAAAGTGAATATGAATTGTACATTCAATTTGAGTGTCATATATAGAGCTTATATGACTTGGATAAAAATGCAAAAGAGTCATATATTGTTTTTTTAAAACTTCACACACCATTCACCCCTCTGGGAAACCTGGCAACACTAATCCACTTAAACATGTTTTTGGACTGTGGGGGGAAACCGGAGTACCCAGAGGGAACCTCGCAGCACCGCAGGGAGCAGATGCAGACTCCACACACATGGAGCCATGACAGACTCAAACCCAGGTCCCGGAGATATGAGACAGCAATGGTGAACAGTGCACCCCGGTGCCAGCTGGCCAGTATCCACTGGATCGTAATTCACACAGGGTCCTGAGGTAGTGAGGTGCACAGAAGCAGGACCTTTCAATTGCCTGCTCTGCTGGCTAAGAAACCAAAAAGTTGCTAAATTAATTTCTGTGGGGGTTTTCTGTTGTACCTTTGAGTGAAGCATTTAAGAAACGGTCTGACAGTAAGACATTCAGCTGTGTGAATATAATCTTGTAAAGTCATTCAAAGAATGCATTCACGCTGGCAAAATGCAAGCCTTCCCTTAGAGATAAGCAGTTTTACTGATGTGTAAATTTCTCTGTCATTAGTGTAAGTGATCAAAGATGTCAGGTGTCTCTGCTACCTAATTCACGCTTTGCCAATTCAGCCGCATTTGTTTAAATTCTGCTGTCATTCTCTTCACGGCCCCATCATGCAGGGCACCCAGCTAAATAAGGTGTGACAGCCTCGATGTCATTGTCAGTCTACCACCCAAAGTCTCCCCATCCTTTTCATCCTAGGTCTCACACCAGTTCCTGAGCTACCCAAATGATGTATGAGTGAACCAACCCCCCCCCCCCCCCCAAGACCACCCAATCTCACTCGGCTTAATGAACCATTAAGCAGGAGTAACATTCTACCACAAAACTTCCACAACAAAATTAGATTTCTGCCCGCATGCATAAAGGCAGGTTAAACGCAAAATAGTGACATCAGGGAACAAATGAAGCTACCTTTTCTCCACATTTTTGTCAGAAAAGGGGATGGAAATCTCTTAGGCTGGATACCCTCAGGGTCTTGCCGGGGGAGAGGAGGTGCTCTGTGTGAAGGCTGAGGAGATGGGCTGTGCTTGGTTTGGTGCGACAAAAGGTAACATGCTCTCAGAAACACACCATGCCATTTGAATGCAAAAATGAAACACAAGCTCTCAGCTGTGAGAAGGTGAGGTATGTTAACATATGTGTGCTGGTCAAATGCAGAGCAGGATCTGAAATCTGGTTCCTGTAAATTCCCGGGGGGGGGGGGGGGGGTAAATATGATGAACAAT
>JAODUD010000117.1:19881504-19895476 GCA_026784285.1 Stomatorhinus walkeri
TCCCTTTAAGCAGTCTGATAGTCATCCTCTAACGTGGACTGGTGTACAGTTTATTACCGTCCCTTTAAGCAGTCTGACAGTCACCCTCTAACGTGGACTGGTGTACAGTTTATTACCGTCCCTTTAAGCAGTGTGACAGTCACCCTCAGACATGGTGTGATGGTGAATGGTTCTCACACTAAGGACCTCTAAGCTACTGCTCTGTTCCCTCCCTTTGGTGATATTGAGAGTTGCTGACAGAAACCAGATGACTTTTCCCCTCCCATCCTCTTTCCCTTTCCTTCCCTTCTCCTGGATAAGCTTCTCTCCATATTTGGGTTTGTACCCGTAGTGGAGTTTGAGGGAGTGGGGGGAGGTGTGAACACCACCGATGACAGACGCTAGGGGGGTGCCTGCACTTTTCGCTCACTATTAATGTTAATCCAAAGTCCTTCGAAACATTCTAGATTGTTTGAAAAGACAAAAAAAAATAATATTTTACCACTTGTGTCGTATTGCTTATTTAATGAAGCACCAGCATAAACTTAAGAATTTATGCTTATATAAAATATGTCGATATTTATTAATAATAAAACCCCAGTGAGGAATCAGGGAAGGCTGAAAAGACAGGTTTTGTGTATTTAAACTGTTATATTTAGTAAAGGGCATATTCCGTACAATAAATATATAGAGTGCCAACAAACACCATTAGAGACGCTACCGCAGCTCGTTCTCACCAAGAGGCCTAAGATTAGCAGTTTGAATATACATTCCGGTCTATTTAAATATATTTTAACTGTGTCGTATGTACTGTATGCTATTTCTTAGACACAATACTAAGAACAATATGTTCAGACATATTTATTTGGCAGGCCACCATAGTAAATACTGTAATAACTTGTTCTAAAAAATGAATATAAAAAATTCACTGAATATTCTCTTATCATAAAATAAGGCGATTGCTTGTAGAATCTGAAACAATCCTTAACGATTCAAGGAAATAACATTCCACCTAACCCTTACAATAATTACATTCTTTGGACACCACCCCCTGCTGGTTGGCACCATTCATAACAACATTACATAAATTCTTGTACCATGCAATATTCCTTGTGTTTTTTCTTTGAATAGAATGTCACTATAATCCATATACCATACAATATACATTATGCTTTTTTTTCTTTTAATAGGGGATATATTGATTTTTCTGGTATTTTAATGTACATTTTCCCTACCAACCAAATCAAATGCTTTTCCAGAATAATTGAATCCTAAAATCTAGTGACTCTTATGGGAGATTATTATTTAATCCAGGTTAGTTTTATTATCGTGACGGAGAAGTCCTTTGACAGTCAGCATCTTCTTCAGGTCTCACTTGAGGTCAATGAGACAGTCAGCATTGTCATGGCCAAATAATCAGTGCTGTTGCGGCCAAATGGTCAGTAATGTTGTAGCCAAATCACTTGATCACAGTAGCTTTGAACTGCTAATATCTAATAGCTTCTTTTATGAATTCTGACAAACATACCCTTGCCGAAAGCCTCTTTCTCCCTGTATAGGAAATGTGTCTCATGTGGCTGCTGTTTGTGCACTATATGCCATATGGGCCGGCAGGAATGAGGGAAATGAACTTGGCCGCCACAGAGGCTCTTTGTGTTGAATAGGTTCTTAAAAACAAACTAAACACTCTTCCTCTTTAACCGACCCCTCAACGTATGACATCATCGTCTGCAGAGATGCAGGGGAAAGAATTTGGCTTTAGTGAGCAGAATAGAAGAGAGGCGTTGTGCAGAAAAAGAAAGAAAAAAAAAACAACAGAGAAGCAGGACAGAAATGCTGGATCAATTCAGCTCAGTAATGTTTTGGAAGGCATAAGGAGAGAAACCCAGTGTTGTGGTAAGAATTATCTGAGGATCGTGTTAAATTAATCCAGTGAAGAAGGATGGGGAAAGCACTGGGGTTGTACAGTACGTTATGCTTTCGGTTCTAACGTGACTGAATAGTCTATGCATAAAGGACTTTCAGATAGGCTTACACATTCAGTACAATTAAGATTCCGCCAGTTGGAACTTTTACTTTTACTGAATCAATTGTTTGTCTTGTTCTTTTGCATATTGCATTCTGATGAGACATTTCTCTTTTCATTAGAAAAGACCAGTGTAAGTAGAATAGTGTGATACATGAACGCAGTGTTTGCACACAGTGTTTTATAATACAGATGTTTTTGAGTACATGGCGTTTTCCCACTGTAATACTTATTGTAATCTGCTAGTTAAACTTTATGTTTTATAAATGTATCTCTTTTCTTCTTTTTTGTAAGGCACGTATGCACGACCCAGGCCTCGAGCACATTTATCACGGGAACCCGAGTGAGAATGCAGACTGTCGGCCCGTGAGCTAGCAGGACGCGCTTTGTAGTTTGCTGTTAGGCTTCGCTGGAGGACACGCTCCAAATGCAAGCTGCAAACCTGAAGTAGTTAACCTTTTATGGCCTCGTAATTTCTTCCAGATGTTGGGAGCCGAGCACATTGCACAATGCTGAATTTCAGTCAAAGGAGAGACCAACAGAATAAGTTAAATTCTAAAACATGCAAAGGGGCTGAAGACGCTCGTCATGCAGTTTTCATGTCTGCTCGGCTTTTGACTGTTTTTGACCAGTAAAAGAAACCATATCATTCTAGTGTGTTTCAGTTAAACTAAATAAGATAAACTTATTATATATGAAACACCATAAAAACCAAAGTATTACGTGACACGTCTGTATATGTAAATGCACACCTTTAAGCTTAGACTACTTTGGATACGCTTGAGTCATGTGCAATGTAGCTGTTTTATGGGAAATAAAGTACTACTAAGACATTGCATGCGTGCTTCATTAGTTTGTCACGTGTGGGTTATTTAGTGCATTCCTGTATTTGTCAGTTTCAGAATGTAATTGCAGCCATACAGTCCTACACTCTCAAACCAAAACGACATTATTTGTTAAGCGTCCCGCATTTGTGGTTTTAAATTCTTTAGCCAGTATATTTGGTAATTAAGCTGCCAGTTCTGTAAGCTGCCAGTTCACATGAGATCACCAATCACCTCACTATAAACCGTCAATGTCCTGACTGGAGCTGGTTGACCGAAGATGTGAAACGGGGCCGGCTCTGTCTTTTCGGGGAACCTCAGGCAAAACTTTACTTGGGAGATCTGTCTGACAAGAAAAGTAATCATTTCGCTTCCTCCACAAAGCCGGTAATTTGGGGCTTTAGTCAGCCTACCACTCGAGACGGCCCTGGGGTAAAAAGCTATTCCTGGCTAGGCTATACTGGTGTGATGTGTGTAGTCTTTTTATACTGTGGAATTTAATTATATGTACGTACAAATAAATTCTTGTGTCGTATTTGCATTTTCGCCTTCTTGATTACATTTGTTGACTGTTTGCTCACACCCTGGTTTGCCCTTTTAATTTTTGGGCATTCTGTGTCTACTTCATGAATTAGCAAACCATCATATTTACATATGTTAAATATGTCTGAGCCTGTGTCCTGTAGCCTAATTTATTTCTTTGGGATGCAATATAAACCTGTAAGAACAAAACCAAGATTTTCTGCTTGAATTTTGTTAAAAAAAAATGGTAGGTCAAAAGATCAATAATTCATAACGAGGCACCACAATCTGGAGTGTAAATTATGATGTTTATTTTTGCAGATTCATTTTTTTTTTACCATTCACACTAAATGATGAAACTATGATGGGATGGCAGAATTGGAAAAAGATGTGGTCTCTTCTAAGATATCTCTAACATCTTATCCTAATATTGTCTTTCACTGTGTTTTGTTTACTTTTTTTCTGTGTACTTCTGTGCTGCCTATCACTCTGCTGTGGCCTGGGCACCTCACTGCCTGTGTCTGTGCCAGGGAACACCAACTGTTGACTCAAGATGCTCTTGAACGCTTTCGAGTTTTCAACAAATCATTCGTCATTGACTGGGGGGGGCAGCGTGTGGCTCAGTGGGCTAACCCTGTATACCTGTAATCAGAAGGTTGCCGGTTCAAACCCAGCCTCAGTATATTTGTTGGTCCTTAAGCAAGGCCCTTAACTCCTGGGTGCCACTTTGCAGACAGCTTACTCTACGTCGATCAAGTCAAGGGAGGCATAAAGGCAATTTCCTCATGTGGATCAATAAAGCTTTGATTATTAATATTATTAACTGGAAGAGAAGTATGTTGAGGCGAGCATAAACAAGCAGTAATTAGGGCAAAAGCAAATGCAGCGTCAAAATGTAAACATAGCCGACCAAAGGAAAGACGGACTTTAATCCTCACAGCAATTCTGTACATATTACAGCTTTGTGATGTGGAAAATTTGTAGTAATTTGCAGAATTCACTAAGCAGTGCAGTCAGTCCGCCACATCAATATAATGTTTGACAACTTTTAGGCAATGGTATCATTATTTTTAATAATGTAAACAATAAACAGGAAATCATTTTATGTTCATATTATGACACAACACCTCGTTTTTCATGCTTCCTGATTTTGTCTTTTTTTTAGACATCTTCCAAAGATGCCAGGCAGTTGAAGAGAGAGATTCCCTCAAAGAGTGTCACTTTCCTTGACTCAGTCAACGTGATATTCGGAGGTATAAGTATCATGGAGGCCCCACCAGAAAGCCTAGATGATTATTACCATTCAGGTGGCCCTGATACCATGGAGGACGTACAGGAAACACTGAACAGGGATGCTGCTATGGAAGGACTTCACTCTGACAAGGGAGCAAACTGCTGGGATCCTGAAACCACATCAGAGGAAACTTCTGCTGAATTAAAGACAATCAATATCCCTGACACAGGTGCATCTTTTCTACAAAACAGCTGTCAACATGCTGATATGCAGTCACCATACAACAATGAAGCAGCGACAGAAGGAATGAAGCAGGCCCCTTTGAACAGTGATGGTTCAGAAAAATACAACGGTCACTCAGGGTTAGTCGACACGGATTACAAAAAGCTTCTCGGGGATACAACTGTGACAGCAATAAAGAAGGA
Organism: Stomatorhinus walkeri; assembly: GCA_026784285.1. Lineage (NCBI taxonomy): Eukaryota > Metazoa > Chordata > Actinopteri > Osteoglossiformes > Mormyridae > Stomatorhinus > Stomatorhinus walkeri. Next base: position 19,886,515 of record JAODUD010000117.1, read on the forward strand.
GCCCCGCTTCGAGCTTCGGGCTTTCCAGGAAGAGAAGAAACCTTCTAAGCTCTTTGACACGCCGGTAAAAGAGCAAATTCACGTGAAGAAAGTTAGACCCTCTGAAGAGATGGCAGAGTTGGAAAGGGAACGACTGGAGCTGATCAGAGGCCAGGCAGTCAAGAAAAATCCTGGAATAGCTGCAAAATGGTGGAACCCCCCTCAAGAAAAAACTTTAGAGGAAGAACTGGACCCAGAGCAGCTTGCGTCACATAAGAGGTATGAGGAAAGGAAGCAAAAAAGGCCAGAAATGTCAAATATGCCACTAGCATCATCAAAACCGATTGCAGTCCCTGCTGTACCAGCAGAAATCAGCAAGGAGGACGTTGTCATGGAGCAGATCGGTTTCTCTGCGGCACGAAGCCAGTTCCTTCAGATGGAGAATAACAGACCAGCCCAAAAAAGAGACGTTACTCCTAAGATCTATTCTGCCAAACCCTTCAGAACTTCAAATATTACAAATGTAGAAAAACCAAACACTATAACTGCTGAGATTTATGTTACTCAAGATATCAGCCAAGTCACCGCATTGAAATCCCACAACAACTGCTACACTGTAGGGGAATCTCCCACTAATCGCTCAACTGAGAACGTACCAGAAATCGAGATTAAAGACAATGACGAAACATGGGTAGATGATGAAGGCTTCATACCTGTACGGGCTGTGATGACTTTCCTTAAGGGCGAAGAGCCAGATACCTTCACAGACTCTTCCTTTAAGCCAGAGGAAGCTGATTATGGATTCAATTATCTTTCCCTCAAATCTCAGGGGGATAAGAAACACTTCGGACTGGAAAATGTGAGTGACAGTGCTGCTCCCAGTGAGACTGTCACCATCTCTCTGACAGATCAGTCCCCTTCCATGTCATATATCGTACAGACGGTTAACATTGGGCCAGAGCTGTCAGTTAACAAGCCTCTTATGTTGGAGGCTAATGACACAGATATTCTGACAGAGGAACAACTGGAATACCACGCAGGCATTTTAGTCCAGAATGCCATCCAGCACGCGATTTCCCAGCAGACTGTGTCACAGGACCCAGAAGAGGCTCCAGGCTATGAACAAAATACTGATCTCATACTACAGCCTTTGGAAGAGATCAATAAATGTGAAGATGAGTTGGTACCTCCCCTGGAATGCAGGAGTCCTTATAAGATAATTGAAACGACTGCACCTCCAACAGACATGGACTCCAACAGTTACAGCGAGCCTCCGGATCGCTCTCCAAAATCCAGCGGACAGCCAGAGTTCAGCTATTTTAGTAAATATTCCCAGGCGGCTGAACTCAGGAGCACTGCCTCAGTAACAAGAAACCAAGAGAAGGAGGTGAGCTCGGGGCCCTTCAGGCTGCGATCTCACAAGCAAGGGACCCTCTCCATGATCGAGGAGGAGATCCGTGCAACTCAGGAACGAGAGGAGGAGCTAAAGAGGCAGAGAAAGACACAGAGCAGCCTGAAGCACGAGTCCAAGATCCTGCCATCCAGGCTGAGTCCCACAGGAAGGACGGCACCTGGTAAGGATCACACTTCGTCATACTTTCATTAAAAGTTACAATTGTTTGTTTATCCAACTCTTCAGTGTTTTTCTTTAATCCTTTTGTGGATACAGTCATACACATTTAATCCACTTTTCCACTATACATGTTTCCACCTTAAAATATGCAATCTGTTTTAGTAACATAAAACTAGTGAATATTAGCAACGTATGTGCTTTGATTTAAGTGGCAGAGAAAAGACTTAAGATGGTATGGGTTACTTAAGAGTGGACTGATTTTATCAACGACTTGGTACCATGGATTGGTAACGCTTGAGGCACAAATAATGCAGTATTGTGCTCTTACTTATGTATCAATTAACCACAAACTAAGTCTTAGTTACATTCTGATCTCATGTTCATTCATCATTAATGAATTGTGAAGCATCGTACATCTTACATAGCTGCTATATTTCTTCATAATTTCTTTGTTTTTTTGTTTTATGTGTTTGTTTAAACAATGACCGTGCAAAATAAAACATTAACCGTGTATAGCAAGGAAAGATGCATTGAACCAGGTTTTAGCAAATATTGCTGTTTTCTACCTGTAGTCCCTAAGCAGGTAAATGAAACAATAAATTAGAAACAGAGTAAAGTTTAAATGATGTATACAATACAGGTCATGAAGTCATACAGACAGTATTTCAACCCCTAATATCCCAACCCTAATAACATAAAATACAGGTCACATTAGTAAAACACATATGCACCAACTCATATGATCTGACAATATTCATCTCTTTGTTAAACTACTAAGAGATACAAAATTTGTACATAAAATGCGCTGAGTTGGTAATTTGTTCCATTGATTTATAGCTGAAAAGAAAAAAGATGATTTAACAAAAGAAGTTTTACGTTGTGGAATACTGCATTCTCCTCTTAAACTAGATCTAGTTACTTGTGTTTCTTCAGAGTATAGTGCAAAGAGCAGAATGAATGCGAATGATTTTAATACATAAACAGACATTTGAGTACATTGTTACATTTTTTAAATGTAAAATACCATATTTAGCCAATATGGGAAAATGATGATATTGACGTGTTTTTGTCATGAATTTGAAGGGCATGGTCCTAAGGTTGCTTTTTACATGCCTGAGACCAACTTCTGTAATGCAATATAAAACATGTGGAATAATCATGGCATTTAAACAGAGATACTCTCAACAGTAAGAGAGCATCTAACATGTCTAAAATTTGCCAAATTAAATTTCAATGTGTTTCCAAACTTTTTAACACGATTTTTAAAACTACGCATTGGATCAAGGTTAACACCCAAATATTTGAATTGTTCCACTTTTTTTAATTTACTGTAATATTGATACAATCTCTGAGTTTGTATCTGTTGTTTTTTCAACATTTATGTAACTCGGTGACTAAGTACTAAATATTTGTGGCCCCTTAAGTGAAGTGTTTCCCCGAATTTTACATCGTTAATCAGTGACAAAATTGAGTGACTCACTACACTTATAAGGGGTGCTGCTGTAAAGCTAGAGACATCTGTAGACTTTAATCTGCAGTGATTCTGTGACAACATAAAAGGATGACTATGTGTGTTATCTGGAACAGATTTAGTACATTTCCTATATTGGGACAATGTTTTCTTATTGCATTTGCATTTGTGAAAGCTGCATGAAAGTGCTGAGGGGGTGTGCTTCTGATAATACCTACCAGAGAATAAGTGAATTAACACATTTCTTCCGTGTAGGCAAGATCGAGAAGATTCGGCCCCCACCACCTGTCTCACCCTCGTCGGAGGGCTCCCCAACACCGTCCATTTCTGATGTCAGCAGCGATGACTCCACGGGCCCCCAGAGGGCCAAAAATTTCATGCAGACTCTGATGGAAGATTACGAGACTCACAAAGTGAAGCGTCGAGAGAAAGTGGAAGATGCCAGTGTAAGCATCCATGTGCCGGTGTCTGTCAGGACAGCTGCCTTGTGGGAGGACAGAAGTGGCTGCAAATCCACGTGCTTCCTGTTCCGCCACATTCTTAGCTCCACCATTATGAAACCATCTGAAACTGGGGCCACTTCTGTTATATCGTTAATATTAACTATTTCCCCCCAAAATCACTAAAGTACGTCTGTTTGTCTGTCTGTCTGTCTGTCTGTCAGTTTGGCAACATATCATAAACCATTCATCAGAGGCTATTGTATAGAACCCATGGATTACCTGTATAACTGTTTTAAAATCATAAATGCAAGAAAATATTTATTCATAAGAATTTACTAGAATGAGATTCAAGATGAAATAAGCCAAAAAAAATAGGAACTAATTTCAGTGCAGTGATGGACTGAATTCATGAAGGGAAATTTGTTCATTTGTTTTCTATTCACATCAGGTCACTCTAGGACTGGGGTGTCAAACTCCAGTCCTGGGGGGCCGGGGCCCTGTGCAGCTTAGTTCTTTCCTATTCCAGCACAAATGATTCAGCTCAAGAGTTGTGTGGTAATTAGCACAAGGAGTTGAATCAGGTGTGTTAAATGAGGGGAAACCCAAATACTGGTTAGGGCTCCGGCCCCCCAGGACTGCAGTTTGACACCCCTGCTCTAGGATAAAGATTGTTCTCCTCTTTTGTTTCTATTTGGATAGGTTCTAGAGGCTACAAGAGTCACGCGTCGAAAAAGCAACATGGCGATACGATGGGAAGCAGGGATGTACACCAACCAGGATGCAGCAGAAGAGGAAGAGGGTTAGGCCAGCGTCGCCAGCGTCGGGGCACGCGGCTTCCCCATTATTTATTTGCGAAAGACTTAACCTGAAGTATTAAAGGCTGATTTTAATTGGCAGTCAAGGCAAGTACAGGAAAAAGCTGCAATATCAAAGGCTCATGGGCCATTTCCTTACATTTCAGGTTTTCATTTTTCATTTTCTGCTTATTACTGGTTGTGTTTTCATTTTTGCCATCTTTTGAAATATGCAGGTGTGCTTATAATGGAAATGAAACTCATGGGTATGGTTTATTCCGACCTTCATCCTAGGAATTATTATCTATAGTTTTGTATGCTGTAGTTGCGTTTATAAATAGATATTATTTCCCTATATAGGAAAAGTTAGAAGGGGCCACCAATGATAGTGGGTGTTTTTTTTCTTCAGGTTTAATTGATATCAGTTGAAATATTTGAAACATTTAAGTGACACTCATTTATTGTGATTTCTGGGTGTCGCTACACAGCTTTTCTGAAAGTGTGTTTAATACTCTTACTGCACTTGGGACAGTGTTGATACTCATCTATTCTGTAGCATATAAAACTGGCCAGGACAGAGAATCTACAGTATATGGAAGATCAGTGAGGAGGTTGGATACAGACTGCAGTAGGACTGAAGAAATTGAGAGACCCCCAGATGCAAGAATTGAATTAACTTTCCTGTCCCACAATGTTGTTACACAGACCTTCCTCTGGTCCTGTTCTTCTGTAATCAAGAAGTAAATGGGTCAGGGAGCAGAGCTGCTATTAATGACAAATTAATCATTCATAAATTCAAGTGCACATGAACATGGCAGAACACTAGTGGGATTATTATATTAGGGTCAACCTATTACATGATATTTTATGATATGCCCTTTTCAACTTTAAATACATATCAGAAGCTTTAACACTTCTTAGCAGCCCTCAAAGTAACAGAATCATTTGCTAAGATATTTAGGGAAGGTTAACCTTTTGTTAGGGAAGGTTATACTTTTGCTGAATCCACAGTAACACCACAGCTCAGTTAAGCCTCCTTAACTTTGTTTAGAACCGAAGTATGTGCAACAGTAATATATGTATAGTTGGGTTTGGGTTAGGGTCAAGGGTTGGAGTTATGGTCAGGGTTATGTTTAGGGTAAGGTTTAAGGTTAGCTTTAGGGTAAATCACCAGTACATCCATTTTCTGATTGTGGGTATTTCAATTATTACAATAATAAGACAGGCTGGAGCCTCTGAAAGTTAATTATTTTTTAAGACAGCTGGGAAAATAACAGCTCAGTATTTAAGGTTAGCTAAATGTTTTACTACATTGTGGATTTATACTAGTAAGATGATTATAGAGTAATCATCATGAAATCTGTTGTGCTTTTTAGTAATTTAATTTAATACTTTTGACCATTTGTGTTGTATTCCAAAATCCCGCTTGCTTTTTGTTTGCAGCTTAGGAACTGCTACTGACTTAAACTAAAACTTATTGTTTTAGTGTAGCTTGGACAGCTACTGGTTTGCTGTTTGTCTGCTCATTTTCTGTTGTGCATATTTTGATTATCCATTGAAGGTGATGTATACATTCATTTTGGACAGTAACGACAGTGAAAACCCAGACCGGCAAATACACTTTCAGTAGGAAACGTTGAAAGCTGTACAGATAACAGTCGCTGCTTTCATATCTTTCTAGTTTTTACATTTACAATGACATGTCTAGCTGATGCTTTTGCCCGAAGCGATGTGTACGTGAAGGTAAATAGCACATCACAGACATATTGTCAAGGAGTCAGCTAAACGTAAGTGACCTCGAAAGCCTCGAAAGAAGGCCCAAGTACATGGGTAAGAAAAACATCTTTCTTTCAGAAAATTCCATATTTTAATCATTGACATACTCACCTCTTTCTTCTCTCCTTTAGTTCCTGTCCACATCTTCGTTATTCCTATGGCAACATACCTGTACTCTACACTATAGTCTCATTATCTTGTGTTATGTCACAGCTCCTGAAGTCAAGCTGCTTCCCAGATTCTTCGCTGCGAAGTTAGTCGCTCTGCGCACTGCAGCTACTCGGTCACTACTAGCCAAAGATTCCTGCTTAGTCACGTGCAAAGAAACGCCGTGAAAACTGTCTGGTGTCATGCGCGTGAGCACAAGTGTTAATACTTGAAGCGTGAATGACCATCCAAGTCGCCTGAGTAATTCGTAAACGAACTGATAACCCAAAGTACTGCAGCAATAACTATGGAGAAATTAACAAATAACCCTTAAGTGTATTTTTCATGTAAACACAGGATAAATAAATATTGCCTGCTATGCAGTGAATGGCATGCAGAAAAAGAAATATAAATTATATTAGTAACTAATGACTCCAATTCCAAAGAAATTGAGAATGAATGTGATTTGATGAAAATGCGTGTGGGTGAACTTTGCTCAGTGAGTACCATGGTAAAATTTTGTAATTGTTTAAAAGCTTGTGCCTGTGTTTAGGTGGAAATTGTATAGATGTATTATGGGGTTAGAAAGTGGTGTATACAGGATCTAGCGACGGAGAAATTCATTCTTAATTTCATTTATGTTTCTTCTTTATGTGTATGAAAAACTAATATTTGAGTTTTTTTCTATTTGTTGCCTTTTCTATAGTTTTATTAGTTTTATTGTTTAATATATTGGCTTCATATATCTCCTATATGCAGCAATATACAGTATAGTGATCCTTCAACATTGTCTACCTTCAAAAATTTCCAGTGGATGTTTTTCTCTAGCATACCAAATTACAATGTCAGTAGAGTTGGTAGTAAGAAATTGTGAAGTTCTGCTGTGAGTGTTAATAATTAGTGCAGAGTAATTAATGCTGTAATATGTTCTTTAATCATTTTTGCATATTACACAGCACAAATGATGTCGTTTCATAAAAGACTTGAGATGGGATGCTAAGGGTTATATTGACTATATTGAAACTTTAATTTAAAAAAGATTAAATCATGCCTATTATTAACTATTCCTTACGGAAACACCATTTCCGTACACTGTATAGTACTACAGGCTCACCGCGGCCCTGTAGTATACAAGCACAATGGAAGACGGATGCAGCCTGCCATTTCCACACTTCAGTCCCACTGTCAATAGTTTTAATCAGTGAAATATAAGCTTTCATTCCTTGTTACTATAAAAAGAGCAACTACCTTGTTTTACCTTGTTGTTGCTTTGACTCCATTGATACAAGTTAAAAATATAGCAAATTACTGTGTTGAGATCTGCTATTGCTAAAAATTAGCAGCAGAAAAAGCTGCAGCAGCTGTCAAACTGCAGGAGGAGAGATGTGCAGGTCAGATGCAGCTCAGCGGGGTTTAGTCTGTGTGTCCTGGAGAGCTAAGCTTTCATTCTCTGCCGGAGTTGATGTCACAGTGACATCCAAATGATCAGATCTATGTTAGCTATTTAGCCCTGTATAAATACAGCTCCTTAGTGCTTGCTGTTCCTGATTTAGAATGGCATTAATTTCTAAACATTTCATTGTGACCTTTCTTGTGAATATATTGTACTTAATCAAAGCAATAAGATCCATTTAAAGCACCAGTATTATTACTGTCACACTGTGTATCTGAATATGAGATTGTGATTTGCAGATGAAACTGTAGAGGTAATAATTTTTTTTCTAATGATGATAGTCTGTACAATTTTCTGCATATTCATATATAATAAGGCATTTAAATTCATTTATCTGACCTAACAAATCGTAACTGTTAAACATTTATACAGTTATATGGATCTGTTTGTTATAGAAGGAAATGTAATTCAATAATTCAATGTAATTACTGAGAATAGGAAGCCAGTATTTTGATGAATCAATGACTTTTACAGTTTGTATTTGTTAATTAATTAATATGTTAAGTTGCACTATATATATATTTACATTATAACTACATTTACAAAGTATATCAATATTTTCTAAACATTTTGAACTTCAATGCCATGAATTTCCTGATTGCAAGTTATAAAATATGTTGTGTTCCTACTAGAATGAAGGTATTGGAAAATATTATGCATGTTCATTGTATTTAACCAACATTCTATTGCTTTCTATTTTTACAGTAATATTTTGGCACAATGGAACTGATACAATATTTTTTTTTACCTATTAAAAGCCATATTTCTTTCAAAGAGTGAAGATCACTTTTTACAAAGTTGCAAATACCACATTGAAGCAATATGCAATATTTCTTACTATTATAAATTGTTGGAGAATCTGAAATTTGTGTGGCCCTGTCAAAACCGTTAAAAGTGATGGTACATAAAGCAGTAAAAACTTCTTAAATAGAGCTTGTAACAAATATTATGTATCTTTACCTTCTAAACACACTTTTTCCTGGGTGTTGCAGAAGACAACACAAATGGCACCAAATTAATCATTTCTATGTGTGGTGTAAACAAAAGTTCAATCATGATTCCTGTTAAATTTATTTTAATTATGGATAGTGTTGCAGAATATCATAAAACCAATTAAAACCGTATCGTTTTACACGTACGAGAGACCTATAGACAACGTGAGAAAGACAGTGAAGGAGAGGAAACAACAGAGGTAGAAAGTTCAGGACCAGAAAGTAAAAATCCAGACCAAGGTTTTGTTTCAACCAACCAGTTGAGTATAAAGAGTCACAGTCACAGAGTTACTCAACTGGTTGGTTGAAAAAAAACCTTGGTCTGGAATTTTGC
>JAODUD010000117.1:19895700-19925141 GCA_026784285.1 Stomatorhinus walkeri
ACCAAGGTTTTGTTTCAACCAACCAGTTGAGTATAAAGAGTCACAGTCACAGAGTTACTCAACTGGTTGGTTGAAACAAAACCTTGGTCTGGAATTTTGCTTTCTGGTCCTGAACTATCCACCACTGGGAAACAAGTGAGTCCAAAGGTAAGTACAGGATGAAAAGATATACAAGTCATAATGTCTAAAAGCAACTGACTGTCCGCCCTTCCTGGTAGGGGGCCTGCTTGTTCTAAATACCCTGCAAACATGTGACACACTCCAGTCTGCCAAAACGTCTGTAAATTTCCATAATGGCTCAGAACAGCTGCTCTGCAGGATGCTGAGGATGTTTCATCAAAGAAAAGCATAGTGTCTGATGTCTTATCATTAGTGTCTGTCATGTGATTATTGCTACAAAAAGACTGCAGTTGTTAGCTGTTGATAGCTAAAAATGATACAAATGAACTTCAATAAGGTTCATTGCTTCTTCAGACTTTCATCACCCTGAGCTCAAAACGTCTTATGGCTGGATCTGGGTTCAAGTATGAGGTAGGTCCTTGTGCTCTTTGACAAGGTTACTCAACAAGAATTTGTCCTGTAAAATATTTTCACAATATGACGACTGCTTTGGATAAATGCACCAGCTTTTATGTAATAACAAAAAGAATGTACTTAGGAAAAACAAGACAGTGCTGTTTATCTAAATAACAGGCTAGTAGGTGCCAAATCTGTCAGTATTCAGTAGTTAAAGAGCAATTTGCTTAAATCACATTTGGGGACCAAAATGTGTGGTAAAACCTGAAACATCCTTACTTTAGATGACATTTTTCAGGTCCCCATTTGGATAAACACTATTTTATAAAAATCTGTGCATGCAGTCACAAACCAAACATTCCAAAAGTTTTCAGTTTTGTTCGGTTACTTATGGTAAACGTTACCGTTGGGTAGGGGTTAAGGTTGTCCTGAGTCTCCGGACCACCGGTTTAGAAAATACACGGATGGATTGTTGGATGGATGGATGGACAATGATGGATAGTTTCTGGCATAACAGAAGCCAGCCATGGATATTGAAATTACCAAAGTATTAGCGGTTGGGGATTGGTTTACAATATGCTTCTCACACTCCAGCCAGGTAGATGGCGGTATGAATGTTTTATATGCTTATTGTCCTCTGTAAGTTTCAGGGAAGTGCTGTTTACACTCCAGTCCACTAGATGGCAGTGTGCATTTTCTGAATACTCATCTTCCTCTATACGTTTCCACCCGAATGCTATTTCACACTCCAGCCCAGTAGATGGCGATATGTGCTTTATGTATGTTAATTATGTGTATGTAGCCGTTGTATTATTTTACAGGACCTTTACGTATTTTTAAGGGTAGATTCGTGTAAGTAATGAAGTGTGTTATTCGTAATAAGCTGACTGCTGTTTATTTTTTTCCGTAATCATAAGAATTAATTATAGTTCATAAACAGCACCAATACAATCTGTAGACAGAACTTTTGCTAGTGTTTGATATAACTCGTGATGTTCGTGGTTATCACATATACCGTAGATTTTGTTTATTTGGCCGACGCTCTTATCCAGTACGACGTGCATTTTTTGAGACAGCCTGGCTAGACGGTCTGCTCGTATATTCGGAATAATATAATTAGCACCCTCGTTTGTAATGTTGGTGTTCGATATAAAAGGATGGTTGTATGTTTTGGTTTGCTGGTAATTTCACGCAGAAAATGTGACTGTTTGCTGTGTGCCTTTTTATTTTACACATTTGTACATTTCCAGGCGCTGATGTTGCTAATCTGAAGAAATGACCTCAAATCCTCCTGGCCAGGGTGAGTGACACTTCATGGGTTGTTAGTTTATTTAAAGATGAATCGATTAATTGGCATGTTTCTTTTGGTTTAAGCTGAGATCAACTTCTGAAAGTGTGTCTTCGTTCTTGTTAGCATTTAAAGCCGATGCTTACTAGTGACATGTTTGCGTTTGGTCAAAGATGCTGAAGGGACACCTCATGTTTTAAGGCTTTTTCTGGAGGATATACATGCTGTCATACGCGGATCTGGGGAGGCAGTGAAACCTGGCCACCCCGTCGTATTCGCATTTTGGTTAAATAAGACTTTGATTTAGAAAAAAAACTCCTTTTATTACGGAACTGTTTCTGTCTCTTTATACTAATAAAGAATGAGCTCAGTGCTGCTGAGCTAAACGTGCTCTCAGAACAGCACTAATACGGAAGTTTGGGAATCTATTACTTAGTGTAAGTTTGTTACCTAAAGAAATCGATACATTAAATGTGTATTATAATTCTACCACTGCCCGCATTATGATCAATGTAGAGTTATACCGTTTAGGGACCTTAAATATTCCCTTGTTATCTAGATTCCTTACATTCATGTTTAGATGTATGTGCCTCCCCAAATAACTTCTGCTCCCACCTTGGCTACCCCACTGAAAATGTTCCATCTTTGCCACTGCATGCTGTAAAGTGCAAGTCTGTGTTAAAATACTCCAAAAGTGTGGTATGAAAAAAACCCATACTCAGGAAAAAAAAGATTACCCTGAGTATATACACAGATATAAACACAGATGCTGTGTTTTTTGGTATATAATTTAATCTGAAAAAAAAATGCAGTACAAAACATCAAAAACACCAAAGCAGTGTACCAGAAAAATGAAAATTGTCTAAATTAAGTAATCTTAGACTATTTTCCTTGCCTACATCTTTAGACAGACTGAGCTGTTGATTAACATCCATCAGGGAATCACCCAGCATGTCCTCCGAATTTTTCTTCAGCAGTTCCCAGATGCAGGGTGCTTGTAGATTTCTTTGGTTCCTTTGTCAATTTTTTTTCTATACAGGTTCTATAGGATTGAACTTTTTACTGGAAGTAAATATCCAAGCACTGGTGTGTGTTTAAAAACGCCGATACACAGACATGCAGTGCCTTTGTCATTCTTTGTGGGACACTTCTGTTTCAGTCACTAATATTTTTTCGGCGTTTTGTGTGACCTCATGGTTCTTGCAGTCTTTGTCATTAATCAGAAGGTAACCCACTGACAGGTTTTCAGAACAAAAACCGAGTGGCCATTCTAGCTGAGCTGGATAAGGAGAAAAGACGACTGATCCAGAATCAGACCATGAACAGTCCGGGGGCCAGGTGACGAGCATGCCTTTACACTTTGCTTCCAGTCCATGTATTTGTGCAGCAGAATAATAAAATTTAGTCCTTACTTATACATTGACATTGTGCTGAGCCTGTCCTCATTTAGAGTTTTCAGATTGGGGGTGTTAATAATTCACCGTTTAACCGATGTCCGATAAGAATAATTTCAACCGATTAATACTGTCAGTTTTTACTATCAATGTTAAACATTTGCAGTGTGGTAAATGCATAGAACGTAGAGGATTAAATTAAAATATGCTTGAATACATAGCCTATCAACTCATGAGGGTGAAATTAATTGGACTCGTTTCCCGAGGCTGGCCACTCTGGCTAGGCGTTATCTTTGCATACTGGGGACATCAGTGCCATCTCAGCGGGTATTATCTGTCACTGGTCTTAGTTAATAGACTGCGCACAAGCCTCCTATCCTCAGCATGTCGAAATGCTGCTTTTTCTGTATAAAAATCAGTAAACAAGCTGTCCATTATAGGTAAATGCTTGGTTCATTTTGAAAAATCTTTTGCTCATTGCAAAGTCTGACAACTTGTTGATGATTTTTTGCCATAAGTCATGAAGTATTTACACTTGGAAAAAAATAAAGCACTTCTAATTCCTAAAGCATTTTTTTGTGTTGGTATTTTGGTATTGGGTGATGGATGCATTCCTTAGAATAGTATGCTTTTCTTATTGGTTAATGGTTAATATTCTATCGGTGATAAAAATCTTTCACATTCATCATAGATCACTTGCTGAAGGATATCTGAATGCTTGGATTTTGATATCAGTGATCTTTCTATGCATCTCATTTCAGTGTAATATTACCCGTCTTATACAACACAGCCAGACTAAACTGCTACACAAATTTTTATTTGAACTTATTGTTCTGATTGTCTCAGTGGGATAAAAGCTGTTAGTGCCTCATAAGGTCGGAGAAATGAAATAGTTGATATGTGACTCGTGAAAGGCCAACAGCCTCAGAGAAGGAGCAGGGACAGTTTTTCAAATTCTGGTTTTGTTTATCTCTTGGACACAGCATTCCTCTCTCAAGACCCGCTGTGAATAAGGATTTCCGAGATCACGCAGAACAGCAACACATCGCAGCTCAACAAAAAGCTGCTCTACAGGTGAGAGAGAATTCCTGAGCTGTCAGGGCACAGAGAGCACAGGTCTGTGGGGTGAGAGAGCCTTCCTGAGCTGTCAGGGCACAGAGAGCACATCTCTGTGGGGTGAGAGAGCCTTCCTAAGCTGTCAGGGCACAGAGAGCACAGGTCTGTGGGGTGAGAGAGCCTTCCTAAGCTGTCAGGGCACAGAGAGCACAGGTCTGTGGGGTGAGAGAGCCTTCCTGAGCTGTCAGGGCACAGAGAGCACAGGTCTGTGGGGTGAGAGAGCCTTCCTAAGCTGTCAGGGTGGAGACCTGGGTTAAGGTGTTTCCTTAAATGCCATCAGTGACTCTTGTTGGATGTAGGTTGAGGATCAAAGCTGCTATAAAACAGTAGATTTTTGCTACCCTTGTGTTGGGGGGGCTACTTCAACACAGCCCCAACTCTGTAAAGTCTCGACACAGTGATTTCTCCCCGCAGCACGCACACGCACATTCCTCCGGATTCTTCATCACTCAAGATTCTTCGTTCGGAAACCTCATACTTCCGGTGTTGCCACGTCAAGAATCAGAATAATGGAGACCAAGATAAAACTAAATGTTTCAGGAGATTGTGTCCTGAGGTTGCCATCTGTTTGTGTTGCGTAGAAACTGATGTGTTAGTGAATGTGTTTTCTGCCAAGCAGAGAGGACAGTTCAGTGTGTATTCAGGTCACTTGCAGTCTCAGGTTGTCATTTTGATGGCAGATTTCGCTAAAGATTTAAAAAGGGTTGATTGTTTCCCAAACATACTTGTATTGTGTATTAAGGTTCATTTAGTGGTTCAGCACATCTACCACGTTACAGATGGTGTCATATCATGGGGCAAATAGATGCCCAGAATACCCCGACCCCCCCGCCAGGTGCCTGTCTGTAGCTGTGAGACCCTAAAAGGCCTTTTGCTCCTCACATAAAAACCTGAGTGCCTAAAACATCTCTGCTCTGGCCTGGAGATACTGGGGTCAGAGATTCTATTTTCAGGCTTTGATGTGGATGTCAATAAAACGATCAAGAAATGTCAGATTTTTGATTGTGTTGAGAAAGTACAGTATGGTGAGGCTACTGGTCGCGTCATGTATGTATTTTTTCTATTCTGTAGTTCTTATTAAGTTTGTGCACATTCAGAATGAGCGGCAGTGATTCACATCTGGCTGAGATTGAGTCTTGCAAATGTATCAAAGTGGTGAATATGAAATATCAGAAAACGGTGCTGCTCCCATTGTTTATGGGGGGGGGAAGCAAAAAAAAAAAAAAGTCAGATTGTTCAGCCGTTATTCCAGAATTATATATATATATATATATAAAAAAAATCACATTACAATATAATGTTAGAAGAAAAATACAATATCAAAAAAGTCAGTGTGTTAAGGGCTTTTGTGTATTTCACGTTCCATCCATCCCTGCACTGGTCAGCATGTCTTCCAACAGCTTATCCTGGTCACGTTTATGAGGATGCATAAATCAAATATGGTAAATTTGCTCAAAGAGTTTTATGACAAATGTTTAATTTACCATTGGAAACAAAATTCGGAAGAATTTACATCACAACCAACAATACAGCCTTTACAATCAGTCTATAAACGCTGACCTTGGCTGGAGATCTTGGCACAGAGTCGTGCAGACCTCCAGCGTTAAGCTGGCACGTTTTGGAGGGGCACAAAGACAGATACTTGGCATTTCATAGGACATGCTGGAGTTCCTTTGTAAGATCACGTAAGATACTACACGGTCTGTTTACAATAGTGTAGATGTCAATTGTGAGACTGGGTATATTTGCACTGTAAGCATAGCATTCTGAAAATGTGTCCATTCAATATTATACGTGGTCACCCCCCGCCAAAATACATCTGACCTTCAAAAAATTGTCTATGGCCAGGTTTATCAAATGAACATTTAAGTATTTTGTGACAAGTAGTGTATGTATTGCATGAGGTCAGTTTATTTAGAAAAACAAATCTATAATTAGTACAGAAACTATATTATCATTACAAGAGTAATTTCCATAGTACTCAAATTGCCTTCAGTTACCAGACCACTTACGTTAATTTCTGTTATCTAATTACAGAAGAGGCATATTCAGTAACCAGATGTTCACAGGTCAAGATATCAGTTAGGAAGAATCTATCAGTACTTAAAAAATGTAGAGCTTCAAATTTGCTGACTAGTAGTGAACCTTCAGCAGAACATTTGATACTCGTTTTCCACAAATTACAAGAGTAGTGTGTCATGGGGTTAGTATTAATTGGTAAATTACACCAAAAACCTTACGACAGCAATCATAACCTTAGTGTATTAATGTTACTCGCACATCTCAGGAAGCGTGGCCAGGATGTCCCTATTTGATGAGAAATATGCATAATGAGTGTAATGATAGGGAACGATGGCTGTAGTCTCTAATCAGATCTTTGCATAAATGTGATAATGTGACACTGTTTCAGGGAAGATGCCAATATGCTCGGTTTCACTATATAAAACTGACCTCTAAATTAGGTCTATAGGTCTTAAAAAAAATACCATCAAAGTTCAAATAATTAGTCCATTGATTATTTCAGCTACAATCAGCAAACATCCCTTTTTAGCACCAAAAAATGAGCATCTTGGACACTTTCACCAAAAGGACCTTTTATGCAAAAACCACGTTCTACATCATGTGTCCTCCTGGTCTTGGGCGATCAGACTCTGTGCCGATTTAACGACGTGGCGCTGAACACCGGGCCTTATGAAAATATCATCTCCATTATAAAAACCAGAGACAATTCATGTCTCTTGTGCCAAATATATCCCCATTGTCTGGTCATGTAACAGATATGAATATGTTCCCAAAAAGAAGCCCAACACGCGTGACCATGTTTTTCCTATGAAAACACAGCATTCCGAGACATTCTCTGTGCCGAGAGCAAAGAGGCATCTAAAGGTTTGATTCTCCCTCAAAAAACTATTTACAAAATGGTCATTTAATGCTTGTTAAAAGAAAAACGCTTATTCGCTCCTTTGGGTTCGCTAAGGTTATAGGTTCAAGTCACCTGTGTAGCCGGTGTAGTCCGATCAGCAGGAGGCCATGCTGTCAGATTCAGCCTAACATCCGCGTCAAGCCACGCCACCGGATGGAACTCAGACTGGGTTCACAAGTATAAACACAAGAAAAGATGAAATACTCGCAGTCCATAATCAGTCCGTGTGTCCTTGTTCTGCGAAAATCCCTGCAGAATGAACGTCCTTCGTAGCCAATGTTCCTGGACTCAGTCTGTCTCACTTTTGATGTCTGGTTTCTCCTGTAATAATGGAATAATGGACTCCCAGGCTGCAAGGCACTGCGAAGCAGAGGCAGAGACACAGTGAGCAGGACAGTGACGGACAGGTCAGCACCTACTTACAGCTTGCAGTAGCCAACCTTCTCATAGTATTGGGTGTTTCTGTCAGCCATTCCGGTGAGGAGCTGTCGGAAATCCTGCCTCTTGTTGTTCTGCCAGCGGTCCCAGTCGGCTTTCAGGTCGGCATTGAAGCACTCCACTCGGTCCTGGCACTTCTCCACATCTGCGGGCACCTGCATGGAAAAAGTATCGGTGAACTTTACAGACAGCACTGAAGGAGCCCAGTGAGACGCTTCAGCACTTACTGAGCACTTAAGAGAGTGAGTGTGACACGCACAGTAGTGATACGAAGCGCTGATTCAGTTTCTGGAGCTGGGGTTTAAGATCATCCAAGGTAGGTGCCATGTTCTTTTTGTGAATGTTGAACTGTTACTGCCAGGCGTGTGATTGGCCGGGGCAGCAGCCCTAGTGTGACCGGCCGTGTGATTGGCCGGGGCATCAGCCTCAGTCTGACCCAGAAGGATGCCGGCAATCCACCGGTTTCCCAGTTACAGGCAGCCATTCAAAACTGCAGATAGACTAGCAAAAAGCCTGTGTATCTCATATTCAGCAGACAGCCCAGATACAGGCCAGACCTCTGGATTCAGAACCAAAATAATCCTGATGAATTTTCCTGACGAAAGCAAGCAAGCTTCTACTCGCCCTCCAGGTACTTTCATTGCTGAAAGTTCACTTCTGTACTCATGCAGCGTAACCTGTGTGGTATGTATGGTGTATTTAACTACAGGCTCCCTCACAGATGGGAACAAAATAAGGTCGTCTTGGCATTTGTTATGAATATAAAAAACTGCCTACCCAGATTCAAAAATAAAACGTCTAATCAGCAGCTTGGAGAGTTTGTAGTTTCTGCCCCAAAGTTACTCCATAACTATGTAAAAAAAATGGCTTAGATTCTATCAGTTAGCCTGGCGCTCAGCAAAGGACACTGTACCCAGAAAATACTGCTCTACTGCAAACAAAATCTGGTGCGCAAAAACAAGTTATGAGATATGAACCACGACATCATCATCCCGGATCCCCTCCCCAGTAGTGGTGACAAGGTGACTCACCCCTGACCTTTCATCCTTCCGCAAAACGACAGCTTCCAATTTTGCCTCATATTCAGCCTGGACCTGATCTCGCTTCTTCAGGACATTCTAAACAGAAAGTAAAAAAAAAAACAAAAAAAAAAACAGTTTCACTGATTGTGCCTGGAGATTAATAAGGTACAACCACAGCAGATCACAGTAACATTTCACCATGTCAGCTCATCTGTGTGTAAACCTCCTACCTTCATGGACTCGATATAGAGAATGTATTCCCTCAGCACTGGGAGGAAGTCCTCACTCATATCCTCTGTGAGTTCCTCTAAGGCAGAGGCACAGCTGCTGACGCAACTCGATACTCCCTCCAAAGGCTTCTGCAGCTCCCCTTCACAACCTGCCCAGCTGCTGTACACAGGACTGTACTCACGCAATTCTACCAGATACTCTGTGGGACAGACACACCAGGACATCATCTGACCTGATGGGGTCCAAATCGGCTGGCTACATTTCCCACGCGACACGTCTTCCAGAGGTCTTGTGAAAGCTGGCTTGTTGCTCAAAAAAAGCTCACAGAGATGCTGATAATCTTATACTTGCAGAAAAGGATGGCTAAACAGATATTCCCTATCTTTTATTCTCAACACCTGTGTCCTGTCTGTCTTGTCAATGAATGTCTTCTTCAAAATAATTACAAAGGATCACAGTGATCGAATGAGCGAATTAATGTCACATTTATATAGCGCTTTCCAGAATAAACCTGGTACAGGACCCTCGTCCTTAAAGTTCTTGGTGTTATTAAAAGCTGAGTTTTCGGCACTGACCGGCAAACCCTGAAGAAATGTCCACCCGTGACCAGTGCATGAAACATGAGGTGAGGTGGATTTGCAGCAGAGCGCCCAGCCCCCCGGTAGGACAGCCTTACCTGACTGTTCCTTTGTGATTCTCTGTGCTATCCTATCCATGGTGCCTAGCTTCTGCGTGAAGATGTCCAGGTAGTCACCCATAGCGGCAAACTCCTGAGGCCGAGCCCTCAGCTTATATCCGCCTGTGACGTACTTCACAGACTCCCCCATTTTTGTCAGCAACGTCAGGCCTTGCTTCTTATAGGAATTCAGGTCCTGAAGTGACATGAAGACACTGATCAGCCGTCGTCCGAGGCCCAGTGGGCACAGCAAGCGCTGCCAGATTTCAACTGTAAATTTCAACTGAAGGCTTCAGAAAGAACGCTTGGTCAGCCAGTGGCTGTGTGTGTTCGATTTCCCTGTCTTCAAACACACACTATTCATCCTTGACTTTCAATCATCTATTTAGTCAGGGTGGGGCTGGGGCAGGGAAACACCCTGTATGGGATGCCAGTTCATCACAACACACACCAGGTGCAAGCTAGCTGGAGTGAAACAGAGTTAATGAGAACCCTGATTACCTTGGCCGTGAGAAAAACATTGAAATTTTCATTGAATGACAGGACTGGGTGGTCTGCTACCCTCTTCAGGAATTTGTCAAGTGCTTTCCGTCGCGTTTCTACAAATTCCTCAGAGAATCTGTCCACGACACCTTTCATCACAAACTTCTCTGGGAGGGGCTGCAGAGGGACAAAGAGATCAGCTGAAGATCGGGACACTTCTCTGAGGCAAAACGCACATAAGGCAAGAGGGGCAGAGCTGGCAGGTCAGACGAGCAGAAAGCCGCTACCTACGGGAATGAGATGCGTTGACTGGCTCTCCTCTAGTTTGTTTCGAAGCCAATCAAAATCTTGGTATCTGCGCCGTAGTGAGTACTCCGGCAGGTCGAATTCTGTCCTGCTAGTCTGAAAGTATGAGAGCGGAGCTCCACATTACAAGCTCTTTCTAACGCTTTCTATCACGCTGACAAGGAACAGTATTAGCAAACATACATAATCCATGAGTTTTCAGCTGATGTGTGCTTGGTCACAAGGGCAACAAGATAGCAGCAACCTCTTCTCAGTGACAGACCGTCTCTGCTTGGCAGCTTTCATACTGCATCGGTTTGTCTAATGTTTTCAGTACGTGTGTAGATGCCATGAAAAGGGAACATAATAGTAGCACGAAAACCCTGGAACTTATTCAAGTCAATTTCACCACCAACAGGTGCTACATTAATACTGTATGGTTGAAAGACGCAAACATTTCATTTTCGTAATGTGAAGAATTATGCTAAACCTCTGACCTTGGTGGTGACTCTGTAGGTGATATAGGTTTCCATGGTGGACACGTGTTTCTTGGGGTCGTCGACAGAGACAAACAAGTCGTGGGTCTCGCCATCGAGATCGTCGTCCAGCTGCAGGCGGTTTAAGAGGGAGGACGAAGAACCCGGGCTGGACGTGCCCACAGGAGTGCCATTAGGAAGGCTCAGGTCCTGCGAAAAGCCCACAGGGTCAGTCGGACTCCGAAACAGCACTATATCCGTTTCTCCTGAACGGCAGAAAAAAGATTTAATGATGTAAATACAAAATGTTTAACAGATTTAATAAAAATGCTGTAGAGAACTGCACTGGGACGCTATGAAAAGCAAAGAGACAGAGACCAACACATTTATACGCAAGTATTCATGCCAGGTTCCTTGGGCATTCAGAACAAACTGCTTCTCACTGCCCCTATCCCCCCCCCCTGTCTGAGCTCGTTCACCCCCCACACCCCAGGCTGTAAACTCATCTCATCTGGACCTAAAACTGTCATTTACTACAATATCTTTATTGTCTGTTGTCTTGGGAATTAATAAGAAATCATTCTTAAAAATTGAAATGCGTAGAACATGCATCCCATCCCAGGTGAACCCCAGCCTTGTTCTTTATCCTGCCAGGGGTGGCCACCCCTGACCAAGACAAGTTTTGGATGGATGGATGGATGGATGGATGGATGGATGGATGGATGGATGATGGATGGAAATTTATTTTAGAATGTGAAATGTTAGTGTAGCATTTTTTTAAAGTTAATTCAACTGCAAATTATAAAGATAAGCAAGTAAGTTTAACGCGTGTGCATGCACACAACACACAAAATAATACACACACACACACACAC
This sequence comes from Stomatorhinus walkeri, assembly GCA_026784285.1. NCBI lineage: Eukaryota > Metazoa > Chordata > Actinopteri > Osteoglossiformes > Mormyridae > Stomatorhinus > Stomatorhinus walkeri. The sequence goes on from JAODUD010000117.1 coordinate 19,907,424, forward strand.
ACACAAATAAAAGCGCATGTTTGTATATTGTACTTTACGTTCCACAGTTTCATTCATTACACAATAACTCCTACATGGTACTGGAATGTAAGTAAAACAACTAAAAGGAACAATTATAACCCTTTTAATTGTACTTTCATTTAATTTTTGCTGACGATTCACAAGGGGTGTATTGTTGCCGGAATATCTTATTTATCCAGAGACAACAGGTGAATGTTAGAATTCAAAACTTTATAGCGCAACAATGAACAAGAATTTTTTTTTTTAAACAGACACTTTTGTTTCAAGAAAAACCACAACATCAAAATACAACATGTTACCCCCTGGTCTAAGAATCATCCGCGACCCATTCAAAATAATAAATATATATCTACGCATTTATTGCACTGACGTGTATCCATTACATCACTGGCGATGTCCCCCTCATTTGTTGAAACAAGTCAACAAAAACCAACCCTCCGTTAAGCCAAAATGAACTGCAGATTTCTTTCCAGTGAGGAGACACATCATAAGCAACCAAAACGAAAAAACTAACAAGTCACAGCGAAATTAGTTATACCGCTAAATGACCATACATACCTGAATGAAACAACACAAAAGCTGCGGCTTAAAGTTGGTGTGTTTAGCCTTAAATTAATAAGCATTAAAAAACCTGGTAGGAATGGATGAATACCATGTACGCAGGGGTTTATAGTGAAGTGGGTAGAGGAAATGAGTATTGCTGGAATGTGCGATGCAGGAGACAGCGAAAACCGAGGCTATGCGGAAGGAACTGGACCGCAGTTATCCACGCATCATCAAAACACATTGAAAAGTAAGGGGAATTGGCGACGTACTTCGCTAACAATACAGACGAAGCGCAGGTGTACTGATTAGCTGCACTAACGAATGAGTGACACTCGTCGAAACCATACATCACTGTAACAACCGGTATTTTCATTTACTGCACTGCAAATTTTCCACGTTGGACGTACATCTTAATCACCGGGACTAAACATGTTTGATCGACATGGTGATAACGGCATACCTTTTCACCGAGGCTGCTGGTAGTGTTTCCCACATCTGGGCTGGGTGTCAGGACAGATTCTTCGGCAGAAAGGGGGTGGCTGATCTCCTGAATGGATTTCTGTCCCGAAGACGGCAGCGATTTTGGGGTGCCAGCACTCATCGTGCAAGCGGCAGACAAAGATCTGATCAAATGCGCTCTTTCGGTCTGTTTTACTGGGTGTTTTGCGAGATGTTTTGCGCGGTGTTTGTGTAACGCCGCACCAAGTCTCGCTGCACAGGCCGGTCATGTGACCTGCAGCGCGCAGCTCCGGAAGCGCAAAGCGAAGGAAGCGGAGTCCACGGCGTGACAGACGGGGAGCGGAACTCCCGAGAAAAACCACCACCGGTAGCAGGACCCAGCTATCACATCTCAGGGAATATTATCAGCCTTCATCCCCCAGGGTACTGTGCGATCAGATATCACCTCTCTGGGAAAACCAGAAGTGCGGATTAGCTATCGCATGTACCAAAAAATAAAACCTCCCCTACCGCTATCGATCTACCAGGGTCGTCGTCTCTTGTGCGTTTGGGTTCCCTAGGTATGGATCATGCACTTGCATGGCTAGAATCAATGATAAAATGACGTGCAGTTTAATTTCAAGTATTAACTAAATCGACAACTGTGTCAAATGTTTCCCAAATTAATATAGATCTTTTATACAAGCTGTTTCATCACATACTGTATGTATAATGTTAGTCTTTTTTTTGCTCTTCGTGTTATTCTCCGTAGAGAGGGATAAATATCCACCAACTATATGGTTCACTGTATGAAACTTGTTTTTTTCTTTCTGCCACATATAACATGCAGGGTGGATGAGACAGTGCATTTTAGGTTAATATAAGTTCTTTTGAAAGGATCTTTCTCATTCTGACATTTTATGACATATAACTATATCTGTTCCTACAGTATTGTCTGTCTCCCGGTGCATCTCATTTCATTGCCTACATCTACTGCAGAATACTATAACCCATCTGTCGGGTTTTAATTTGATAAATAACAACACAAATTGTCATTTAGGATATGACGTTATTATGAACATATATTAATAGCCATCTAAAAGAGTTTACTGTCGGCGGAAAGGAACTACAATGAATAACAATACCATAAATTTGTGTCCTTAAGATTTATTAAATATTCAGTTGGGTTCAATTTTAAATTTTCGGAATACATGTCGGCATGGCAAATTAACACAATCGTCAGAAACAAATAATAATTTTCTATTTGGTGGTGTTATGCGGAGTGATCTCTACTAAATTCTAATACAGCACATACGTTTTTTTGCAGTACTATACTTGTAACACTGTTGCTAAATCTATTGTTGAAAAAAATAATGCATATAAAGTGCTGCAAAAATGACTTAATAAATTAATTTTCCTACAATAGTATTCTCAAATGAACCAATACAACACAAAAGATCTCCTTTACATGACATTCAGTGACACTTGTAATACATGAGGTACCCTGTTTTACATTGCTTACTAATAAAATGAATATAGCCCTGGAACTTTTTATACACTATGCCAAAATTCAGTGTTTACACCGATATTTCATTTTTTGAAAATGTATTGGTTTTTGGATTATGTGTAGGGTGAACATAATTTTGGGACAGAAAACGATATTGGGTTCCTCAACGCAGGCGCACATCGCAGTCCGTTGGGAACAATGCATCATGGGAAAAAGCTCCTGAGTGGAAACGGGCAGAGTCTGACCGCCATTTTAACGGCAGCGTTATAGTCCCCGATCAGGGAACGTAGTTTGTTGGTTTCTATACGTATTTATACTGACATTAATGTACAAGCGTACATATATTGAAACGGCGAAGTAGGCAAAGGTGGCGACGTTGGTGGAGGAGGCGAAAGGCACTCCCTGAAAAGAGAAGTCGAGTGAAGAAAGGGGGAAGATGGCGGCCGACAGGCGCGACGAGAAGGGTATAAACATCGCTTGTGCGTTGGGTTTTATATGAACCTGGACAAGGACTAGAACTTGCAGCGAACGAGTTACCATGTAATCATAGTCAGGGTAATGTTTAATATAGAAGCGTTAATGTACTTATGACGGTCGAGTAATCCATTCGCTTAAAGGCTGCACGGTGTGCATTCCTCCTTTCTTAAAAGTGTATTCAGGTAGGTGTCCGTACAGTTGGGCGTAACATGGTGAGCCGTGGTATGTGGCCCTCCTAATGTCCGCAATTCACTGAAGTTGGACCCAAAACGTAACCCCCCGCGGTCTTTTTTTCTTGAACGAGAGCAGCGTTCTGATTCTCCATAGAGTGGGGGCGGGGGGCCATCATGCATTGCGGTGGCAGCATGTTGTGACGCTGTGACATTCGGTCACGTGGGGCACTCGGCCGCTTGTTGGTAAACAATCCTTCCGGCCTCGTAGTAATTTTGCTATGAAATGCGGTTCTACGGGTAACTACTTTCTGAATTGCAACCTACCTACTCCTCGTAAGCATTTTTTCTGCTACATTTATTTTCTTTAAGGAAGTACACAACCCCAGTTGACCTGTATCATGATAATTGTCTTTTTCTCTAGTTTGAATGCGCATTCACCCTACCGCCCACAGGTTTCCACAATATGAGGAAAGTAGGGCATAAAACAGCGACTAGTCTCGAGTTTACTGATCGCTCACAAGAACGAATTATTAAATTATGTAGACGAAACATCCGTAGTTCTGGTGCAGCAGAATTTTAAGGGAGTCCATCGCCATGTATTTCTGGATGTACTACTTCTGTATCAATTCTTTATTTTAAATGTAATCAATGATTTAGATGGAGAGCTTAACGTCCTGGATGACATCCTGACAGAAGCACCAGACCAGGATGATGAACTCTATAACCCTGAGAGCGAGCACGGTGTCAGTGAAATGAAAGGTATTGCTATTTAATTCTAATAAGGGGATTATTAAGAGGAGAGCAAACAACGTCTGTTCACAACAGTCAGAACGTTTGTTGTGTGTTCAGAATTCAGATGTTTCATTGGTTATCTTAGTGAGTTTCTTGCTTCTGCCTTGCATTCTGTGGTGCCTTTTTTCCTTCAGTTTTCTGGCTATAAATATTTTTTCTGGTCCGTGGCAAGGAATGTACCCCCTCCCCTTATCGAAGTGAGCACTCCAACTGTTTTACTTATCCAAGAGAGCACTGCTCAACCTGTGTTTAGTGCTGAGAGCAGAGGGTTTGATCTCCATTTTTCTTGTGAAATCCTGCACAGGTTCCAAGAGGAAGAACGATCGAGGAGAATGCCTGGAGAGCAAGAGGCCGCGGTCTTCAGGGCATGCGGTACGACAGACGATGAGGAGGCCCATGCCCCCGGTGGGGGCTAACAGTAAAAAGCTGGTCAGCCTCAGAAGCAGACATGCCACAGACTACAAGGGAGTTGACTACCACTATGACAGGAAAGGCCAGACTGGAAGAGGGGGCATCTCCAGGGATGACCCCTCCAAAGTACAGAGCGACAAGACCCTGAACCACAGGAAGGATCTGGATCGGCGGCTCAAGCCCTTGATGCCTGAAATCTCTGAGGTAGGAGACCTAACAATTGGCACAGTTGTGTGTCATGCTTTTTCTCACCCCTTGAGCTCTTATATTAGAAGAAATTTGGTAATTTGCCTGGTTCTTCTTGCACAAGATCCACTTTAGCCAGGACTTGTACGGTCCTCACTTCAGTTTTTGCTGTCTGTCCATTACTGTCATAGCTCTTTGGAACTTAAACCTTCATTAAAACCATTTAGCATTGGATACGTAGACCTTACTTTTGATCCGTTATTTTCTTTAAGCTGCGGCATGCCAGTGAGGAGAGTATTAGCAGAGTGAGCCACTCGTCCAAGGAAGAAGCAAACTCAGAGTTTGCCTCTGACCAAGAAACTGGCAGTTCTGTTGAGTCCTCTGAGGATAACCACTCTGATGAGGAAGAAGTGGTTATGGAAGATGAGGACGAGGAGAGAGAAAAGGGTGCTGGTGAGGAGGAGGAAGAGGACGAGGAGGAGGAGGAAGATGGAGAGGAGGAGGAGGAGGAGTATGAGCTGGAGGAAGGAGACCAGCGAGAGGGAAATGAGCAGAATGACTATGACACTCGCAGTGAGGCCAGTGACTCCCGCTCTGACTCTGTGTCCTTCTCTGATGGCGAGTCTGTGCATTCAGCTACTGGCTCTGATACATCAGGTAGGAATTGCATGTTTTATTTAATTTATTTTTGCTTATCGGCTTTGGGTGAGCTCCTAGTGAGTAGGCAGTAGAATTTGCTCTGATTTAGAGTTTTGTGCATCACGCATTGTTTAGTTGTCGTGGGTCCTTATAGCTTTGTGTCTGTTACTGAGTTTATATGTGCACTGCAGAATTCATGAGCATATTTGTGCTTAATACGTTCCTTTTAAAGCTTATTTTTTCAGGTTTAATTTTACTAATGTAGTTCGAAGATGGCGTTATTTCTTCTAGTGAAATGCGATCAGATGACCGTGCAGAATGTCTGACTTAAAGTTTCTTTAACAAAATAGAATAGAAATTCATAATCTAGCTTAAGCAGTTGGCAATGAATGCAACAATATGGTGTAAAACCCCAAGATGCCTGCTTTCTGAATAACAGAAGTTCAGTGGAATGTGTGGCCTCACTGTGTTAACTGTAAACACTGGGTAGGTCTCTGGACGAATATGTAGGAAAGCAGGGTTTATGCCGATTGTCGACGATTTGCAGATTTGAAATGAAAAGTAACACAGGGAACATGTTTTCCAATCCTCTGCTTGTCTTCTTGACAAAGAGCGGAAGAAGACGCATGCTAGAGGGATATCACCCATCGTTTTTGATAGAAGTGGCAGCTCAGCTTCAGAGTCGTGTGCAGGTATTGGAGACCAAACTGCTTTAAGCTAATAGTGTGTTTTATTGCTTATTTTTTTTACAACTCTGTTCCTGGAAAATAGTACTTACATTGCTTGGCAGTTGACAGCTAACATGTCTTTGTCATTGCTGATAACCTCTGTTGGTGTGGGGAGGAACACACTGGGAAGGTGTATTCAGCTAGCTACTGGATACCTGTTGCTTGAAATATTAAGCTTGGTTTCCATTGAGAAACTTGCTGTACATTTTATATTTTATATTTGATATGTTCATGTGGAGGCCATCTTATTGTCCCTATGATTGTCCCAAAGCATGTTTAAAAGATGTAAGATAAAATTACATGAATACTGAAAAAGTGGGTTCACTAATAAAACTTGATTGACTGGGGCATTAATTAAGGATGTGATTCTGCCTACAGCAGGCGCCTTAAAAACGGGATGACAGACTGAATTATCTTGTGGTCAGTGGCAAAGCAGATAATCTTTCTACCTTTAAGACATTGTAATTGGTCTCATAGTCCCACAATGCGCTGTTTTTTAAAAAAATCTCTGCTTTGAACAATATGTAATTAAAATCATAGAATATAATTTATGACGCCCTGTTGGCAGGCTTTATTGGTTGTCTGAATGAAAGCAGCATATTTGCTTGGTAGCCCCCTCCCATGCTTCGTGGACCTATGACATGGTATTGCGTCGCTTTAGGTTCTGAGAAGAAACTGGAGAAGCTGCCGTCCTCCGTCCGAGCGGTTCGCAAAGGTGAGGGTGAGCAGTGAGACGCAGGACAAAAAAGTGGCGACACGACTCTTGTCTGCTTTCACTAACTGCTTATCCTCAGCCCTTAAAATGATCTCCTGGCCTTCTGTGACCTTCTTTGTTTAAAGAACCAAAATGTTTGTTTTGTAGATCAGACAAGCAAGCTGAAGTATATTCTGCGTGATGCCAGATTCTTTCTGATTAAGAGTAACAACCATGAGAATGTTTCTCTGGCCAAAGCAAAGGTTGGTGTGGTTTTCATTTCATGAATGTGTCTATAATGTGTGTGTTTTGCAGTTCTCGTAGTGGTTTCTGAATAATATGTAGCGTAGAAAGCGCTGCGTTCTGGAGTTGGCTGCTCTTCAGCCCCTAGTTATTTTGGGAGGCTGTTTGACTCTGATCGTGTGCTCACTCTGTCATTGTCCTCGTCAGGGCGTCTGGTCCACGCTGCCCGTCAATGAGAAGAAGCTGAATGCTGCCTTCCGCTCAGCTCGCAGTGTCATCCTGCTGTTTTCCGTCAGAGAGAGTGGGAAGTTTCAAGGTAAGCAGTCTGGGCTGTTCCCAGAGGATCTCGCTGAGCTCCGTGCCCCTCACGCCCCTGCTGTTTCTACTCCCCCGGCCGCAGGTTTTGCACGGCTTTCCTCTGAATCGCACCATGGAGGGTCCCCCATCCACTGGGTCCTGCCTGCTGGAATGAATGCCAAAATGCTGGGCGGGGTGTTCAAAATTGATTGGATTTGCAGGTAAGTCCTGAAATGGCGAGCCAGCCAGGGTTCAGATGGGAGCAGCTGCGCCAGTAGTGGTGAGGAAAGCCCCAAGACACTAGGTCCGCAGCATTTTCGACACACGCATGCCACACACACACACGGCGCACACTTTGGGATGCCGTGTGGTCGTCTGGCAGCTGGTCTTTATGTTCGATCATCTCAAGTCACGGAAGCGTAGTCCGTGTTGAGGATGTTGTGGCACCTACTGAAAGCATGTTGATGTTCTGTGTTCAGACGGGAATTACCTTTCACCAAGACCGCTCACCTCTCCAATCCATGGAACGAGCATAAGCCTGTGAAGATCGGGCGGGACGGGCAGGTACCCTCAGCTTTTGACAAAATCGTCACATTGGATTTTTAATTCTGTGAAGTGTTTGGACTTTGTTAACGGCGTACGGCTGGCCTTGTATCAGTCACTGATGCTGCTCTTTTTCCTCCCCCAAAGGAGATCGAACCTGAATGCGGGACTCAGCTCTGCTTGCTCTTTCCCCCTGACGAAAGCATTGACTTGTATCAGGTTATTCATAAAATGCGCCACAAGAGGAGGATGCCCTCGGAGCAACGCTCTCGCGGGCGTGCCCCGCACCGCGAGCCGGCCCGCGACCTGGGAAGGTTAGGCATCTTCTTTGGACTGCTCGTAAGCACGTGTCTCAGCGTGACGTGACGGAGCTCGCGTGCGTCTGCCCCCTTGCCCTTCTAAACGTTGCTCTCTAAAGAAGAGGAGATCTGAGATCCTTAAATCAAGCTGCACGGACATCATGCGGCTTTATTGAGGATAAGCGGCCGTTGTCGATGGTGATGCTGCTCTTCGGCAAATCCACTGTGGAGGAAGTCTTTTACGTAGAAATCCTCATGTCCCTGAGAAATGAATGCATGTTAGTGTGGATCTAAGCGAAACCTTAGTGGTAGTAACATTTGCTTTGTGTTTGATTTAAATGTGTTTCTAGAAGAGCTGTTTTTAAATCTGTTCCCAAAGCCTTTTTCTTTCAGGATTATCCCTTGGGATAAACATTATCGTATGTGGGACTTACAAGGAGACACGTAATAATTAAGAGAAGATGATTCATCGGTTGAGGGGGGAGAATGCTCACTTAAAAATGCTTTCAAGAAGAGCATTTTTTGCGGGACTTTACTGAATGAATGGTCTTCCCCACTCTAGTATACATTTGTAGATCCTTACATGTGCTGTTGTGTGTAAATAGCCACACAGAAAAAGAGCAAGCACCATTCTGCCAAGCTACGGGGAAGCGGTAGGACAGTTTGGAAAAGGCCAAATGTCGTTGGCCTTTGGGAGACCTGGCAACAAATCAAAGAGGGGCTGTTGCCGTGTGTTCATGCTCTCCTACTTCCTGTCGTGGTGCCTTTGGACTGAAGTGTGACAGGGATCATCCTGTGTGAGCCCTGCGTGGTACGAACTTTGTTCCCCAGTTGGCTATAAACATTTTTCAAGCAGATGTTTAATTTACGTATATGTGGCCTTACAGATGGAGATCTATTGCCAATGAACTGAAATACACCCATTGCTCCCCAAAGCATTTTTGCCCCCTCACAAGCAAGCGTAACAGGAAATGTGTTGGTTTGCATTCACTGGCCGCAACCCAAAAGACTGTGGAAGTTAATGTTGTGGTGGCGCTAATACTTGGGGGTAAAGCTTTGCCATCCGGAATATCATCCGGCAGTAGGTAGGAGAAGCCCAAGGATTGTTTCCGTTTCTTTGCCTGAAAGGACTGCAGACGTAAGGTAGGAGGAGACCTGGCAGAGCCCCTCATTTTAACCCTTCACTGGACTGAAAAGCCAACAGAAGCTTAAGTCAAGAGGTGTCAGCTCTGGGTTATGAGAGGCTGCCACTGCTCTTGCCGTGGTTTGATTGCAATGGACTGCAAGTACCCCTCGTTTGCCTTGCCAGGCCCTCGCTGTTATGTGTGTGTGGCTTTAGACCCTAAATAATCATAATCTGGACTGTATGAACACTTACTATCGGTAATATTACCAGCGGTTATGGTCACAAACCTACGAGAAAGCGGTATGTTGCCATTTTAACCAGCTTCTTTGAATTTCCTGTTGACATTTTATGTTTTTGGGTTTCAGTCATAACTGATCTACTCAGCACTAGGGAAGCTTTTTAGAAGCAACAGCATTATCAAAGCATTTGTAGCAAATTCTCACACTTTAGGTCACTTTTGTGTATCTGAATGCAGGTGCTGTGTTAATGATTAATTTGTGAGATCAGATCAGCCGCACGTTTGCCTGTAGCGGCTTCAGTGCGTTGATGGAAGGCCGTAGTGCCGCCTGACCATCTTTGACATCCAGTGAACTGTGTGTTAATGTATAGTGAGGAATTGGAATGATGTTCACCATGTGCTAATGCTAGTCCAGCACAACTCAGGAGTGGGCTGTCGGCCTGCGTAGACCCTTTACAGGATGTATTCATTAATGGGAGGTAATTCTGTGTGACTCATTTATCATACTTTCAGTCTAGGAGCCTGTATGTGCAGGCTCTGAATTGAATTGAATCTACTGTATGTGTTACCTGCAATAGCAACCTGTCCAGATCCCTCAGGTCAACAGGTTTGCCCATCTATACAGACAGTGTTTACCAGACCATTGTACAAGCTTTTTCATATGTATGTATGTGCAGAAGTTTTATGTCTGTATTGCCTAACCTTTGTGCTGGTGAGTAAACCTGCCCACATTGTCCTTTTTAATCATATGTACATGGTGAAGTTGATGAGAAGCCTAATTATTGTGGATGCCATTTTTCTAAATTGTTTACCTAATTTACATAGGCGTCGACAAGAAGAGTATGACTTGCACAACAGGAAACGGCCACGGATTGACTATCCAGCAGAGTTCTCTCAAAGAACAGGTCAATATTGCAAACCTAGCTGTTGGCACCCTTTTTTGTTTACTGTTTTGTGATAGTGACTGTTTGGCTGAAAGCTATGAAGCCACAGAATTATGCATACACATTGTAATTGATAGGGGTATTTAAATTCTGTAACATCAATAAGAGCAGATATTTAAAAAGGCAGCTCCATCAGTAGCAGGTGGATGGGAAGGTATGGAAGTCGCCTTAGGAGTCTGGAGTTTAGTTTAGTTAGGACGCTGAGTCCCTAGATGGGGGTCAGCTGGTCTTTAACTGGGGGAATGAAAGTTTTGAGTGCAATATGTAATCTAGGAGATACCAGCAAGTGAGTCAAAAGTGTTCACTCTTTCCTGCTGGAACCTTGGCCTTATAACTGTCTTCTGTATGGAGCACCAAAGTGTGTCTGTTTTGCCACATCAGTTTTGCAGCATGGATTTGTAGTTTTATTCTCACCTTTTCTAGCTGTGTAACCTGTTGTGAACTTTGGTGTCTTTTTTTTTTTTTTCTTTTCTTTTTTTTTTTTTTACATTTATGATGCTGATGTCTGTCATGGGCTTCTGTCCTCCGCATGAGCTCATTCTCTGGTGTCTGAACAGGTTTTATGCAAGACCCTCGTAATCAGCCTGTAGACAGGTAGGTTATCTTCACTTCAGCTAATCAAATGCAGTCTCCTTTTTACTGAAGTGCTTGCTTATAATAAATGTGATTGTTTCCAACAGACGATTCTCTGGAGTTCGAAGGGATGTGTTTCTCAACGGAGTGAGTATCTTCCGTTTTCATTCTGTAAACGTGGCGTATTTTCTCCATTTCCCAGTGGTCATTCGCAACCGAGCTACAAAACACACTTTGCATGCATGAAATATGAATATGGGAAGTACTAAGATTTAATCTTCCGTCATCTTCTCCCCTTAGTCCTACAATGATTATATGAGAGAGTTTCACCATAACATCGGTCCACCGCCTCCTTGGCAGGGAATGGTAAGTTTGCTTGTAAAACCTGTTCAGCCTCTGTCTTCGCTGCTCAAGATGGCATTCATCTCAATACAGAATAAATCAGAATTAATTTATAAAGCTCGCCATAGCTTCTGTGTTGGTCTGGGTTTGTGTTATGATCTAGCCTGGATTCCTCATTTTGAGGGTATTTGCTGTGATCATAGATGGTGAGAGGATGGGTGTAGTCCACAGGGGAACTTTGCGACATACAGGCTGTTGTTTGTCATGTCATTGAGACACTTCTGGTGGTGTAAACATCGGTGACCTCTATAAGACTACAGCCATGTTACTGGCCAGTTCAGTTCAGCAGATCCGGCCTAAATGATCCCCTTACCCAATAATCCGTGGTGCTCGTGTTTGTTGTTCCTATGAATTGTGATGTCCTGCTCTTGCCAGCTGCGTGAGTGTTTGTCAGTGACCGGCACGGCTGTGACCTTCCCTGCAGGCACCATACCCTGCCATGGAGCAGCCCGCTCACCATCCCTACTACCAGCACCACCCTCCCACACCTCAGGCCCATCCTCCCTATTCCGGACACCACCCAGTGCCCCACGATGCCAGGTTCCGAGAGAAGCGGGTTGTACGTTCCTTTTCATCCAGTCTGGTAACGCATTTCCCCCGTTTGATTTACATCATGCAGTTGTCGTGTAGAGAGTCAGGGTTCTACGCAGTACAGGAAACTCTGCAGGTTGGTTTTGGTATTTTCCAAGTCCGGATAAGAAAAAGAAAATGAAGTATGGCGATATTTCCAAGGTATTGCAAAGAATTGGCTATGTAATCTGAATTCACTTGTTAATGTTTTTGATGAAATCAGCAATGTGAGCTGATTGTCAGTGCCAGAACGTTCATTGACGAGTAAAGACCCAAATGAGGAACTGTGGGTGCATGTTTGGGGTGAGAAAACGGCAGACACTGTCCAAATTAATGATATATCGATACATGTTTGCCGCTGTGATATGGATCACAACTTTTAAACAGATGCTGCTATAAGCATTGCAGGTCTAAATTTAAAGTAATAAGAGTTTGCACGGTACATGTATCCGTCATGTGCCTTTCAGTTACAACATCTTAAGTTTGAAACATGCAGTGAAACGTACTGATACATTGCTTGAGATGGAAACCTAAATGCACAAGCAGATGGTCAACATGGAAAACTATGCTAACTGTGGCTGTGACTTGGTTACAGGTAGTGCTAGTAATTTGTAGTTTGGGAAACTTTTCCCTTCCCAATAAATAACACCAACACCAAAGTGAGTAGCCAATAAGAATGTCTCTCGGTTCTGTTACACTATACTCTGATGTTTTTCTGGAAAAACATCCAACATGCCAACTCATTTTAAACATCTTGAGTGTTTCCTTTTGCCAGGAAATTCAGAGTGGGCTAAAAAGAATGCACACTACATGGTATTAGACCCGATTTTCCACTCGCTTGCAGCTTTCGACTTTCGCAAAGAAAAGCCTCGGGTCAGAGGCGAATCGATGCTCGATCGCTAATGGTTCAAAGAGGCAAGTGAACAAGGCCGCTGAAGCGTCGCCAACGCCCGTCATATATCCACCAGGATAAATATCTGGAATTGTCGCCAAGTCCTGCAGTGTTGTAGCTGGCAGTGAATATAGTGACTTTAGCCAGTTAAAGCACAAGACACAGGGTAGGGTGAACCCTGAGGGAGAAGTTAAAAAAGCTGTAAATGATTGTTTTAGAAACCCTTCCTAATGTTCAGGGAAGAGGTATCGAGATATTCAACGAGAGTTTACATTTCACACACTTCCGGTTAGTTGTGGCTTTAAATGCTGCAGGAAGAGTGTCTGCATAGGGTTAGTCATTCGTGATAGCACTTCCTTAAAACCAGGCTGTGTGCAACTGGGCGCATATATCAGCAGCACCGTGTGATTTCAGTAACCCATGTTTAGAAATGATGTTTTTTAAAACTGACATAGTGATATAAAAATCACCAGTTTGAAGAATCGCGATTTGTAAAAGAATCGATCTCCCCCCCGCCAAACACGTGCGATTAATCTCCAGAAAGACGGAAAAGAACTGTTATATGCATTTATAATACTGACAGTGGGGGAAATGCAAGATTTCACCTCCTTCACGTCCCAGTCCCAAGTTTCCTAACTTTGCTAAGGATCCCCAATGTGGATCCCCCCCCCCCCCCCTTTTAGCCTCCTGCACCCGTGTGTTTTAATTATGAATGCCGTAATGGCGCAGTGCTGCACGGTGAATGCGAGCAGCTTAGGGACGTGCATAACCACTCGATGCACTGCCAACAATCCCATACATTAAAGATGCACATGAAGCACCTACTATTGTGATAAATAATTCACCCCTATTGAGATGCAGTGCGATTTGACATTGACACGCTGCATTGTTGGACAACCCTGCACCTCGAGAGAAACATGGCGACACACCTGCAGAAAACTGACCGCTTGCAGCAGTGGAGAACTGGAGATGAGAGAGCGTACTTGAGAAATGGTTTAGAGAGGAGATGAATCTAAATATAAAATTATTGGTCAAATTATTGGGCACATTCCTAAATAATGAAGGCCTAAGAGTTCTGCTCATGAATATTTTATTCACTCCCTTTTATTCTCGCGAATAAAACGATGATCCCTAGAGCGGCTGCTTGAAGCTGGGGGATGAGGACTGGCTTCCATCAGCACGTGTAGCAGCACTGTGATGTTTTGCAGCATGACTACGACATGCGAGTCGACGACTTCCTGAGACGCACCCAAGCAGTGGTCAGCGGCAGGCGCAGCCGCCCTCGGGAGCGGGACCGGCAGCGGGAGAGGGACCGGCCGAGGGATGCGCGCCGTGACCGGGAGCGGGAGCGAGAGCGAGGACGGGAGCGGGACAGGATGAGGGAGCGCGAGCGGGAGAAAGAGCGCGGTCGCTACCGCCGATAAGCGGCACGCTTGTCCTTTTCTGCCCTGTACCTCCTCTACAGATTGTGATGTTTTTATTTCTTATCGTTTGTTGTCCTTTGGGAACCTGAAGACTGTGTATCATGCATGCAGTGTAACAAAATGATTAAAGCCAACCAAAAAAGTGAAATAATGCTGGTTAGTTTCTGGGAGACACATTTGAAGAGACTTTTCATTTTGTAATCCTGTTACTTGCTTTTTGGGACCCAGTTTTGTAATTGTCCCCAAAAGGCCTGGTCACCCCCATCCCCCCCGTGTCTGTGTTTGTACCTGCACATGGTTCAGTGAAGACGTCGCTACCAAAGTTGGTCTGTCTGCACTGAAGGTTACCGTCTTGTACCCAGTATGTTTTTATTAACACTTTTAAGTTTCAAGCCATGTATTTTTCTAGCATTGAGTGACAAGCAATATTGACAAGTCCCTCAGTCAACCCCGTGAACCCAAACTAAGGCTCGATCAGTGCTGTATAGCTTCATGTTTTGAATATCTGTAAAATGACTTTGAATTGTAAACAGGATGTTTGTGGTTCAGAAAAAGCTAGTATCTTTTAGTGATACCTTTTTGTACAAAATGGAAACCATTAAACAAAAATCAATATGTGTGTCACTGTGATCCTTTCTGCTTGTGGGGGTGGGGGAGTACTCCCAGGCACATGCTGGGTGGTAGACTAACATGAAATGCATCTTTTCTGTTGGACCCTGTGAAGCAGGGGTTCACAACCATTAGTATCAGTGCATAGTCACAATTCCATTCAGTCAGAAGCTGGGTTTTGTGAAGGGTTTGGTTGACTTTGGCAGACGAGCGATATTTCAATTTTTTACGACCCCTCACATTCACACGTTCTGCATGCATCGGGAAACAAAAACGGAGACTATTACACCCCGACTGTTTTACCGACGTGAACTGGCCTGCGGCCAGGCTTGGAACCCCTGCTGTAAAGAAAAAAAAACTAGCTCTGCTGGCAGTTAAGGTGTCAAAGTGAATGCATTCTTTAAAGCACCAATGATTCCCAGCAGGAAGTATAGATAGGCAGTGTATTACTGCAGACAGGACAGAACCAAAATAAGAAGTCAACATCCTGTTACATGATACGGTAACATGCCATCTGGCTAGCTTAGTTCAGCTGTCAATTAAATATAAATGGAAGAGTTCATTTTTTATGGCTGAGCATGAGGAAAATGGACAGCAGTATTTTCGATATGAAATCAGATCCTGGAGCAGGACAGGCTGCACATTGTGTCTGACTTTATCCAAGAGGATCTCATCTGGAAACAAAACCTGCTGGTTTCCATGTTAATTTTACAATCACTGGCATGGTTACACATCACCTGAACATGCACACACACCTAATGCTTGGAATATGTTTTAATGTTTTGCGCTTTACAAAAGGACATAGATGCAAATAACTACAAAACAAATCTATGACACTCCTTTCTTTAGTGGTGGTAGTCTGAGGAAAAACAGCTTTTAAAACGACTTGGTCAGACGAGTGAAAGCATTTCATACTGTGAGTAACATGCCAGGCAGGGGTGGACTGGGGAGGGGGGTTCCTGTGGTATATTTTGCCAATCGTGATCAACCAGGGGCCACCAATGAAATAAAGTATTATTCATTAATCGTCTCCTGCCATCGACCCGCCAGCACACATTGATCAGCCGACAAGTTGGGCTCCCCTGCTAGGCTATAGAGAGAATATAATGCTGGGGTTGGGGTATGAAGTCTGGCCCGCTGGGAAAATTCCTGATCTTCCAAACAGCCAGTCCGCCCCTGATGCCAGGTAGCTGACCATTTGACAAAATGCATTAAACATTTTCAGGTCACAGACCATCCAATTTTGGGGTGAGGAAACACAGCACTACAATTTAAATAAAGTAATGACATTATGAGAAACCAATCTAAAAGCACTAATTTTATTGCTATAAAATTCACATTACTGTTTTAAAAATTACAATATAGCAATAAAAATAGGCACTATAGCATGCGTTAAAACAAAAATGCAGGGTACAGAATGCATTCATTTACTGACAATAGGCAGAAGGTCTCCATTAGCCTTCATAGCTTTAATCTTAGCTTTTATGTTGTCGTCCATGGCCTGTCGACACCGTATAGCGTAATGAGCCAGTGTCTCCTCCTTTTCGTCCCAGGGGGCCAGAGAGTGGAAGACCTCTGGTGCGGCCAAGCTAAGCTCAGCAATGGCAGCAGTTCTGGAGATGGTATTACGATCCACGCCGACCCTGTCGAAGGCTACCCTCATGGAAACGCTGCGTCGGAACTCCTGAAGAGCGGTCATGTACCTCGCAATGACACCCACTACGTTCTTCACTGCAGAAAGAACAGTAGTATAGCTGAATGCCACCTTTGATTAGGTAGTTAGCTCACCAAATGCATCATTTCCAGGGCAAGCTGTGCTTCATTTCCCTGTTAATCCACAGTCAATGCAACATTTTAAATAAAACGCACATGCAGTCAACAACATGGAACTGGAAAAAAAATATTTTGAACTTTCAGAATCATTTTCCCTGTGGTGTACCAAAACACTGACAAAGATTTTTGTTAACGAGTTTCTTGTGACAATTCATTCCACAAATGAATATTAAGAATAACTTTACAGCTAAAACACTCTCCAGATGCAGTATGCACATATTCTTGGAAGACACTCCGCACCAGCTTGAAACAGCAATCGCTTATGACTATGTGATCTATGTCCTAAATAGAGATGTCACTTTTTAAACATATTCAAACATTCGTTTGAACGTGATGTGAACGATTCATATTCAAGCTATAATTAACCCATTCCAATTTGAAAGTGTCACTGTAACTTATTTGAGAGTTTGCTGTATTTTTGCCATTTGCCATCTACGGAGCCCCTAAAATGTCAGACCAGGAATGTTTTTTACTTTTGCATTCCCTCGCAGTATTTCTGCAATCCCACTATTTTCAGACTTGCCATCTGCTGCAACCTGATGGCATGGATAAGCCAAAATAGACATGTAATGTACACCATGAAACTTTAATATTAATATATGTATTTACTAATAATTCCAGTGTCCATTCACCACTAGTGACTTTAAACTAGGCTATTGAACGTGAAGTGCACACACAAACTTTGAAATATATTACAAATAATGAAAGACACCACAGCTGGAAAACTGCATGTACAGTTAGCTTCATATACTTATTAGTCAATTAATTCTATGTTTTACTTTAAACAGACACAGTACAGTTATTAGCAACGCAAAACGAATTAAAAAAAATACCTTCCCCACCCTCACCTTTTAGGGGCCCCATACTAATGTGATGTTGTATGGGTTATTCATATGGAAAAGATGATTGTGTTGTTTTTTTATGAGGGTGTGTCACAGGTTTTGAAATATATTCGAACGATTTGCATGACACTTGAAATTTGTCCGTTTGGAAAAAACTGCCACCCTTAGTCCCAACCCACTACAGTACTCAGGGACTTAGTCCCAACCCACTACAGTACTCAGGGACTTAGTCCCAACCCACTACAGTACTCAGGGACTTAGTCCCAACCCA
>JAODUD010000117.1:19925241-19940251 GCA_026784285.1 Stomatorhinus walkeri
CTACAGTACTCAGGGACTTACTTCGAACACGAGTATTTTCCCCTTCCCTACTTCTCTTTGAGCTCTTGATGGTCTTCTGTCGTTCACCGGCACGCATGTCCATCTCATCGAAAGAATCGAAAAGAACGGGCGACTCAAACGACACGGCCTCGTCGGGGAAGACACCGCTGTGCTGGCTGGAGCCGCTGGGCTCCGGCTGGCTGGAAACATGAGGCCTCCGCTTTTCTGACAGACACAACAAAAGGGCACTTTCAAGCGGCTCGTTGGATGCAATATACCAGTTTTCAGCAGCAAAGCCCAATGAACCATGGTGGTGTTGGCCAGGTAAAAAAAATAATACAGTCGCTTTCGGAGACGTTCTTTAGCTAAAAAATATTTGGCTAAACACAGAAATCCAGTGTAACTGGGGAACCATGCCATTCCATCAGCATTAATAATACAGTACTCAATAATTAAGTAATCAATAGTGTCTAACAGCCTAATGGCGGCCGCTGTGCCCCTTGGATGTGCGGCCCTGAGTGGATTCTCACTCCCGGGGGTATTAGGACAGGTGCTCTATTAACAGACGTTTCGCCCCTGCAGCACTCTGGTCGGACGACGTACTGCATTCTTATACCTGTGAGCCAACAATAAACTGACAACTGTCCAAAACAAATATGTCAGTGAGCAGGGCATCCCTGCAGTCTGCAGGTTTTCCCTGCTTTATAATCGGACAGATATGGAACGGGACCGTACCACTGCAGTGCTGTGGCATGCTTGGGGGGGGTACGCACGGCTGTGGATAGTCACTTCAAGGTATGGCCCCAGGCCCGATCATTCCTTTCTGGCTTAGGTGCTGCTGAGTTTCAAACAGGAATCCACTACACACCTCCTTATTGATGTGGGATTGTAGCTACCAGGTAGTGATACCTTTGTTTTGTTTAGCTATTTTATAAGTGCCATTACTGCACACAGGCAGATACACAGTCATTAGGACAGTGGTGTTAAGTGTGATAAGGCTGCGTCTGACCTACCTGGACGATGACTCAGCTGGTCTTGGAGGAAGTCACAGATTAACTCTGCTTTTTTGGTCAATTCCTGCTGGAGCAGCGTTTTGTCCTGTTTCAGACCTTTTATGGTCTCTTCCATCAATTCACTTTTCTTTTTTTCTGCCTGTAACATAACTTTGAGTTTCTCTATTTCAAACAGAGTAGGAGAACCTGTTGGAGCAGATATATTTTTACATCATGAAAGTCTGCTATTCTAAACAAACACGCTGACAGCAGTCGCATTTACTTTAACAAAAGTTATATTAAACTAGCATTTCCAAGCCTGGCCCTGGCCCTGACTTATTTTACTCGAATACTTCATTTGCACATAAACAGGTTCCAAATATTTAATAATTTAGGAAAAACCTATTTTAAGCAAAAAATAATATACGAGTATAATAAGTATAATAACCTTGTATGAAAGGTTTGTAAAACTTGTACCTAATGAATAAAAATTAAGATTAATTAATACCCTGATAAGCCAATACATCAAAGCTATTTTTTTCCCAATGGTTAAGCACTAAATGATCATATTTTCTACAAAACCGAATACAGCTGAGCCAAGACATTTTGCTATGAGATTAAAAAAAACCTGATTTCAGTCATAGATCAATTTTAATAAGACATGCAGTTGGGCGTTAGTTACACCACTAGAGCGGTGTTTACCGGAAGCTTCTACGCCGGGCTCCACGCTCGCATCCAGCTCCGGGTTGGAGATGGCCGAGGAGGGCTCGGTATCTCCATATGGCAGGGACGCCCCGTCACACTTCATCAGGTCCTCACTCGACACAGCCTCCATCAGCTCCCCATGACCGCTCAGCTGCATGGCCGGGAGGGGACTGCGTGCCGCCTCGCTGCACCCCGAACTGGGGCCTGGGTCCAGCCTCGGCAGAGCATCCACCGGGCTAGGAGGTGCCACGTTCCCCAGCGACCTATTTTGTCCGCACGGGGCCAGCCCGCAAAGGGCTTTGGCTGCGGCCGTAGGGAGTGGCGAATGCGAAGGGGACTCTGCGTTCGGATCGGTGACAGGGGGTTTGTGACCGCCCGTGTGCAGAAAGGACGTCCTGCCTGGCGGATGGGGCAGGGCAACCTGTCGACCCAACCGGGACACAGAAAGCGATGAAGGGCCGCTGTCACAAGACCCAGTCAGCTGGCTGCCCAGCACAGTGTAATAGTCCTCAGGCATCTCCTGCTTAATTTTTTTCACCCCCGAATCCCACAGTCCCTCCTCTGACCTCTGGAAGCTTGCCTGCCCCTGTGATTGCTTACAGCTTCCCCTTTTTCTGGCCGTATAGTGCAGCTGACGCTCGTAATCGCCATCTTCATCCGTCGCCGAGGACTCGCAGGCCGCGTCCAGGAGCGTGCTGCTGTACTCCTCCGCGTTGTCGTCCATCTCGGACGGGTCGCTGCAGTTCGAAATGTCACATGATTCGCTCACTTGCACACAGTGAGTTTCCACTTTGGAGGCCCTGCCCAAAATCCTTTCCCCAGAGCCAGGCGGCATACCAGAAACACCCCCGTGGTGGCCGTCCTGCTCAGAAACAGACTCCTTTGACCTGGAGCCACAAGCAGCCGTCAAAGCCCAGTGGTAGGCGTGCCCAGCGCTGCACCCCCACATGGCTGTAAGGTGGCCATGGGACCCCCCACTTAGCAAGTGCTTTAGCCCAGGAATGACAGTGCAGATGGTACCGTGGCTGTGCGCCCAGCTCACCAGTTTGGATAAATCTTCAGCAGAAGTTTGCAAGTAGTCATCCATGGTGGTCTCAGCTCCCTGAAACAGGAGTTTGTCACTGAACACTTAAGTTCACGCACATCAGTTCTCCACAGCATGTTACTGTTATATCATCGAAATGCATGCTGCAATATCCTAATGATTCGATACTTAACACTAGATGGCGCTGCTTAATAACATAATCACCATGTCTGTAACATATAAGGCAATGTAGACAGTATAGTCCAGGGCTATTCAAATCAAAGTCCTCAAGGGTCCAGCAGCTCTAGTTTTCCAGACTTCCTTTACCTGTGAACCAGGTGTGATGCCTCTGTGGCCAATCAGAATCATTAATTCTTAAACCAGGTACCTGGGAGAACTGAAATCATGGCCTGGATTGGGAATCGAGATCAAGATCTGACGAGCCCCGGTATAGTCTGTCCTGCCTCATGCACGATGGAGAAACAGTACGTTGGTCGATTTTGGCG
Organism: Stomatorhinus walkeri; assembly: GCA_026784285.1. NCBI lineage: Eukaryota > Metazoa > Chordata > Actinopteri > Osteoglossiformes > Mormyridae > Stomatorhinus > Stomatorhinus walkeri. The sequence continues at coordinate 19,928,469 of JAODUD010000117.1, forward strand.
CCGTTTACACTAATGTAAAGACACCAATTCAGCTATTTCCTTCTTTTTATGTTTTGACTGTATGCAAACATGGAAAACCATGCGAACTCTTACACACCTAGCGGCGGGAATTGAGCCGCAGCACCGGAGACGTGAGGCTGAAGTACTAATCAATGAGTCGCCAATCAAAAGAAAACTTGTGATCTCCATTAACCATTACATAAAACGGTACCACTGATCAAATCATTCAGGAGATATCCGCCCTTTGGAAATGCACAATAAAAACTATGTGCATGCATTCAATTTCAATGAAGTGAAATTACGCGACGCATACTTCCCACGAATAAACCTATATTGGAGGTTCTAGGTTTCAATAATGAAACTTATCCCGTTAAATCCGGCAGTGTTAATGCACCACGCAGAGCGACTAGCTGGTTACTATAACACGGCTGCAGACTGACAGGGAAAAGGGACGCCTCCTTGATATCCGAAAAAAATATATACCATGGGGATAGTTATCAGCCCTCGGGGACCCTGCTAACCAAGCACGCTTTCGATTACAAACAGGAAGCACTCATTTTGACCGCATCCAGACGATTTACCCTTTACCTGCTTGGCTGTCTGCCTTTTCGCCATTCTTCAAATAAATAATTCCTCTTGTGCCCGCGACCACTTCCGCACAAACCGGAAATACGGGTATTCAAGGTACACAGATCCCCCCTCCCAGATTGATTTTTAATGGGTCTGTGCTAAAGATTAGGGATACAGCCTTCAGCCGAGCAGCAGCCCTGATGTTATTATCAGAACAAAGGTGTGGGGCTTTTATTTTGACAGTGACTATTGCGTCGCCTGAGTATGACGCTAAACGGGAACGCCATAAGCATATTTATATCAGTGTGCAATGAAAAATAACAGTATCTTGTACGAAATATACAATTACATCACATAGGTCAACGTTTACCAAAATCCCAGATATTTTGCTGAAATAAAAAACTATACATCAAGAAAAAAAACATCTGGAAAAAAAAGAGATGAATTTTAGCGTGTTTTTGTACTACATAATTCGCAGGTATTAAACGTCGCTGCGTCTGCTCGATGAAGCTGATCCCCTTTCCCCACACAATCAGCATAAATAAAAGTCCATTGTGTTTGTTCACTGCTCCGTGTGTTCAGTTTTGTGGTATTTGTGCTGCTTTCATTTTTTAATAGCAATTATCAATTATTTTTCTCCGGGCGAAAACCCCAACAGTTTATGGACTTTGTATACGTAAAAACATGAAACGTATCCCCTTATTGTCATTCCAAAACCTAGTAATTCACCAGATATCTTTGAAAATAGAATATCGCGGGAAAAAAAACTTGCTCAAGATCGCTAAAGGTTTGTTAAAAGCCCCACCCACGATCTGCAAAACGCTAAACGGCACTTGTTACAATGTGATAAATTAAGGACGATTGGCTAATGTCTTTTCCCACAGTGAATAATCTTATTTCGCGGCCTTTATATCTGCCGTAAATGTTTAATGTGCACCCGACTGGAACACCTTTGCTCTCTTGAAAACCCACTTGTATGGATATTTTTTGGGTACTCGATGGCTTCATTGATCATACGAGTCCAAGCACCACACCTGCTATCTTTACTAAGTTACAGGTTCTAGTACAGTGATTTTCAAGTAGTGTGCCGAGGGAAATTATGCAATTTCACTTAAATGGTCTAAAAAAACCTTTTGGAAAATTAATTATTTGCAAATAATATGCCATTGTCGAGTGTCTGTGCTGTCATAGTGATGTATTCTGAACAAACAAAGCTATTTCAACATTACTCCCATTTTTAAAGACATATCTGTGTGAGCTGAGCTTTTCTAGCCTGACTCATATAAAAACTTAAAACAGAGACTGAGAGCTGTTGAGGAAGAGCTTCGTGTGTCTGTCTTCAATTCCTGCCAGAATATCAGCTTTGTGCTCATCCAACCAGGCTCTGGTTTCACGCTGAGTGAGTATTAATAAATTGAGAGACTATTTTCTCATTACTAGGCTACAGAGTGTCATCTTGTAACATTTTTGGTTGGTGGTGTGCCGTGGGATTTTTTCAATGTAAAAAATGTGCCGTGGCTCAAAAAAGGTTGAAATAGTCAGGCGAGAGGAGTACCTCAAAATATTCATGCTCGCTGCTGTCATCTGTTTCATCCGATTCTTCCTGGTCATGCTCCTGTTTTGTCTGCACATATTCCACACCAAGGTCCTGGCAAACATTATATCCATTTCTTTTCACTAATGTGTAAAGAGCCTTGGAGGATATAACACCATTCAGGTTTTGACTAAGTTCCCTCCACACTTTGTCTGATGGCACAGTGATTCTGCCATCTTTCACTATTTCTGATCCTTTCTCTAAAATGATTTGAACAATCTTTTCCCTGGGAACTTTTGGTAGCCTCGGCATTTGTATAACTAGATATGGAAAGTAACGTCACAAACGGGTAGAAACGCGGCACTAAATAAGCAGCCCGGTTTGTGTCCGTTCGCTGTTATGTGTGCTTATGTGTGGGTGGGGCCGCATGACGTCATCGCCCGGAGAAAAGTAATTGGTATTATCTTGAAAATGGCAGCAGCACAAATCTTATTTTTTGCGGCACAATACAGCACAAATGTAGCACTAGCTAAGTACGACGGATTATTTATTTGTGCTGAAGAGAACACGGAACATAGCTCGCAGTCAGCTCTATGTTTCAATGAAGGACCCATTCCAGACGCTAGATGGCGCCATCAGATTTGCCACCAGGTAGGTTATAGTCGTTTTCCACCAGTCGCTGTTGCCTTTTCCGGGTGACTCTACGTTCAAACTTCCGGAAAGCCGAGCTCAGGGACAGCGGACGGGAGCGCGCCCGCGTCCTCGTAGCGCAGGTCAAGTCTTGTTATTGAGGTGAAGGGTCAGTCTGTGAGCTGTAGCACTGTAAATTTGCATTTGGACTTTTCTGCTGTATGACAACTGACGCCACTTTTAATAAGATCTAAATATGTTGCCGAATACGGGGTAAGTCGGTGTTGTGTCATCTGCCTTCATCTTAAGAAAAGTGGACAAAAAGTTATTTAGCTAATTACACTTTTATCCGAGTAACGCGCACTGTAACATCTTCATCAGCCTCTTTGTATAGTAAACCAGCATCAAAAACTGTAGTGCCACTGTATTTTTATTTTACGCTACTCGGTACCTTTGCCTTGGTTAACTTCTTACGGTTTTGCACTGTGTATGTTTTTTATGTGTGGTTTCTATATGTGGAATAAATGCAGGCGATCTCAGCTGCATAGACAAACACAGCAGGGTCCCTTTAGCTCGCACACAGAGTCTGACATTTAATGAATATAACTAAATTACGGGCTGAAGTGACTTCTCGTTTTGGTGCCTGCATTTCAGAAAGCTCGCAGGTCGCACCCTGTTCATTACCGGGGCCAGCCGTGGCATCGGGAAGGCCATCGCCTTGAAAGCTGCCCGAGATGGTGCCAACGTGGTGATCGCTGCCAAAACTTCCCAGCCGCATCCCAAACTTCCTGGGACCATCTACACAGCGGCAGAAGAAAGTCAGGCCTTCCATTCCTGGCTGCATGTGTTAGGCTGTTCAGGGGAGCGAGACTATCATGTTTGACTCAAAAACAATCAATTTTACAAAATCCCATCTTCATTTACACAGGCATGACATAAGTTTGAGAAGAAAGACATAGTCATACTATGGCATATTTAATGAGAAACATATTGAATATTTTTGCAAATAGGTTTGAGATGATTCAGGGTTAATCTGTGATTGTGTTAATCAGAGTAACTCGCATTACAGTGGCTCCTGTACCCTCTCCTCTTTGCAGTTCAGGCAGCTGGTGGTAAAGCCTTACCCTGTGTTGTGGATATCAGGGATGAAAAGCAGATCAGTGATGCAGTGGAGCAAGCAGTAAAGACATTTGGAGGTGCACCGTGTTTACGTTCAGTGTAGCCTAATTTACTTATGGGAAGTTAGAGCTTATTAAATTGCCAACATTGTTCAGTAACATTTTTTTTCCTCTGCTTTTTGTGTTTGTTTTTCCAAGGTATTGACATCTTGGTAAACAATGCAAGCGCCATAAATTTAACTGGCACTGTGGAGACACCAATGAAGAAAGTGGACCTTATGCTGGGCATCAACCTTAGAGGAACTTACCTGACGTGGGTGAAATACCAACTGAACATAGATCCTCTTAACTCCCTGCTCATTTTAATAGCATCTTGGCATTGTCCGGAGGTGGGAGGTTCCGGTCCAGAAGCCACAGGTGCACAGCAGGGAATAACCCAGGATAGGACAAATACTAGAAACAAAATATTAAAATTTTAAATGTGAAAGCATAAAGTACAAAGAAGAGTTGGCCTGTGTATGGTGTGATATCATTGTCCTAAACTTGTTGGGAGGGGGGTCACTTATTGTTTGACTAATAATATGGCTGACTGGAACGCAACAACCAGGGGTAGGCAACCCTGATCCTGGAGTGCTGGTATCCAGCAGGTTTTCAAACCTACCTGATGAGTTACTATCTGCCTGACATCAAGTGTGGTTTATCAGAGACCAATTAGAATGGAAAACCTGCTGGATACTGGGATGTCTGGATCGGGATTGCCTGTCCCCGAGCCAGACAGTGTTCCGCTTCTACACAAATGCGGTCGTGTCTTTCTCAGGTCGAAGCTGTGTATCCCATACCTCCTGAAGAGTAAAAACCCTCACATCCTCAACTTAAGCCCTCCACTAAATTTGAATCCCATCTGGTTTAAAAATCACACAGGTAAGCTTCATTGCACAGAAGTGAGATTAATAACTTTTCAGGGGATTCTGGAACAGGGTGACATTCAATGAAAGACAACTTCACTAAAATGACAAAGGGTCCTGAGGCGAGTGGCTCCGAGTATGATGTAAGCCATTTGATTGACAGCTCCTCCCGCCTCTTTCCTCTGCAGCATACACCATGGCTAAATATGGCATGTCCATGTGTGTTCTGGGAATGGCTGAGGAATTCAGAGGGTCTATCGCAGTCAATGCCTTGTGGCCCAAGACAGGTAAATGGGTTATTGTTCAGGAGACTTGAATTTGGTTGTTGTAACCTTACAGCACACAGAGATGTCGTCAGTGTAATAAAAAATGAACATTTAGCAGCCCCTGAGTGTCCATTTAACAATTCTGCTTGCATTCCCATTGGCTGCTGGCCATCTTTCTCTCCCAGCCATTCAGACGGCAGCCATGGACATGCTGGGAGGCTCTGGCATCAGTAAGCAGTGCAGGAAGGTGGACATCATGGCTGACGCGGCCTACTCTATCCTGAACAAGCCCACCACCTACACGGGCAATTTCACCATCGACGAAGACATACTGAGAGCGGAAGGAATCTCTGACTTTGACACGTATGCAGTTGTTCCAGGTGTGTGATCGCTTACACGGACTGGTGGTGTGTGCGTTTGTGTGAACATTTGTTTATCTGGGCAATGGGTTCATTCAGGATTTAGTTTCCCATAAGCTGCCAGACTGGCTTTGCAATGCTGGTGACTGCTGGACACACTCCAGTACACCAACATGAACCGCTCTTCCTCCAGGGGGCAGTGTCTGCCTCTGCCTGTGATCAGAAGGTCACTGGTATGAATCCTGCCCTCAGCAGAATGGTCTTAGTCTCTTGAGCTAGGTCCTTAACCCTACTTTGTAGTTTTGGATTCTGGGTAAATGGCCTAGTCCTGAAATGTAGCCATAATATGTACGTCTATGACTCATAGGAGAGCATGATAGGATAAGCAAAAACATGCATTCCAATGTATCTGTACTTGTGCAAATGGAAAATAAGGCATTTAGTCAAATTGGTCGGCATTTCTGCCTGACTGCAGTGTGCAGACTGCAACCGTGCGTAACCGTGAGGTTAGTTCATCTGTCACATGGATGAATGAATGAACCGATTCTGTGTGTTTGAACAGGACATGCTCTGCTCCCTGACTTTTTCCTGGACAGCGACCCAGAAGAAGTTAAGAAGCAAATGGTGGACGAGGGTGAGAACAGAGGCAAACTGTCACCCGTAGTTACTGTGAATAATCAGGATAAATGTGATAGTGACCTTACAAGGATTCCTTTGCGGAGAATTGTTTCTTTAAATAGTATGAATGTTGCACCGGCTGTAGGCACTGTCTGATCACAAGAATGGTGGATGGGGTGGGAAATGGGAGGGAAAGTGGGAGATAATGTAGGGCCAGTCCTTGAATCTCTATCATTCCATGGGGGAGTATGTGGCTCAGTGGGCTAAGCCTGTGTGCCTGTAATCAGAAGGTCGCCGGTTCAGCCTCAGCATGTCTGTGGGCCCTTGAGCAAGGCCCTTAACCCCCAGCTCCCTGGGTGCCGCTATGGGTGGCTGCCTTTTGCGGACAGCTTACTCTACAAAGGGCGAGTTGAGGGAGGCGTAAAAAAAGACAATTTCCCCACGGGGATCAATAAAAGTATCAATTATAATTATTATCAGTTGTTATTATTATAATTCATGACTGAAGAAGATCCATACTGTAATCATTCACTGTGGTTCCTACAGGAACTAAGGGTGAACAAGGAGGTGCTGGAGGCATGGCAAGCGGACCCATTGCTGACACCTTCAAAGCCATTCAAGGAATCCTGAGCCCCGATGTCATTAAAACGACGCAGGGAGTTTACAAGTTTAACATCACTGGTGAGTGGCTGCTTGAGTCACGCACTCTGCCCGGCAGGCGGCAGCCGTAGCCGCGTACCGCTTGCTCACCAGAGGCGGGGCTTGACGTCCTCAGGAGACGACGCCGGCGTGTGGTACATCGACCTGAAGAACGGTCCGGGAAGCGCAGGCTTTGGGGAGCCCCCGAGCGGGCAGGCGGATGTCATCATGACCTTGGACGGCGTGGACTTCATCAAGATGTTCAAAGGTGGGCTGTGATAGAGCAAGGAAGATGGAGGCCATCAGAGGCGCCCTGCAACGTATCTGAGCGCATGGTCAGAAAGGGGATACAGCCTTGGCTTCCCACGGAACAAACATTAATGTACCCCCAGTGGTACAAAAATGTTCCTCAGAGTCTATTTCTGTACCTTAAAAGGTACATTTACTTACAGCTAGGGAACCCTTAAAGGCACAGGCCTAGTGACAAGTAATTATATCATCAAAGGTACAAATCGGTACTTCTTCTTTCCCTGACAGTGTATGGGTGAGACATGGACAGGAGCGGGCATAGAAGTATGGGTGGGTTTAGTCATTTTTGTCCCTTGATACTCAGACCTGTTTTAACTGCACAATGTCTGTCAAGCAAGTGCCATGTTGTCGAGCAGATTATTTAAGATAGAAAACTAGCATCCCCAAGATGGATGGATGGACTACATATAAAAAACAATGCCTGCATGTTAGTTGTACGTTTCCTCAGATTTAATTATAAGGGCTTGGATTGTGCCTTTTCCCAACAGGCCAGCTGAAGCCAACGATGGCATTTATGTCTGGAAAGCTGAAGATTAAGGGTGATATGACTCTTGCCATCAAGATGGAGAAGATGATGACAATGATGACATCTAAACTTTAAGGAAAACATGCTGCCATTTCTCCAGCACACCCATCCATTATTAATTCAGCATTTAATAATTTTATAAGCTTTGTAACAATGCTGAATTAGCTGTTCTTCAGTCTCATACGTAAATACAAATGTAACAGTTGTGTATAAATTATGTGAAAATGTGAAAATGTACACGATCAGCTGTTGGTCTCCTGCAGGTTCTGTGCTCCTGTTAGGATTATAGGATGACTCTGGGTGTGAAAAGGTGGCGTACACTCACGGTTTTTCAGAGCAGTTTGCAAATGATTCTGTTACCACCGGAACATGTACAGCAGCTACAGAATGACTGTCAGATTTGACAAAGGTGCCGTCACAGTAGATGATCTCACCAGTTCTGAAGATGCTGCCCTTACTATAATGACACGTATAACACACATGACAGAATTACTGCACAGCTAAACTTTCTGTGAAGCTGACAATCCGACAACAGAGTTTAGCGGAGTCACCACTGTGTTTATGGTTAAGGATTAACTCCATCAGGCCTTACAGTTAACGCGGCGGTACAATGGTTAAAAAAAAAAAAAACGAATTGATTCATTCATATCTTCATGACCCAAACGGGTTTTCAAGTCCTAAAACCGACATCGAAACTTAAGCAATAATACTAAGTGCCTGATAATTATTAGTGTTTGCAGGGACTCAAAAAAAGATCAAAACTTATCTAGTGACACATTTCATCACTTGGAGTCCGGTGTCCCCTTCACATTTCAGGACTGGATTAACAAACTAAATTCAGAACTTCCAAATGGTTTAAACCAAGCATGCTAACATAGAATGGGAGCTCAGCATGTGAAGCAGAAAGTCTGGGAAAAGTCACTGCCAACAGGCCTCTGACCCCCAAAATTGATAACCCCACCCTAAACAGGAGGTGTCCAAGTATGCACCAATTAGATAACATGCCCATTTTGGGTTTATCCACCTCATTTGATATAACACCAACCTGTGAAACAACAAACATGTTTAGATTGAATTGTATCAATAAAGGACAACAAATCGACTGAAAGGAATGAAAATACTGTTTTTTTCTCTTCCTTATGTTCAATCTGTTTTGACTTAGACCTGCGTGAAGTTGGCCCCCCATATGATTCAGATTTCAAAGAAATTGGCCTCAATCGTATGCGCCGCATTTGTGCCGTATTGTGCCCTTAGTTTATGAGATATAAATGTTTGTTTACATGGATCCGTCACCAGCGTGAAATTGCCCCTCCCTCCCATTTTGCGTCTGATTTCCACCAGAGCGATCGCAATCGTGTGTGCGGCGTTTGTGTAGTTAAAACTGCCTTTTGTACCGCTTCAGTTTCTGAGATGTTAACGTTTGTTTACACGGTCACGGGACATCAGCGTGAAGTTGGCCCCCGATTTGCGTCTGATTTCCACCAGACTGATCGCAATCGTATGTGCTGCGTTAGTGCTGGTTTGTGCCGTTAAAACTGTCCTTTGTACTGCTTTAGTTTCTAAGATATTGTTTGTTTACACGGTCACGTGACACCAGCGTGAAGTTCCCCCCCCCCCCATTTGTGTCTGATTTCCCACCAGACTGATCGCAATCGTGTGTTCGCCCCCTATTTGCCTCCGAACTGGTCTCAATCGTTTGTGCGGTTTAAAAAATGTCTGTACTGTTGTTTCTTCTGAGTTATATCTCTTAGTTTATGCCTTTACATGAGCGCCGTATAGTGCTCAGGCTCGTGTTTCTCATGTTTACAGTAGGTGGAATGTTTCAAGACTCTAGACAAAGCTGTACGCACTTAGCACCGCCATCCAGATACCGCATTTCAGGATCGTGCTAGATATTTTCACCGACTGTTTTGCTATGAACTACTGTACAACAGTGTATAATAAACTCTTGTCATTTTGCCTGCACGGTGTATTGTGATGTCTTTACCTTCCCATGGACCCTCTTATTTGTTGCACGTACATGGCAGTTAAATAAAAATGTCCAATAATGAAGTTTTTCTTACTCCCTCCACTCAACCAGAACTAACATTTATCCAATCATATCCAATTTACAAAAGTTTTGTAAAGGTGGCGACCAATGAAAGTTCAACTATTAAACACTTCAGCACCGAGTGCATAATCATTGACCTGTGATCACCATTAATTAAAACAATTGTCTTTTTACTAAAATAATACTTCATCTGCGTTGGAAATACGTCATAAAAGGTACAAAAATTTGTACATTAAAAAAGTATTGACATAACTCGGTATATTGAAGGCAGATATAATTCCAATTGAAAATTTATGTAGGACAGTTAATGCACAAAGCTCTTTTGCACGTTTTAATTTAAAAGTATTAACAAGTAGTTATTTGATATATACTGATAAAATACATAAATATACTGAAGTCGTGGTCATTTCCGTTTCTTTTGATCAAATTAGCTGTGCTGGGGGCAGAGCAGGAAAGCAGTGATGACAGTGCAGTGTCATGTGAAGATTCATGGAGATTGTGACCTGCTGCAGACACCACAGACAGAAAATATAATTAAATTTAATCTTACACTTTCTGAAGAAAAATGGAAAACTACCAGCTTGCTTTATTAGAGTGGATGTTGCTCACTGCATGAAGTTCATCAGTCGATGGGAATGCCTGAGGAGAAAACCCTGCAGAGTAATAGAATTTTACCTCCGATGCATGGCCAAGCTTTTACACGAAGGGTCCCTGGATGATGCACATCAAATCATTTACTCAGTTACGGTCATTGCTGAGTGAGACTGAAGGGCACGATGAAACGGGATGTCCTGTAATGGCAGAAGTGAGCAAGATTTACCTGAGGGGGAGAATTGCAGAAGTGAGTGCCGTCTGTCCTAAGATGAAGGTTGATGAAACTGAAGAAACAAGAATGGACCATTTCACGGCCATCTCAGACAGACACGAAAGACTGGGTTACAAATATCACAGCCTGCGTTGAAGCTGAATTTCTCAGACTAAAGAATAATGTTTTCAAACTGTTCGGATAGACAGGTCCATTGTTGAGCACCTTGGTTCACTTGAAGGAAACGTGAAAATTTCCAAAGCAACCGAAGCTTTTGCCACAGGGTCCTCTCACGGGGACACAACTAGTACAGTGTCAGAGGAAGTGATGGGATATGAGGAGTCCCATTAGCTGAAAACTGGAGAGGTGTCTGTCACATGGAAAAAAGCCAAAATTGGACTGCTGAAAAGTGGAAACTGCCTGACTCAACCAGTAACAACACAAGGAGAACTAATTGTGAAAAACACCTGTGCATTTGATTCATTCTGCAAGGTACTTTGCTGAGCATAATGTGACAGCGAGACCTTCAGCCAATCTGTCGGCAGTGCTGGCAAATCCAGTAACCAGTAACCCCGCTTCGTAGTACAGGCCACAGTTTGGTTGAAATCTGAAACATATGGGGGGCCACGCAGGTCAACAAATCGCCTGAAAGGAATGGAAATACTGTTCTTTTTTTCTTGTGTCCTTTCTGTTTTGTCTTTGAACCAAAGCAGTCACCAAATTAACTTTTTATTATTACATCACATCAGTTCTTTTAATGTATCACATATAAAATTCTCAAATTGTAATCATCTCTCTCCTGTCTGGTTCTGGGTCTCACCGCACTCTGGCTTCCCAGCTGGCTCCGGGGGATCCTGCAGGGTGATATTCGCCTTGGCCCTTGGGAGAGGCAGGGGGAGAGCTAGTGCCTCCTAGTGGCTGCCGACTCTCAGGGAAGACGTCTTTCACTGGGTCCTGCTCCTCGTTGTATCGTGTCGTAGCTGTGCACACCCGTTTTCAGGCAGGTTTTAGCAGCACACTGACAAAAGTCAATGCCTATATAGCCTACAAATGCATAAAACGACCAAAAACCAGTGAACAATCTAATGTGGTAACAAAACAGCCAATCAAACAAACAGAAAGCACTGTAAAACATTACTTTGGGGGAGGGATACTTCGAAGTAAACATAAAATGTAAAAAATAAAATACATGTTAAGCAGAGAGCAGCAATTAACATCACCAGAACATTTTTTTAACAATTAAAGAGGCAAGAAATATCCAGAATAATACAACTAGAATTTATTTAGGGAAACATTGGTGGACAACCAGATCTGTCCACAGGACATGTAATTTTATAAAGCAACAAAACCTTATTCAAAGCAAAATTAGACGTGTTTCTGTTAGAGTGAAAATGTATTTCTTATATTCTTTATCATATTAACTGTGTATTAAATGTGTACGTGCCAAGAGCTGA
>JAODUD010000117.1:19943296-19965269 GCA_026784285.1 Stomatorhinus walkeri
CCCCCCCCCCCCCCCCCCCCCCCCCCCCCCCCCCCCCCCCCCCCCCCCCCCCCATCCAACGCAGCCAATTCAGGCTTAGAGACGCCTACACTTCCCCAGATCGGTTTTAAAATAAATATGGTTTGCCAGGAATGACCTGGACTAAGCTTTTTATTTATTTTATTTTATTTTTATTAACCCTGCGATGAAACAATGACAGACAGAGGAGAACCCAAAGCAGTGTTACACCTTCTTTAAAACATCACACCAAAGATAAATCAAAAAGCTAGAATAACGAAAAAATAAAATATATATATATATATTTATATATATGTATATTATACAGTGAATGGTTACATCCCTACGTAACAATCATGAAGATGCATCTCAGACAGATTCACACAAAAGGGCCAAAGAAAGCATTCTTAAAGGGACGCTCTGTGCTGTGGGCCTCAACAGAAACAGGGGAGCTTGTCTGAAAACGTTCAGAAAAATCTGTACGTCTTTTTTTTAAGTCACTACTACACACCAAATGAATCTTCCCTATATTGAGGGGAAACTGATTTTCACTGACTTCACACGGAAGCAACGCAAGAGGGACTATGAACGATGACCGATGTGAGATTCTCTTACGTCCGCAACCGGGCCTATTTCGTCACTAGTGTACCTGTTGTAATTGATTTTTATGCATTGAATATTTGTTTTTTGTCGGATGTTTCCCCCCCAAATTTAGTATCCGCAACACATTTTGTACTTTAGATGAATTTCAAGACGGGTGCTTTTCTAAAAAAATTATAATAAAAAAAATTAAGTCAGATCTAATTCCAAATTATTCATAATGATAGCATTTAATGCACCTTGGTCCACCTGCCATTGGCGTGATCAATTCATTTGGTCCTTGCATTGCATTTACATACAATAATGAATCCAATAATACAATAATTGAAATTAAGCAGCACTGACTAATGGCAGCTTCTGTCATATTTAAGGCATGCAATATCTTTTACTGAAATAGCCCTTGAAAATAGCAAATACTCCACAAGGAACCCGTAAGGAGATGTAATGAAAAGAAACTAATCTTTTAATGTTAACTGCTATGGCTTATTTACAAAGTCCTTGAGCTGTAATGTATTCATAATTATCTTATAACTGGAAATGTGATCAAATGCCACAGAGTTAGAGTACATTAAAAGTTATATCTCATTAATACGACCAGATTAATCAAAGAACATATCTGATTATTTGTGATTCACAATGCAGTCTGATACGCCCACATTACTGTGAAAAATCTACATGAAACATCTGCAGAAAAGCCATTTCTGGTCCTGTGTATCCACCATGATGAAGAACAGCGTGGCATGAGCAGATGTTCCTGGCTTCAATCAGGCCCTCAGATTTCACATGAACACCCAGAATTTCCTAAGGTTTCTGTCAGATAATCGGGTTGTCTCAATTTTCAGACAAATAAGTAAGCCATAATTTTGTACGAGTTCACAATTTTGTCCTACTCCATCAGCTTAACAAACTCCTCAGAAAGTGCAGGTTCATCCAAACCACTCTCTCCTTTCGAAGTTCCCAGGGAGATAAAGAGGCTTTAATAGAATGCAAAGCACCACTGAAAATGAAGCGTATTGTCGTGTAAATGTGATCTCATTGGGTTCTCTCCAACAGTGGAAGGGAGAAGATGATTTGCACCATAAATACATTTTTTCAGGCACGTGTCTGAGTGAGCTCTCTGGGAAAGAGGCCCACTGGCATCGGTCCTGTGCCAACGATGGCTGATTTAGGCACTGGGATATGAACAAACTTGTTCAGCTGAAATGCCAATGCAAGTCCCAAACAAGGTTTGCTAATCATTTCCAAAGAAGAATGAAGTTCAGATCCATCAGCAATTTGCCTCCAAAATTGTTTTATCTTCACATAATTAAAAATGCCATAATCAGGAGAGTTAGAAGCCCACAGCACACACTGTATGTCTAGTTAACCATTCAATCCACTATGTGCACTGAAAAACAACAACACACACACATACACTTCCAATTAAGACAAGTAAAACGAAGGAACTCTCACCAACCCCACAAAGTAGTATATATCTTAGGTAAGGTTTCTAGAATCTATTTGATTATGAGCACATAATAAGGCACATAATAAGAAATTAAGTGAAGACACAGTAATATGATTTTTCTGTGATTTCTTGAGTGATTATATTGGTACAAAAAACCCAGGAAGTTACAGATTTCTTTTCACTTCCATAAAAAAACTTACCAAAAATAAGTAATTTTCCTTTTAAAAATCCTGACAATTTGTAAAATATACAGACCTGAATTATTTTAAGACTGTAAACTTAAAAAAAAAATTGTGAGAGAGGAAAAAGCTTGGATGTTTTAAAATAAATGTTTGCCTTTTGCGCCTCTCTGGGTTGAGGGGAAAACAGCAACCCAGCCTTGCTTTTGCTTACATGTCGCTTTTCCTAGGAGTAAGGAAGAGACGGTGCCAGTGGGTGACCTTGGGGACAGAGGCACAATTCTACTACATTACAAGAGCCTCAGATCACGTCAACCCTCCCTGGAATGTTAAAGGTAACTCACTACCCAACCCAATGACCCAAGTCAATCACTCATGGTCTTATGTACTCCTCTTCTCTTCTATACCATGAGAGTGATACTCTTCTTTTCCTGTAGCTCCCTGGTGTACACATCTCCAATTCTAGGCACACATGCAAGGTTTGGTTTAATTGGTAACACTGCAAGGCAAATGGGGGAGGGGGGGGGGGTATTTTTTGCCATAAGGAAACAACCAAAAGAACAAAGCAACAGAAACTAAGATGAAAGGAGCTGAGAAATGAATTAAGGCAAGGCTACAGGTTCTCAGAGAAGGTAGCACTTGCTACACTTTACAGATTCATCTGGTAAAGTGATCAAACGAATGTACTGGTTTACGTACATACTCTAGACTAATGACAGTCACCCTCTCCAGTCTCTTCACATTCATGATTCCATGGTTTTTCTTCACCTGAGCACCGAGTGTATGAGTGTTCCAGTATGATCATGGCGTGGCCACTCCACTCCGCACGTCCACGCCGCCGTGATTTTGCTGCCGTCGCCGGCGACTGCATACGTGAGGTGGACCTCCGCCAACATGCCAGCTCCGTCCGCAAACCTCATTTAGAGGAGCGGACGAAAAGCACATTTATTTTCCGTCAGTTTTCACAAATAACCAACTTCTGTGTCTAAAGGCCTTTGCACAGTAAAGTAAGTGATGAAGGTGCAAAACGTTCCTTAAATAAAGACTAAATAAGACGGCAGCCTGGTCTCGGGTTGTTCCGAAACTGCAGCGCTGCACCGTTCTTGTCGGGGAATCCGCAGGCGAGTCCTAGGCGCCAGTCGCCGCCCCAACAGTGGCCCTTGTGCGATAACCTCCAACCACAGCAAGACACTTGGCATGAATACCACAGGAAATGAAAGGTGTCACTGCCCTTCCACTGAGAGGGCTGAATTCAGGCCTGACAACTCACTGCTCTCTCCTGCTCATGGCTCTTCAAACCAAAATGGCTAGTTTTGTAGATGCAGCATTTGGTCACGGTCCACGTGCCGTCAAACATCAGTGTGAAAGTGAACCCCAGGGTTCCAGAGGCACCTCCCCTGTTACATTGACCCCCGACTAGTCCACCAAAGGGGGTTCCGAAGCGCAACACCCAAGGCGATGATCACACAAGGATGTTGAAGATCCTCCCCTGAATCCAGAACTGGCCTTCACCATAGGTTCCACTCTGAACGTTCAAAGTCTATTCCATTTTTAAAATCTAACTATCAAAATGAATCTATTATGTTTTTTTTTCATAAATTGCTAGTTCTAAATCAGCTGATCACTTTTTTCTCCTGAAGGCCAGGGAGCAAAAGTTTCTGTGTGCAAAAGTGGCCGTTAGATGGTGGATTTGGAGAAGGACACTCTGAGATGGTGGTTCTCCCCCAGGTCATGGTTGTGCAGATCAATCAGCGCCTGGATGGCTTCTTCCACAGAGCCAAGCTGGATTAAAGCCATCTTGTGGTCTTTCCTATAAACCAAAACACATGTCAAATCAAGGGTGAAAATGAGATTCATGCCCAGAGAACATACCTTAAAATACTCAGCAGACTACACTACACATATAAAGATAACAAAGCACCGAACCAACAGTATTGAATAACTAATGTTGCACCCTGTGCAAAATCAACATTTTCCACACTGAAATGTATTATTTTACTGTAAAAATCATTTCCCATCTCAGAAGATGCGAGTGGACAATAACAATGTACAGTTGCTTGTCACTATGCTAGTTTAACACATTTCTACCAGACATTATCTTGTCCTATACTATTCCATGGTGCAAGACATGTGTCCATGGTATGACATTAAACTGCATCTGGCCCTACAAGCAGTCTTCCAACTTGCAGGGAAACAAATTTTTTGGGGGTTGGTGGCTGGATTGGCACTCACAACTGCTCAATACAAACAAACACGATACTCTGCTATCCATGGGAGTAGCTCTGCTGAAGCCACCCGCAGGAAGACTGCATGCACCATGAAGGGGATGGGGGAAAGCCATCGAGAGCCTCATCCCCGGATGAGTCGAAACCGTTGGAGAGCTAATAGGTTCAGGCCTGTTGGGGAACGGGGCTGGTGTGCTGTTGAGACGTCGCCTGCATGGCAGCACTCAGTTTCAGGCGACCCATCTGGGTAGGCGCGTGGAATGTCTCGTCTCTCCAGCAAGATAGCCATCTTCCTCTGCTGTCGGGGGAGTTTCGTAAACTCCACATTTTGGTGGCAGCACTCCCTGAGGCACGCAGACCAGGGAGTGGCCGGATCTCTGTAGGTGGGTACACCTACTTTCGGTCTGGTGGGTCTGACGGCCGCCATACTCAGGAAGCAGCTGTTGCTGTAGCGGATCGGCTCCTTCCGAGGATGTCTGGTGTCACTCCATTCGACAAGCGTATTATGAGACTCAGGGTAAGGCTCTCCTTGGGTGTCTTGTCTGTTGTCTCAGTGTGTGCTCCACCCGCGGTGAGTGATTTCTCCTTGAGGAAGACATTTTACTTGCAACTTAGCCCGGTGGTTGAAGGGTGCCCATGAGGTGACACTCCTCTGGTAACCTCAATGCGACTGCTGGCACTGAAAGGGCAGGCTATGAGGATTGTGTTGGTCCCCTTGGGTCTGGAGACTGAAGTGAAAGTGGCTCCATGTTCCTTGACTTTCTGAAAGTATCCTGGTTCCAACGCCCTCAGCCGTATTGTTGGGCTTGGTATTCCCATACTGGTGGTGCAGCGAAGGAGATCGATCACATACTCGTGGGCAGACAAACTCCAGCAGAACTGTAGTGTCTACAGAAGTACCCAGTTTGCGAATTCTGACCACGGACATGTTGTTGCTACTCTGAAAATTCAGTTTATATCCTGTAGGCTAGGAGAACAAGGCTGGACTTATCCCGACTCCAAGATCAAGCCGTTTCTAATGAGTCTGCATGCAATTTGTGTGAAGAACTTGCAGACTTGGACGTGACTGCTGCCTCTAACGTGATGTGGGAGACCTTCTGTGAAAAGACCCTGAAGGTTGCCATGGGTTGTGTTGGTGTTTCCGGTGTTCTCAGAAGGAGGTGTTTCATCTCGCTGGGCACCCTGGATATGATCAAAAGGAGTTGCGCCGCATGACCTGGTGGCAACTGCAGTCTGTAGCGAGAACTGAGGAGGACGGCAGTTAGGGCTCTGAGGGCAGATAAGGAGGTGTTTATTAGATGACTCTCTGAGCAGGTGTCACACGTCCTGCTTACAGAGGAATCAAAGCATTATGCACATCTGAATCTGTTCCTCGGTGACTTGCAGTCAGGGCAGGTGATGGGATGGTCCTTACGGATGACACTGCAGTTGTGACCCACTGTGCCGGCTACTTTGAGCAGCTGTTTAAAGCTGACCCTCCAGCTAGAATGTTGGACATCTCCAGGTCCGTGATTCTCAAAGATGACCCTCCAATCAGCTGTGAACCACCCAATCGCACTGAGATTGCATGGGTGGTGAATCAGCTGAGGGAAGGGAAGGTTGCAGGTATCTGGGGTGAATTTCTCCAGGCTGGTGGTAAGGCTGTCCTCCTGGCATTGCAGACAATCTTTGCTTCTAACTGGGAGTCAGGCATCATCCCAACTTACTGGAAAACGGGACTCGTAGTCCCTATCTGGAACTGGAAGGGTGATTGCCTGGATTGCGGCAACTGCAGGGGGATAACACTACTTTCAGTGCCGTGTAAGGTCCTTGCTAGGGTCATCCTTAACAGGATCAGTGATCACTTGTCAGTCCGTGACCAGAGCGGTCTGGTTTTACGACTAAGAAGTCTACCATAGACTGTATCCTTGCACTAAAGGTTCTCATCAAGCGCAAGCGCAAATATCGGCAGAGGTTCTTTGCAAACTCTGTCGATTTCCATAAAGCGTTCAGCTCAGTTGATCGAGTTGCCCTGTGGGACATTCTAAGACTTCGCTGGATCCCCCCGAAGTTACTGGACGTCATAGCCGGCCTGTACACTAGTACTGTGAGTGCTGAACACAGTGGAGGGCGGAACTCTGCATTCTTCCCAGTTGATTCATGTCTCTGGTGACTCTTCTTATGAAGTCAGCAGACAGATTGAAAGAACATGGGGGGTCATGAGGTGGCTGGAAAGGGGTGTATGCCGTTCTCGATATCTTTGCAAGAGGAGAAAGGTCCAAGTCTTTCGAGTCCTGGTGCTCCCTGTCTTGCTGTGTGGGTGTGAGACATGGATGCTATCCAGTGACCTGAGATGAAGACTGGACTCCTTCAGTACTGTGTCTCTTCGGAGAATCCTGGGGTACCGCTGGTTTGACTTTGTATCAAATGTGCAGCTGCTAGAGAAGTCCTGAATGAGGCACATTACCTGCATTGTGAGGGAGCATCAATTATAGCACTACGGCCATGTGGGGAGTTTCCCTGAGGGTGACCCAGTTCGCAGGATCGTCATTGCTGAGGACCCAAGTGGCTGGACCAGGCCAAAGGGACACCCACGTAACACCTGGCTGCGGCAGATGGATGGCCACCTACCGGAGGGTGGGACTGGACCATGTATCTGCTTAGGAGTTTCACTGTGTGGTGGGTGCGGCAATGTGCTGCATCCTGACCTGAACTGACCTGGTGCAAGACCACCTGGCATCCAGGACCCATGAGCTATATGCCACCTGTCAACATCAGGCACACCTTCACACATTATACCTGAAACCTTAAGACTAATATTATTAAACAATGCTTTCACCTAATGGCACTACCCATATATTACACCCAAGTTTCCCCCTTTCTTAGCTTACACTAAAGCAGCAGTGCCCAATCTTATCCGCAAAGTGTGTATGCAGGTTTTTGGGGTAACTTTTAGGTCAGCTGTTCAAACCCAGGTGTGAGGACTCTGCAGCCAATCAGTCCTCTAATTAGTTAAAAAAAAAAAAAATGAGGGAGCTGCAGTGAAAACCCGCAGACACAGCGGCCCTTTGCAGATAAGATTGGGCACCCCTGCACTAAAGCAAAGCTCAGGTGCAGAAACTGTCATTCGAGGGGTCATTTAATTTGCATATGAAATCCAGTTTGAGAAAAAAAATGATGGTAGGTAAAGTTCTGATGAAGACAATGAGCTTACTGGAAAAATTTGAAGGCCTTTACTGTGTACCCAGTGCCAGCAAAGAGGTCTTTTAGAATGTCATCCGTCACGGAGGGCCTGTAGACAGAAAACAGAGAGCCACTGTAAATCTCAACTTTGTTTAAGGGCAACCAGGGGTCACCCGTCGCCAAAAGAACACAGGAAGAACGTGTAAAGGCACAAACGCCTAGCTGGAGTTATGCAGATGTTTCTATAACCTTCAGCAACAATCATTTGGGCAGAATGACTTATGAATGAAGACTTGAGGCAATGTCATGTACTGTTGTGATTTTAACAAATCTAACATCAGATTTAGAACTTAACTGTGTAAAATATACATTTTAAAGGAATATTTACTACAAAGCTTAGAGAACACGGCAAGCTGCATACTATGCCTATTTTACCGAATGTCTGAAGAAATCAGGAGACTCACGGGATATTGGAAAGGTGAAGAGTCGCAGAAGGAGGGAAAATATTCTGGAAGTTCTTGGAGCCAGGCTTCTTGAAGCGATGCAATGGGCTGCTGCTGAAATCCTTAGTCAGACCTTGGTCCTCCTGACCTTCCCTGGGCAGCTGTACAGTCTGGTGCTTGGAGATTGTCACGCGGATGACCTTACCATGAAGCCTCTGCCCGTTTAAGTGGCTCATTGCTGTGAAAAAGACAACGAGAACACAATGACAAATGACTGCCTCAGGTACGTCCAAGGTCTTGCATACAAAAAGCAAACTATGCTTAGCAATGAGAAGGTCTCCTTACCGAGCTGTGCCTGCGTGGCATCGGCCATCTGTATCAGGGCATTTTCTTTCTTGTTGAAGAGAATTTTTACTCTCTGCACATCCCCATAGACCCCTGGGGACCAAAGAAGGGAGCAGGGTCAGCAAGACAGGGTTATTCAGAGGGGTAAACATACTTCAAGAGATGGATGGACGAGAGGGAAATTCAGAGGGTAAACCTGTATCGACAGATAAACAGAGGAGAGGGAAATCAAGAGGGGTAAACGAACATCAAGAGATAGAGAGAGGAGAGGGAAATTCAGAGGGTAAACATGTATCGACAGATAAAAAGAGGGGTAAACGTACACCTTAGAGACAGAAACAAGACTGGGATTTTCACTGGGGTAAATGTACAACAACAGATTAATTGTTGAAAACACATCCGTTTTGAAAGATGAAAGGTTTCCTTACCAAACAAGATGAAGAGTCCATGTGGTGATATACTCTACATGAGATATGAAGATAAACTCTGCGTTAGTGCCCTCAAGCAGGAAGGTTCACCATGCCATAGATGGAGTGAAAACCATTTCCACAGACTTACATCGGGATTGAGATTGGAGACCAGGAGGACCGAGTGCATAGCAGTGGGGGCTATCCCATGGAGCGCCATCCGCCCCGTCACCGCTGACGTTGGGATGGCCAAAGGCCCGAGGCTGCCGGGCATCGACTGCATAGACAGTCCTGGGAAGACGGGAAGAGCTGTAAGAGGTCAAGAGACACCAGCCATACAGACACGCATCCAAACAACATCTCAGTCATGTTGTGCAGTATTCAAATCCAGTCAAAGGAAAATCTAACATCACACCAAAACCAAGCCATACGCATCACAAGCTGTAGGTGGCACTGCTTTCCTCAAATCATCCTTGTAGTTAGGGGTTATTTACCATATTCAGGTTGGTTGATAATCACCGATTTATATAAATGAAACTAAAAAAAAAAGTATTATTCTGATTTTCAAGGCGAACTGAGAATATTTTACTAAAAGAAGCAAACCTTATCTTAAACTAAGACATGTTTTGAAAATTATATATGCCTACACTGTTAATTCATAACGTAAAAGCTGACTACATTACTCCTACTAAGAGACATGTCTTAATTCTTTCAGTGTTTAATTTGGTTAGATTTGCAGCTCAAGCTAATCAGAAACGGTTCTGAGGGGCCAAGGTAGGAACTGAACTTCCTTTCTTTTGCCATCTCACACTAACATATGACACACACCCACACACAGACACCCCGGGACAGGAAAGGAGGATTATCGATGTCAGCAACGGTCATGTGGGATCTGACACACCTGCTCCCTGGGTGAAGCCAATACTGGGAGCGAATCCCGGACCTCCGGTGTAGGGAGAGGAGATGATACCAGGAGCCCCTACAAAAGAGACACATCCGGGGGAGACTGAGCAGCCAGGTCAGTGTAAGGGGTGTGGGGGGGGGGGGTCTAAGGGGCACAGAACAGTCACCCTGAGGGAGCGAAGCCCGTGTCAACAGGTCACTCACACGTATGATGCCTTCATGAGTATAAACCAGTGCATGCAGTACTAACAGGTGAACAGTAGGGGGTGAAGGGCATCCTGAATTTTCACCAGCATCGTCTACAGGGCGAATTGTGCTGCATAAAACGGGGGCGGTATGCGACTCCGTGGGTTACTATTCCATGCCTGAGATCCCAGTTGCTGGTTCAAATCCCGAGGCTGACAACTTCACCATTAGGTCCTTGAGTGTGACCCTTAACCTCAGTTAATCCAGGTCTGACCCAGGTGTCCCAATTGTACATCACATTGTACAAAAGCATGTGCCATGTATAACATATAATGAGAAGGTGGGAAGCCATGTGGAAAACAGCTCGCATGACCTTCAGCCACGGAAAATGTCCTTCATGAGAAAATCACCTGTATTTGACTATGAGAGCCTCCATACCAGAGCAAACATCCCTCAGGGTGACTTCGGAATGTTTGTTTTATTATGAATAATAAGTTACGATCATTCACTCAAAACTCAAAATTTCATAAAACATAACAGGTATTTTACAGGACCATAGCAATGCTGATACAATTATAGCCACTTAAAAATCTTCACAGCCCAATATTAAAAGGTCTCCCTATTTACAATTGCAGGGACTTACACTTCAAGAGGTCAAATTCAAAGCACACACTCTTCAGGGATGTAAAGATGCATTGTGATAAATTTGTTATTAATGTAGCATCAATCTGTAGCATAAGAATCGGTTATAAAATCGATATTTGGGGGCAAAATCGTCCTCAGAGTTTGCTCTCGCACTTGCGTGCTGCAGGCAGACACTCAAAGGACCAGCACCGGCACGCAAATTTCCGAAACATAGGAAGAAAGAAGAAAGCTCATTTATGTTTATAAAGAAAACTCCACTTAATGATCTTTGCGTTATGACACGTTTGGGAACTCGCTCCTGTTTTATAACACAAAACGCTCCATTGTTAAGATAATCTTTGCGCTACGATGCTTTTGGGAAACACCCATGCTTCATAGCGCTAATATTATTTTTGCTAACTATGCTAGCAATGGTGAAGACTCTGAGGTTAACTAGTTAACTAAGTAAAAAGTAACGTTAGCCTTAAAAATCCACAATATACTGCGTAATGTAAGAGCATTGATCCGATATGTCAGTCATGGCCAAGCGAAAGACACGACTACTATAATAATGGGAATTACTTAATTGTACTATCAGCCATTTTCTTTAGTGGAAAACAAGGAATTTCATCGACTCATTCACCATTAATAACAGGACTCAATGTACCAACCCATGACATGTTTTTAGTTTATTATTAAATCTTGCTTACAGCACGATTTTTCAATTTCCACAGTATAAAAGCAATGTCACGCCATCCTGTTAATCTGCATCGGCAAGTTTCACCACTGGCAAATTTCCACGGCGGTGCACCGCTTGTTCACCTGGGTGAAAGCTGCTAGTGAAGCGACACTTACTTGATGCATTTGCGCGCAGTTCAGTAGCTAGCATTTTCGACAATTTACATTGGCTTGTTCTCCCTGTTTACGTACAACAATAAAAGCTAATGTGCTGAGATTCTATTCCATTAATATCGTGTGACATTCCCATGGTCATATTTGTGAAATTTAAAGTAATCAATATCATCAGATAGTCAAATCAAATCGTGGTAAAAATGAAAGCTTTCCGATGCATGGAATCAGTCCTAAAAAAAACTGCAATCAATTTGAATCACGTTTGGCCCGATTTACAATTTACACCCCTAACCCTTGCTCTGCCAAGTTATCAGTAAGAGGTGCTATGAATGCAAAGTGAATGTGAACATGGCAGGGGGGGGGAGAGGGACTTACCAACAACCCAGCTGCCTGTGATCTCTCCCCTTCTGAGCACGTCGGCCAGGGTAAAATGATCGTGACAAGAACCTAGGCATATATACATATACAAGGCATCTTTTCAAAAAGCAGAAGCACACAGGCAGAGTCATTCGTCTTATAAAATGGTGGTTTGCGTTGTGACCCTGCACTGGATGTTGATTGGCTGGAAAATGGATGAATGGATACATAGTTTCATTGTTTCCTTTTTTTTCGAAGACCAATCCTTCTTATCTTACTGGAACTTGTCATTTCTCTATGAAAGATTTTTCTGGGACAGTCCAAGCAGGACCACCGGACATGCAGGACGATTTACACCTGGCTTTTCAAAGCAGCATTTTAGACTATTGCATGTTGCACAGGAACAGGCCATAGAAAAGAGAAATGGGAACCCACTTATGGTTCTCCCTGCAGCCCTCTTTTTTCAGAGACATCTTTGGCTTGATGACAGTTTGACGCACGCCAGTTTTAGAAAACCCCTTCACTGAGTTTCTGACATCAAGGAACCATTACTATGCCATCAGATGACAATCCATTGCAGATTCCCATCTGAGAATGCGTCTCAAAGGTCAGCCGGAAACTTTGCAAACTGATTTATAGTCCCCTGTACTATTCTTGGACAAATAAACAAAAACAGTTGAAACCCAAGTATAGTGGTACCTCAGTTCTCGAACCTAATCCGTTCCGGACTCCGGATCGAATCCTAAAAAGTTAGAGTTCTGATCGAATTTTTGCCATAAGAAATAATGGAAAACCAATTAATTGGTTCCCGCGCCCCCCCCCAAAATTACACCTAAATATGTTTTTTAAAGCATTTAAACACAAAATGAACATGACAAAAGAAGAGCATTTTTTTCTTAATGGCTTCCAGAACGATAAAGATCCCAACATTACACCTCCATCCGTGTGCCACGCCCCCTCATTAACCTCGTGTGGGATCCCCAAGTGATCAGCTGTTTCTGGTTGTTGTCATTAGTCCTGTGTATTAAGTCCATGTTTCACTTTGTTTCCCCAGTCCGGTCATTGGGTGCGTTCGACTTGCTTACAGCGCTGGCTTAAAGCAACGCATTCTGATCCTGACGCAATGCATTATGGTTAGATGCATTGCGACCTCTCACCCAGCTGCACAAACTGGAACCGCCTCCGTGACGACACACCTTTGCCCTTATTGGCTGAAGAGTTTAGTTACACGCATGACGTTTGTATCCCAGGCATAATCTGCCATTTCTCCCGAATATCATATAAAGCAGTGAGAACTGCTTTTCAGTTAATTTACCTGGTAAAATAAAGTTTAAATAAATGACATAAATGCTCTAACAGTACATGTAAGGTACTTAGTGTAATGTTGCGCTGCTTTATTTGGTTAATCGTCCAGTCTGTGAAGAAGGCATTCAAGTAAGAATTGCGTTGTAGTATGACTCATTTCCTGGCGCGTACAGTTTATATTAGGTCAGCATTCACGGGTTGACTTCTGATATTCAGATCGAGTTCTAGGTCAAACTGGTTTGTTCGACTTTCAAGAAATTCAAGTTCTAGTGAGTTCAAGAACTGAGGTACCACTGTAATTAGTGTCACTCACTGGCCACCGAGGACTGTCTCCTGTTTTATCGCTGTTCTGGCATTTGTGTGCCAGTTTATCGCCGGTTCGATTAGCGAGAGCTACGCTCAATGTTAATGCGTGACGGAGGAGGGTGGGGGGCACGGTGCACATTACACCCCCCACGTTCCACCGTCGGCAGGACCGTCAGGCCAACCTGGGGGTGCCAGCTTAGAATCTGAGGCATTTTCGAAAGGGACCTCCATGCCCCCCCTCCCAGCTGTGATGCTTCTAAGAGTCCCTCAGAGACACACAGGCAGAGGTGTCTCCATACACCTCTCGCAAACAGCGCCTCTAGGAGCAGACGTCAAACTTAACACCCACGGAAACCTCAGCGCCGCACGGATACACTGCAATCTCATGCCGAACGCCTGTCCACAGGCTCATTATCCAGATGCACATTTAAGTAGATAAACAACCAGGAGCAAACTATAGCTTTCTGGTCAATATGCAACCTAGACTAGTTACCCAGTAAGGGCAGAACTGCTCTATGGTTTTTATGCAGCAATAGAGGAGCACAAAGATGACTTCTGAGCCCAAGCAACATTCACCTAAGTAGAGGGAGAATGGCAAGATGTCTGCTGTTTGCAGTATTTATTTATAAACTGCCACTCCTGTCTCCCTCACAGCACTCAGGATTATGCTCAGAGATCTTGAAGCGGTGCAAATGCTCGGCCCATACGTACCAGAAAGTCAGGAGCTCAGTAAAAATTGTGGGGAGGGATGTAGGATTAAGGTTTGTGTGTGTGTGTGGGGTATGTGTGTGTGTGTGTGAGGGGTGTGTGTGCGTGTGTGTGAGAGGGGTGTGTGGTTGTGTGTGTGTGTGAGGGGGGTGTGTGCGTGTGTGTGTGAGGGGGGTGTGTGCGTGTGTGTGTGAGGGGGGTGTGTGGTTGTGTGTGTGTGTGAGGGGGGTGTGTGGTTGTGTGTGTGCCCTGTCTAGGGTGCTCCTTTGCCGTGCGGCTCCAGACAACACCACGACCTTGTACTGGAGAAACAGCTACTATGATGGATGACTGACGCCCATCGTCATAAACTTTGTTGAGGTGTGAGGTGGTGAATAATGTAACACTTGGCCACTTATTACTGCTTTAGGGAATTTATTTTTTTAAGTAACAAAAGAGGTAAGGTGAGGGAGGCCAGGCAAGGCCAAATCTAGGATTTTTAATGGTGGGGGGAGGCATTAGCAAATGATATATTTTGAATTGGTGTTTGATAGGGGAGGGGGCACTCTAGGGGGCAATCAATCTTCAGCTGGGGCTCATGACCCTGTATACCCACCCCTGTATACACCACTGAGGCCAGGCCAAAGAATCTGTCCGATTGCCTGGATTCTGAATGATGGAAGAACTGAATCATACACAATGTGTGATTAAGGGTGAGCCTTAATCTTGCTGGCTGGAGTTTTACTTATACAAAAATGGCAGAATGGAAAATGATTAGTTCAGAGAGATAACCAATCAGATTGTAGAGTAGGTGGGTCCAAGCAACTAGAGGAGGTGGGACCAAGATATTTGATTGGTTGGTCCCGCCTCTTCTAGTTGTTTGGACCCATCTCCTATACAATGTGACTGATTACCTCTCTGAACCAATCATTTTTCATTCTGCCCTCAGAACATTGTTCTGTAAGTAAAACTCCCATGAGCCATACACACACATATAAACAAATGCAGAGAGAAAAGATGGTGCAAGTGCTACTATTTTAACAGCTCCCTGGCTCATTATTGCATTATGCGTTATTTTACTTCAAAACAAGCAAGTGGTTTCTTGAGTTATCAAAAATAACCCTGAGGTAATTTAAGAGTCGGGAAGGGGGGGGTTACTGCAACAGCATGTCATCCTGGCCCTGCAAACACATGGGACTCCATTATATCCAGAATTATTGACTGATTGAAGAGGGCCGGGGTCGCAGGTCAACAAGATACGAGCTTAAAAGCTGTGAAAGCAGGCCAGAAAACATGCTCGTGAAATGAGCGCGGCGTGTGCAGGGCTTGAAGGCACACCCTTAATGAAGCAGAAATGCGTCACGTTGCAGTTCATGCGGCCGCCCACTAATATATTTATTTTTCCAATGGCCATATATGACATTTTTATCTTCTCCTTCTTCGCCTGTTCTGTCGTTAATGCTTTTAATTAGCGGCTCTTAGGACGGGAAATAATTTACAGAGTTCCTGCTCGCAAAGAACCTCGTAATATATCAGCGTGTATGTTGATCTCGGCCACAGGATGATGGATTGAAAGGGCTGATGTCGCCGCTTAAACAGTCAGCGGGCAAAACCGTGCTCTGTTTGTGTAAATCAATCAAAGCAAACAGGACCCCGTTCACTGTACACATATAAACAACACCATGTGACACTGCCTGATGCCAGCCACCCCCAGCCATCTAATTTGCCTGTCCTGCTCCCCCCTCCATGCTCGATTTTTGTGAGACTGCAGTATTACTTGTGGGATACAGTAAACCTAACTAGCTAGAGGCTGTGATATAAGCGTGTGACCATATTTGTCTACGTGACAATCTGGCTTAAATTAAAATGCACTCTCTGGCCAAGACAAGATCCGTCTTTGAACTTGTAAATATAAAAATATAAAAACATCATCATCTGCTACATCATGCACATTAGCAGGGGAAAAAATAAACCGGAGAAAGAAAGTGCTGACTGATTGGTGTCCCAGCAGGGATATCAGAAACGATTACTCCACATTTCTGGCGGGGGACTCACAGGCCTGGACACACATTTTACAGCATTTCACATACGCCTATCAGCAAGGGACGGGGGGGGGGGGGGGGACGCAGGTGACTGCACTGCAGTCCTGCAATGCTAAATAGAACAAGCTTTGTATTCACGGTCAATGTAAGCTCCTCCCACCCTAGAATACCCCAACCAGCAGGGGCACCATCTCCACCGCCAATCACAGCTCGCTGTCTCTCTGCCCTTGAGTGGTAGATTCCAGCACAATCTCTGTGCTGCGTTACACCATTAACATACTGATGGAACTTATTGCCAAATTCATGCTGCATGTGTAATGAGATTTATTTGAACACCTACCTTTAACACCATGGTAATGTTGTGAATAATATAGCTTTGTTGATGCTTACCGTTAGCTTTTTTGCTGTATTATAGTGTAAGCCCAAACATGTTTCAGAGGACGTCACTGTGAGTACAATTAGGTTGTCAGGATGACTGTGTTTTCAAAGGCATGGAGCCTGGTGAGGAAGAGCCTCCCACCTGTCTATCTTCCAACCTAGCAGTAAGGAAGATAAGAGGCCCAATTTCACAGAGAGGGGTCAGAACCTGTGTACCTCTCTCTGGGAATATGTGGTACACCAGGAGAAAACAGGGGGGCTGTTCTAGCCTGCTGCAATTTCACAAACCAACACAACACAACAACAGACCAATAATACGAATAATAACAACAACAGCAACTATCCTGCTTTTCAGCATAAAAAAACAGAACAAGCTGAAACATCAGCAGAACATAGTGAGGGGAAAAAGCTTCCACAACTCAAACTGTGAAAAAAAATGTGAAGTTGTAATCAATCCTGCTGAAGGCTTGGTCTCTGTCAATGTCAAGCCCCAGCAAAAGTCACAGTTAATGACAAGTCTCAGCTAGAGTCTCTGTCAATGTCAAGTCTCAGTTTAAGTCTCGGTGTCAGTCACAGTTTCAGTTAATGTCTCTGTCTCAGAAAAAGGTCCCCGATTTGTCAACACATCATAAGAATATAATAATATCAGCAAAGCAGAACTTATAAGAAAGGTGTCATGGCATAAGCTCGGTGCTGGAATACAGCATAATGAAGGCTATTCAGAAACAGCATCTTACGGGGCCCCCTAGTTATAAGCATTTGCCTATTATTTATTGGGTTGGTGTAGCTTCCTTGTTACTTTCAAGTAGTCATTGTTGATATTCTAGCCAGAACTCACCTTGAAAAAATAACCTGTATTTTTTCATTGCAGAAACTTTAATGCAAGATAATAAAGTCATAGATACCTTATTTCTCAGCCACAAGCTGTAATTTAAAATACATGAATATATTTATAAGCCAAATCACAGGGTCTTTGTGAAACAGCTGGTTAATTCAATTACACGCACTTTCCTAGACTAATAATGGGGTATGTATATCTGGCCGGTCTGCTGGGAGCTCGTTGATCACACCAGGGCCACCAGAAGGAGGCTCCAGCTGGACACTTTCGCTGTTGTTGTTTTTTATATATTTCTGGCTAAAACACACAAAGGCTGAACGTCAGCCAGTGACGGAAGGCCGACTAACGGGCAGCTGAGTTTCGGCCCAGTGTGGTGGTGGTGGGGGGGGGCGGGGGGTCTTTCATGTGCAGGGCAAAGAAGCACATGATCATTGTGAAATAGCCACCCCCCCATGTGGCTCTCCATGTGACCACCCCACTATACAGCACCTCCTAAGATCATTCCACACTAGACAGAAATGGACGTCCAATATGCTAAATACAGCGCAATCATTCCTGTGCCTAAAAATACCATCTGGCTTTCATTAAACTTTAAACGTTTATCTTCTTGCAGGGCTTCCCTTATAAATGCATTTCTCGGTTTTTCCTCATACTCTAGAGCAACATTAAATAGGATGTGCTATTTATCTATTAAATATGCCAGCACCACAGACTAACAACAAGACACATCAAAGCAGCCTAATTCCGTCACAAACAGAAACTTTTATTACACTCATGCGCATAATTATATTTTGGATAAGAAAGTCTGAATGGCGTTTTTAGCGTGACACTAAACATGAATGTCACTGATAGTGGTTCTACTCTGCGGGGCCCCTTCTTCCCCGAAAAGTCATTCCGGAACACCAGTCGAGGGGCTGCATAGGCAATCTGTGATACAGTCAAATTAAGTCTGCAATTACATACAGCCGGACAGCAGGAGGCGTCGTGAACTTGAGCCATGGCGGATCACGGAGCTCGTTAACACTGACGATGCCCTCAGAGGCCCATTTGGGCTAATCGGCTTTAATCTGCTTTCACTAATCTGCCCACAGCTTGCGTAAAGGCAGACTGATTCATTACCGTCTGAAAACGAGCGTGTCACTGTGATACTTAGTAAGCATCCGACAGGAACCAGCATCGTAAGGACACAGGATTCTTGGGAAAATGGACAAGAAATGTTGTTTTTGGACTCTACGAGGAAAAAAGAGCCTGCGCAGCCAAGCCTATTATTTACATTTTGCTGATGGTCGGTTGGTCCATCCATCCATCCATCCATCCATCTTCTATACCCAGTTGTCCTATCCAGGGTGGGGGAAGGTCTGGAAGCTAAAGGTGCAGGATAGAGAATATCCCAGGACCCGGCACTGACCCACCTGATAGCACTGGAGAACTCAGAGAAAACGTCACAACGACACAGCAAGAACATGCAACTCCTCACGCTTAGAAGGATATTTATTAGGCAGCACAGATTCTAATGTGAAATTTTGTGCTGTTAATGGATGCGGGTCTGGAATATCCTTTCCGATCTAATTGCCAGATATCACGTTTGACCTTTTTTTGGTCACATAACCAGCAGCTGAGCCGTACAAATTGTCCACTTCCACTACGGCACTGAAAGCCCAGAGGTCTCTGCTGGGTCAGGAATCTATAAGGAGCACAAAGAATAACATAGATAACAAAGGAGAGGGGTCACTTAATTAGCCTTGGTGGGTTTAAGGTAATGGGATATACCTCAGTATTTGAAATTTGTTGAGTGGGGGGGTTGGGGACCCCACATGCTATTTTTGAAAATTCCATCTAAATACTGTTTACTGTGGTGTCTGTAAGGTATGACAGTATGGAGAAGCCTAATGTCAGTAATGAAGACAGTGGCCAGAACAGTCCGTAATGGAGGGAGAAAGATCTAGAACAGCCAGAGGAGAGAGAGGTAGAACCACCCAGAGGAACGATTTCAAACTGTCCTGAGAGATACAAAAGCAGAGGTGTTAATGAAGTCTGACAGGAGGGAGATACTGTCAAGATCAACAGTGGGGTCTGCATCTCCCCGACAGCAGGGAGCGTCACATTCAGGACAGGGGCCAGGAGGCACTGCCTCACACCCTGGGGGGGTGGGGGGGACAGAGGCCCCTAGTCACTCTCAGAGCCACAGGGGTATCCCACAACCTGGTTTAGGGGAGATTTGAAGACCTGGACTGCAGTGCAATTTCCAGTGAGGGGGAACCCTGTGAGGGACATAGCCACGTTGTCCTAACACCATCTCCCATGGTCACACAGGGGCTGTAATAATAATTCCTGCCCCCCCCCCCCATCCAGTGGCCTGAATCCCAGGCAGGACATGGATGTACTAACAATTAATCTGTCTGCAGGACATCAAGGGGATGACAGCATGAGATAACAATCTTCAGCAGCCTTCCGGAACTTTCTGCCTTTTTATGAGATTTACTTGTAGATTTCCTAGGGTCAAGGCCATTTTACAAACTTCTCTGAACTACAAAAAAGTGCCCAGACATATCTGGTCATTAATACTGATTTAATGATCACTGATTAAGGATAATTAGTTGCGTGATGAACAAACAGGCTGGGCCCAATCTCTCCAGACCTAGGATTACGCCTTCAGGTCATTACTCCACTCATGCGATCTGGCTCTGGATTCAATGGCTGTTTCCCCAGGAATTACAGCCTGAACGCAGGTTGCCGCCAGATCTGGCACCTGCTGATATAAGAGTTTTAGGGAACGCCAGGAAGCCAGACTCGTTTTCAGCGTCACTATCCGGTCACATGCATTCCGGCCTTATCTGGAATAATGTGCTCTGTGTACCACTTGTCCAACACATCGATTTCAGATAAGTGCTCTTCCGTGCCCTCCCCCTCCCCCCACGCAGCACTGCGTGGGACTCCTTCATTTTTCCCGTTCTTTGGGCCAGAAAGAGACTAATGCTATGAAGTGTAAGGTCAAAAGACACTTCAGCAGCGCAGCCACTGATGGAGCATCACGGCGAGTGAAAGTAAACGAATTCCAAAGAAATTCTTTGGGTCCGGAACCAAAGCAAACGCCAGATCTGATGACCGGTAGGTTACGGGTTCGCATCCAGAACGGGAGATTCTTTCGTAGCCAGTAACTGGGGACTGACACTGAAAGCTAGTCACTGATAGATGAAAAAGCTAACAATAGCACCATGCTAAGAGTTTATTGCTAAGATACGCACAGCAGAAAATGTTCGCGAATGAACAGAGAAGCACTGTCAAGCTGCGCAATCCAACTGCATACCCCTGTCTGTCTTGTCTTTATATCTCGGGTGATATGTACCCTGAGTTATGAGAAAAAATCATTTCAATCATTTCCAGGTTTTTCATACTTCACCTTAACTCTGCTGTTTTTTTTTCCTCCAAGGCAAAATCTTTCATTCTTCCTGCCTGGATATATTTCTATACATATATATATATTTTTTTACATTTTTAAATGGCTCCAGTGTGGCAAATTCACATTTGTCAGATTTGGTTTGTCTATTTTCCTTTATCTTTCATTTCACTGAGAAGCTGCTACTTCTTTGAGGAACAGTTTAGTCACTGATGAGATATAATTCATAATTTCAAGTAGCCCACTGCCCGACTAGAAGGCAGAGAGCCTGTTGCTTGTGGAGGACGAGGCGAAGTGAGACTGTGTCTGAGAACAACCCGCAGGAAGTTAGGTAATTATCCTGGGAGAGTCTGAATTATCACTCTCAGCCACGTGTGCAAGCCTGGGTCACAAAGGGACAAGGTGGGAAAATCAAAGAACCTCGCGGGAGACAGTCCTCCTCTCCACAGGGTGTTAAAAACACGGCACATGCAACCATTTCCAGCCTCCGAAGTCAATATTTCAATTATTGAGCTGGAACATTCTGGAACAATTTTTTTTTTCTGAAAGAATTTTCTTTCTTCCAAAATTCTTTTCACATCTTTGACAGCTGACAAGAAGAAAATATTTCTCAGCAGCCCCTCCTGTGTTCATTAGCAGCGACATTGGTTTCACTGAGAGCATCCGAATTTGTGGGACGCTCTCACGCACACACATGCACACATGCCACATCATTTAAATACCTTTCCGGCGCTGCTTCCACTGGCGTTTTGTTGTTTCGCTGGAGAGAACAGGCAGAATGTGAAGTGCACACATCCCTGCGGATCAGGAATTAACCGGGAGGAGATGCAGCATATATATGAGAGGCATGCAGCAATTAAACCGCATCTTGATAAGCAGGTAAAATTACACAGTATCCCAGGCAATTTGACCAAACACGCCGGTCAAACTGATGCTTAATTTATGTGCGATGTGTTCCTCTGTTGCCCGGGTGACGATGGCACCTTTCTGTGGCTTTCAAGACCGACCGCGCTTTGTGTTGTAGGCGCCGAAATTTCACCTGAAAGGCCGACAGAAGGATGGACGTACCTGAGGTGACAGAACGGGGGCAGTGGGGAGTGGGATTTAACGATGGTGAGGTGGGCTGACGGGCGCCAATTAGCACTCTGTCACTGCGCCCCGTTTAATCGGTCACTGCCAGCTGACGTGGCACCTGGCAACCACCCCACCAGGCCTGTCACCTCCCATGCATCTCCAGGGCCAATCAGATCACGTTTTTTTTCTTTTAATATGGGGGGGGGGGGGGGGGCAAAA
>JAODUD010000117.1:19976301-19991542 GCA_026784285.1 Stomatorhinus walkeri
TTTCACCGCACTTAAACACTGATGACACAACCTTACTTATGTGCGAGGAATTCGGTTACATAACTCAGGTCAGTGAGTTGCCTTAGCTCTGCATGAGAATCAGTAGGACAAGGCATTTATGTGGAAAGGGAGCGAACAGCTGATGGGCTTGGGGAGACATTTATCATGGGCTCTGGCTAATTCTACTCCATCCACATCAATCTACAGAGTGGCGAAGGTGCGCGGGCAGTAGATCGATCTGGGAAGCGGAGCCGCGGGGGAGTGAGCTAGCGAGGATTCAAGGACCCACGCTAAACGCCCAGGCTAATTTTACTTTGGGGAGAGCCAAGCATACAGGAGCTGAAAAGACCTTAAGGGGTTCAGCCTAAAAGGACATGCCTGAGCGAGGCAGGGCACCAAACGTTAAAGTGCACGCTGGCTTAATATTACGTGACAAATTAGCTGCCGTTATTACAGGTACCAGGCACAAAAGCTGACGGGTGATAATATGGAAACACTGTTCAAGCAGTGAGAGTCGAGAATGGCTTTCTATTAAACCACACCCGAGGCGGCAACGTAGCACCAGCAGGTGGCGTGGTGACCTCACACCACAGTGGAGGATTTTAATGCCTTCACAGCCTGATTCACTCTGTGTCTGTGTATTTTAATGGTGATCAAAGAGACAGAATTTATTGATCGCCAGGTGGAGACCAGGGACAGACAGCAATTAAATTTCATTAAATATACTGAAGACCATCGACGTGTGCTTTTCGTCATTTTGTGCCAGACCCTCTGCAAGACAAAACATCAACGTCAGCTCAAACCTTGCAGATAAGCAGGATTCGCAAATCACACATTCCTCTGCCACACAGCCTTCCCAGAAGATTCTCCCCGCCCCGGCACAGAAGCCGAGGTACGCCTTAAGCCACGCACGCCGTCTTCTGCTTGGCGCTTGGTGTGGCCGTCTCACGTGAGCGACGACAGGAGCCATCTGGCTTTTTCGCGGCTGGGCAAACACAACAGGAAATGCACCAGACACCTTCCCTGGGCTGATTAATGTCCTGCGTTTTCAAACAATGCAAATAAATACATTGCAAAAGCCTGTTCTACCCCCTGAAACATCATAAAACCCACAGGCAGCGGCCTATCAAATTGCAGCTCTTATCAGTGGAGGAAGACAGTTTAATAAGCCATACACGACCTACAGATAGTGTAAGCTCACTTTATGATTTCCTTTCTCTTTATGAATAAAAGGTGCAACCAGGATTAGCTTTGTTACTTTATACATTTGGTTAATATCCCCATAATGCCGTTAATCCAAAGTAAAGCTGTTATTTTTACTTTACCATGAAATGACCTGGCAGATGCTGCCTTAAAGGGACCACATAATGTCAGCTATCGAATGACAGTTAATAATTAAAACAGATTCCTAGCAGCTCGACTGGGCTCGTCAGGTAACGTTTAGCTCAGGTCGCTGAGCGGTGCTTCCAGCTTCACTGATGGCCAGCCGCGCTAGGAGAATCGCTCTGGGGGCACAGGGACAGGAACCAGCTGATTAACGAGTCACCGTCAGCTGCTCTGCTAAACACTTCACGTGCTAGGGCTTCATTTGTGATTTTATACAAATAGAAGGCTGAAGAATCTATGCTGAAACTTAATTCCAGAGAATATTAATCACAGTAGTGACGTCCCCATCTCACTCTGTTCGTTAGGGAGGGGTCCAGGAAAGGGGACGGGCTCCGAAATCGGCCTTCATCCCCTCCCACCAATCTTAAAGAAATAACGAGCCAATCATTATTCCCTGGGTTCGTTCTTCCTGCAAACTCATTAATGCTCGCTGGAAAAGGGAACCCACGTTTGATATATGCTTAGCTTCTTCAGGCTTTAAATGTGTTTTATGAGTCGAACTTAAATTGAATTGCAACGGTGTGTCTGCTTTTTACCACCAGCAGATGCAGAGTCGTGTTTGATGCTGTTTAATTGTCAGCGGAGTGACTCAGATTTGAAACGGCACAGTTTTTCATCGTTTAAGTCTGTTCACAATATTTTTCCCCTTAATTTTAACTGAGTCAGCCTTTCACCACACCAGAAAACAGGCAGGCTGTATAAATAAGGGCTACCTACCCAAACTACACATTCCCAACCAGCATTCACATGCTAATTACCTTGCACATCTCGGACACCAGCGGTACACACAGGTATACCCTAAATACTCCCGTAGAACTGCCTGTGTTGCATAGCACAGGTACTTCCAAATTGGCCACCAACAAAGCAAATGTACTACACTAAAACACACAGAAACATAAGAAAACGTCCAAATGGCAGTAATAACAGCAACATCTGAATATCCAGGAGCAGCAAGAGTCATGCATGCAGCATCTCTGAAAAGCTAAAGGCCTGCTTTGCCATTACAATCAATGGCTCTTACTTTCACCTGAAGGGGTTACTGTGCACAAAACAAAGCAGAACATCTCTCCAAATCACAGCCATAGGCCTACAACGGCCATGAGGCCACACGTCACAACTGAACACAAACAGACAATATTATTCACATTAATACATCGTATTGCAAACAAACTGGAACCATTTAGTTAGACAACTGCACTAAAAACACAGATATATCTATATATTTATTCCTTTTTACTGATAGACCGTCAGATTCTCTTTACAGTAATTAAAATGACATGTGGTGCAGGTAAGAGTTTACAAAAAAATTATGTTACATGATAAATGCAGAAAAGAGAAACTTTTACGGTAATTATGCGTTTGCCAAGAACATCCAAAAACGATTAATTTCACGGTTACAGTCGGATCTGAAACGCAGAAATACATTTTGTAGCAGTGTTGTGCCTACCATGGACATGTTTTTGTTACAGAAACATTTATTAGCATAGACTAATAACACTTGGCCATTCACAGCACAAAATGTTACCGAATTACGTTTGGAGTAATAAGGGAATAAAATCTGTATGCAAAAGGCGCAGAATTGAGCCGCGATCAGGAGGCAGCGGGTCAGAGGTTTAAAGCTCATAGGCCTTTATATCCACCTTTTGTTCTGCCCAAGACCACATTAAGGTGCCTACGATTACAGATCCACAGCTTTAAAGCACTGATAACGACTCCCACGTTACCGAATTCAAAGTTTCAACTGACTCATATCATCTAGAAGTTTATCGATCAATCAAAGACAATAATATTTCGGGCGAGTCTGTTGCCTCACGGTTATATAAACGCGAGCGACCAGCGGCACATCTACACGCTTCAATTAAAAACGGCAAAGCTTCGATAACGTGGCCATTTATCAGAAAGGAGGCAGATTATCGTTAATAATCACAAGCACAATTCAACATTTCAGCAAAAAAGAACTCCACCCCGAAGTCACATACACACACAGCAGGGCTTTGTGACAGCACCATGTATCCACAATGTGATTATGTACCAAACCATCAAATATTCCATTTTAAACGGCCCGATCACTATGCGTCGTTGGCAAATTTCTTATTTCCCCCTTTTTTCTGTACCTTAATGTTGCTGGAAAAGCCGAGTCTCTCCATCGGTACATTTTTCATCAGAAACGCCCCTTGGCGATCTTAAAATGGCAGCTCGGAGATGTTTCTCACGACTGTCACGGTGCCTCGTTTCGCCGCTGTTTAACTTGGAAAAAAAGCGCAGGGCACCGAGCCCACGCACGTAACACAGGAGAAAGCGTCTCGAAAACGCCACGAAAGGGCAATCGGTCGCGCGGTGCCTTCCGCAAACTTCGGAGATAAACACTCAGACCGCAATCGGCCACATCAGAAAGTCACACATGTGCGTCCTCCCCAGGAATCGGATCATCGTTTTACTGAACCGAATAAAGCGCTTCTTCTGCTTGGAAAAGCCACACATTTATACCGACACCTCGGTTAAGATGCCGGAAGGCTGGCAGCTCCCTCTCGCTCCCGTCTTGCCCATTTTCTCTTCCTCGTCTCTATTTCCTAATATGCATTAACATCCACAGCCCGTCGCACGCTCGCACACAGACGCGAAAGTACGCCTCGACGTTTACTCTCGTGCAAAACAGCCCGCGATCGGCTCCGTGTTTAAAGCGTAAGACCTACCCATCCATCGCACAGAAAGGAGAGCCAGGGAACGGAGGTGTCGGTGAAACCCGCAGGTCCGGGTGCTGCTCTGGAGCGGAGCCCCGCGTCTCCCCGCTTCGGCCAGAGGTGCGCTTCCTGCCGCTGACGTGAGCGCAGAAGTGCGGGCATCGAGAGGAGCCTCAGCACACAAAATGGCTTCCCTGTGCAGCAAGGCACTCATTTTTCAGCATGACAAAGGATAATGACATCCAGTATGCCCAAAGGCTGGTTTTCGCCCCGAAAAATGCATCCATTTTTACAAATATTATGTGACTGCGATCGGCAAGCAGAGCAACCAGGATTGATGTCTGAATGTTGTAGATGTTCCACTCTCTAGGACTCAGCTGGTGTCCAGGGTGATCTGTAATTGTACAGATTTAGACCATAAGGCGATGGTGGAATCGCAGGATTCACGCGTTTTGTTTCAATTAAGGCACAGCTTTTCTCTCAGCTACTAGTCGCCAAGCGAGACTTAAACGTCACATTATACCTGCGCTACGAATCATCGCTACATTTAAAAAGGAGTTAGTATTTCTCATTCAGACACGTGAATCTGAGTGTCTGGTTTAATGAAAAATATATGGTGTTGGAAAAATACAAATGCCAAACATAATTTAAAAATTAAAATGTATGAGTACAGTCGTAATGGATGACCAAGGAGGGAGCTTATTGTATCTAATTTATACTTTATACTGAATTTAAGGGGAAAATCCCACCCTGAAGCAGACAAAGGGATCGAAATGACAAGCTCATGTATAAAAGTCAATGTGTAATTTTACGTACTGGGTGTATAATATCACTTTTATTTTGACAATGACATGTACCAGAATCAAAACCTATAAATCAGAGGCACAGATCCAGATTGCAAATACCCTCCTCCCGTCATCGTGGGGGTTCCTATCCAAAAACATACTGAGGTTAACTGGAGTCACCAAGTTGTCCGCAGGTGTGTGACTGTGCCCTGCGGTGTGTTGGCGCCCCATCCCGGATTGTTCTCTGTCCTACGCCTATAGCCTATGGGATAAGCTCCGGACCAACAGCGACAATGAATAGGACAAGGGGGTCCATAAAATGTATAGATAAACCGAGCGTGATATCAGGAACGAAACATTATATAACGTTTGCTGCATGGTTATAGCCTATTTTTCAGTCAGGAATGTGTTTCTCCTCAGTCATCTTTGCACTTTGTGCTGGCTATGGGTATTGTAGTCTGCTCCTTCGGGTCTAGTCATCATTGTCGGGTACTCCAGGGACAGGAAATATGAGCTTAGGCGGGGTTTATGCCCAAACCCGGTTTATGGACTTAATAAGTCGTCTAAATTACGCTAACGACCCATGGCCTCGTGACAACGTAAATAATGTAATTTTGCTAGTTAAGAACTATGAAGATAAAGTTATGAATGTCGCATCATCAGATGCTGACTATCGCGACATCTGCAGTCAATGGGGTAGGACGGAGTTTGTTATGGGGGGAGACACAATATTTTAAATACCCAAAGGTCTCTTTATTGGGGGGATCAATTAATCCAATTACATATTGAAATTAATAAAATGTTAATTTAATTAAATATTGGGGAGTTTATGTCCCCCAGATTCCTTCGCATCAGTATTAAATATGCGGCAGAGATGAACGTTTGCGCTTCTAATGACGTCATTATCCAAATGCATTTCTGTTATCGCATTGTAGGCATCATTTTGTATTGTTGCTATGCAGAGCTTACATCAGCTGCCAAACACAGGGCATGAGGCAGGGCACGCTTGATGAGCAACTCCCAACAAAAGGCTGGAAGAACATGCACATTCTATATGCGGAAACTGGAACCCATGTTCTCTGACGTGCAGTTACAGTGTAACCAACTGAACTACCAGTTTACTTGAATGAAGTTTGCGTCCCACTCCAGAGGATCATACAGATAATTAGTGTTATCCGCTGTTTCTTGAAATTAAGAATTAGCAATGTAGTTATTCTGAGATTTGAGAGACATTTAGGTTTGGATTGAGGGGTTAATTGCTGAATCTCCATTTTCATTTCCCCGAGAAAGAGAAAGCTTTCAGAACAGGTGTTGTCATTCAAATGGCCTGCTTGTGGAGGAACTCCCCACACTGGCTGGACTGGCCTGGCCACCCGACACGCTACCTGCTCCAAACCACACTCCATTGTCCTGCTCCAAAAGTGAAAGGCGACATTTCAACCACTACAGAGAACAATATACATTTATTTTATTTCTGTATAGGATCACAGTGAACCTTGAAAGTATCCCAGACACCATAGACTGGGCACACAATCACGCATCAACAACGGGTTAGAGATTCTGATTGATCTAACTGCATGTTTTTAGATTTTCTGGAGGAAACTCCAGACACAGTGGTGACCCCCCCAGCCCAGGAGGTGTGAGGTTATCTGAGCCACCAAGAAAGTCCCGTAAATAAAACAATTAATGTAATTAGACAGTTGTATATATTGATTAATCAACACAGACATAGAGCATCATAGACCACTTCTATCTTTCATTTCATATGTTCACAGTGATTTGTTATAGACAGACATGCTGTTATTAGTTGTTTGGAGCAGTGTTTCCCAAGGAGGACTTTGAGGACCCCTACTGGGAACTGGGGGGAGCAAAAACACGGACTGTTTGGGGGTCCCTCAAGACCAGTATGGGAAACACTGGTTTAGAGTTATGCTTGAACCCAAGTCTGTTTTATCACAACATAAAGAACATTTGGATTTTGAAACTCAAGTTAAAAACTAACATTTTTAAAAAAACAAATCAAACACAATAGTA
Source organism: Stomatorhinus walkeri (assembly GCA_026784285.1). Lineage (NCBI taxonomy): Eukaryota > Metazoa > Chordata > Actinopteri > Osteoglossiformes > Mormyridae > Stomatorhinus > Stomatorhinus walkeri. Next base: position 19,983,188 of record JAODUD010000117.1, read on the forward strand.
CAACAGAAATCAGCCGCTAATTAGCATATACATAATACGAGACAGAAAATCTGGGAACATGCCGGTAAGATTACATTATTCCCTCAATCAGTTTTGATCTTTCATATTCTAATTGGTCTTTCCAACCTTCTCAGATGTCAATGGCACTGAGATGCAAATCAGACATTCCTTTGGCTCCCTTGGTCTCAGCACAGTGTTGTGGTGTCACACCAGAGGGTGACAAGTAGTAATGAGTCCTACTGAAGGTATTTGATCAATGAAAATGAAATTGGACAGATTGGGAATACCCCCACTCATCTGAATGGTCCTTTGAAGTTACAGGGTGCAAGGTAATGAATTTAATTAACCTATCAGGGTTCAGTGAACTTTGTTACTTCTACAATCTTTCTTTGCCATTCTTCTCAATGGATTTACATATTGTTTTTCTTTACAAGGATAAAGTTAAAAAAATCTGTGGATTTAACCCACTGTGTGACTCCACATTTAGTACCCTCAGCCTAATTTAGTCCAAAAAATAACCACTTTATTCACAAGATATATACAAACACAGGGTTCATGAACACTCCAGTTATTCTTCGGGTGATGTGCAGCAAACTGATCTCATCATCCCCTAAGAAGGCAACCCATTTAAAATATTAGGTCTCATTTTCACCAATCAGTGTGCCAAGGATGTGTATAATAGATGTGAACATGCAGTGTCATGTTCAGCTAAACGTGCCCTTTTAACTGGAAATGAGGTCACTGGTCTAACTTGTATGTTTTGAAAATCCACTTGTTCCATATGTATTTTCAGGAGTGTCTCGGAGGATCCCATGCCGAAATCATTCCTAGATGTCATGGTATGAAGGACAAGTGGCTGACCATCTCCTTAAATCTGCCATCAGCAGCAGAAAACAGAGATTGACCTTGGGGTGTATATCCTCCTGAGACCCCACCCATTCATTTATGTCCATTGTAGTGGACATTTTGTTTTTGCATCTATCTTTTTACTGATGGAAGGAAATATATTTATTTATTCCTGTTGTACACTAAAGAGGACATGCTGTGAAATTAAAAATAAAAATAAATTTGAAAAAAATCTAAATTGTAAGATGTCTTATTTCCTCCAAAGACAAATGACGTACAATTGGAGGACACTTTTTTCCTTGTGTCTCAGGAGGATATATGTGTAGCACCTATGAAACGCCGCAAGAATACAGGCTTCTGGAAGTATGATCGTGTGTCATAGTTGAAGCCATAATCCACAATCCGACGTTGCTCTCTGACAGAAATGTTTGCTCCTCTGCCTGTGCCTACTGCTTCTACACAAAGCTGTAAAGTTCAGTGCACGTCATCCCTGGCAAAGGCACCAAAGTGGATCATTGGAATGTTTGGTGTTGTTGGTAAAGGAGGAGGCCCTGCCCAGCTTGAGCAGGAGAAAAAGTCATGTGAACAGTAATATGAACAGTAATATGAACAGTCATGTGAACAGTCATGTGAACAGTCATGTGAACAATAATGTGAATAGTAATGTGAACAGTCATGTGAACAATAATGTGAATAGTAATGTGAACAGCTTGTCTCTGACTGCCAACTACACCCTGGCGGATCATATACAGTTCCATTTAGCTTTAAAGTAATGTCATCCCAACGGTGAGTTCTGTTATTAAAATGGCATACATTATAATGCTTTATTTGGAATTAAATACAATACTTATTAATTATCCTGAGGTTTATACAACATTTTAATAATTATTGGGAACTCTGTAATTGATAAAAATCTGCTCAACAGCCCTCAGTCCAAAGGCTCACATTCTATAAGGCACATTCATATTTGTGCTTCAAGAAAAATGGTGAGAATTTCAGGTCGTGGATCATGCAAGCACAACAAAAAAAGAATCATATGAATGTCAAAATGTTGGCTTACTAATCTTCTATGATGACTGCAGTTTGTTCCAGCCAGAATGAAGACTGATGAAATACTGAGTACAGTATTTGAGTACTGCTGTAGTGATGGAGCAGAACATCTAGAGAAATTCTTTTAACATGTCTTCAAATACTGAGTGCATGATCTGGATACTGTTGAGGTAATGGTTGTGGAGCACGCACACACATATGTATTCATATCTTTCTGGAGACTGTCTATTCATTTCTTTTGGAAAAACCCTAATTCCAACAATGTCAACCTTAACCCTAACCCAGCCCTAAACTAAACCATAAGTAACCGAACAAAGTACTTTTGATTTTTAGTTTTTTCATTGCAGTCACAGATTTTTATAAAATTAGGTTTCTCTTTGTGGGGACCAAAAAATATAAAAGGTTTTTTTTTTATCACATTAATGTCCCCACAATGTAATATATACTGTACATAACACACACACATATACACTGAAAGGAGACTTACTGTTTATGCAGTATAAATAATAAAAATACACAGAGGCTGGTTGATTCACAAACTGTAAAAAAGCTCCTTCTTAAGCTCCCTCTTACTCTATACTCTCTCTTTCATTAGATAACATTACACTGCTCTCATTTGTACCACTCAGGAAGTCAAAACCTGACAGAAGGAGCACGCTTTGCAAGAATTTAGGAAGTAAGACTCCAGAGGCTGTCAGCTAATTCTTGGTGCCACAGTGGCTGCTGGAGCCTCTGAGCCCTTGTCAGTCTTCTGGAAGCCCCCGATGACACTGGGAACCTGTAGGCCCGTGGAGAGCATCAGTGCTCCACACCACACCTGCAGGAGACACGCGTCTATTAAACAGGATGAAAACTATGGCAGTGCCATTATTGCAGGTCAGTGCGAGTCCTTTTTCGAGATTACTGCTGGTTTCCACTGTTGTTTTCTGACAAAGTTTGACTCGTGGAAACATCATTACCATTTAACCAGTGTGTCTTGGCATTTTAGGCATTTCATGCATTTCATGCGCCTTTCATCTCACAAACATCCTCCCATGAGACCCTCCGCAGCATCTAATGACAGCGGCCTCTATGATCTTTACTGCCAAATCTAGACAGTTTCACGGGAGAAGGATGCTATATTAAGCGGTCATTTTGTAGGGAGTCTATGAGGTCAAAACACATAATTCTATGATTTTCTTTTTTGCTGATATGCATCAATTACAGTATTTGCATTCAGAATGTCGGGACTGGACGCATGGAGATTTTTGGAAAAGAACACCCAAGAGGAATGAAGGTACGAAGCAGCCTTGCGACCCGATTTCCCCTCCAGAGATAGGTACTGAGCACCCGCACAGAAATAAAGGTACACTCTTAAAGAGAACATCTGGTCCATTCTGTAGCATATGTGGGTTATGCTAAAACTCACCATGAAAGCCGGTATAACAGGCTGGATGAATTTAGTCTTGAATGTGTGGAGTAACTGTTTATTTTCTGCATTGTAGAAGGACAGCTGACCTGGAGAAGACAACATGTCACATGATCACGTCCGATGCAGTGCTTAAGACCACAAGCTAAGTATTTAGTTGAAGCCAGAGACCAGGCAGGTCTCTCATGTTGTGTCTGATGTCCGCCTGCTGTTTGTAGCATGCTGTTATTGCTCTGGGTTTAAATCTGACAGCAAAACCAGGCTCCAGAACATCAATCGATTCACCAACGCTGGGGCATTGAGGTTAGTTACTAATGCATACACTGTACAGGGAAATTCCTTTTGCAGAGTGTATTGCCAGAAAGTACACAAACGCACACACATACACACACAAACATATATAGATACAGATCAGACACAGCATTCATGATGTCTATTAACAGAAACTCCATGATTATGGACAAGCAACCCAATCATCATAAGCTTGCATTACGCTCAGACGTATGTCGAGCTGAAGATCCTGCAATGGAAACTCAAACTAAACCATATCATTGGCAGCAAAGTAAGCAAACGGACTGCAGCTTTGCTTGGAACACAACAAGGCACACCTTAGATGTCAAACAAGTGATCCATGGGAAGAAAAACAGGAGATCACTGAAAGTGAAACTAATATAAGAGAAGAACCTTAGTTTATAATATTCTTACACCCAGAGCACACCCCACAACACTGCAGGCCATGAAAACCTCACACTAGACTATTTAGTTTCATTCAGTATACAATTTAAGGTTTGGGCAAACATCATTTGTGATTTTGGAACGGTTCAGAATTGTTGGAACGGTTGGCTAAGAATGTTAACTTCAAGTCCCAGGGGTTTTACTGAACAATAGCCCAGTAACGTATCCAGCGCAAGTACAGACAGGTAATGTGACATAAGCCGCCCCAAGTAAACAGATCCTAAGGCAAATAAAAACCTGAGACTTTCTGTGAATCTAAAATCAAAACCAGGGCAGGCCACAGTAATTGTTCTGTGACTGCTACCGGCTGCGGCAGTCATCGCTGAGGTTTTACATGCATATTTTTATCAGCTTTATGAAATCCTGGCTTCGTGAACAGTGTCTGATGGATGAAGAGCACTGAAATGCTGGAGAGGCAAGTGGTACTCAACAAAGAAGCCCAATAACTCTGCTTAAACCTGAACTACTAGGTACCGTGCTGTGCATCCTACAGCAGACTTCAGACCCACCCCAACCCTGCATTGAGTAAGGGGCTATAGACAGAAGAGGTAGTTGGATAAAAAGCTATATACACAAAAGAAAGTAGTATTAGAGTAATACTGGAGTTTTACCTCTGTCAAAGTCGCAGTAGACGCCAATCCCACCCGGAACCGGGACTTCGAGACTTTTCGTCTTGTTGTTGTGTTTGGCAGCTAAAGATGTCTGTAGCCAGTTGTTGACATGGACACACCATGAAGTGTTCGTCTTTCCCAGCTGGTCGAACTTGCCGAAGTTCTTGTAGGCCACTCCCACGCTATAAGACTTATAGTCCTTCATTGCCTTCACTTCCCAATAGTGCTGTCCACTGGAAATACTTTTGTCACCTGAGAATGGAATGAGCGCCGATGTAAGCCTACAGAAAACGTCACAGGAGCCGTGCGAACGATCCTCCGCAGGCCTAAAGCAGCACAAGCTCTTACACCAAGACACTGAACCTTCGCCAGAAAGGTAAGTAAATAGATCATATAAAGTTTACTTGTCTATTCATTACTTTGACTCATTCTGCATATTTATAATAATGTTTGCATTCTACTCAACAAAAAATGTATGCAACACAAGCCAGCAGCATATATTAGTGTCCTTTTAGCGTAGGATATATTACTGAAGGCTTGAGTTGGTCTTCTGTATTTATCAAAAATAAATTAAATACAGGGTGACGTATTATATACATTACATGTACAGTAACATATTGTATGCTGCAGGGGGAATGATTACCCAGTACTGAGTAAGACTCTCCTGTAAACCGGTCTCTCCCCCTGGCTGCAGGGCCTCGTGAGGTAGCTCTAATTCTGCTGGGAGATGCTGTCCCACCACTGAGGACACAAAGACAGAACAAGGTGGTGCTATTTCACTGATTCGTTGTTAGTTGCTTAATATAGTTAGCTACCTGGTCAACATCGATTAGCTGTTAGCTAGCAAAGATTCCAACCCAGTCAATATCCATTAGCCAACTAAAAAGATGAGAACCCAGTTAATATCAATTAAAAAAAACATCAAGTACCAGTGATTCTAAGCTGGCCAACATTAATTACTTGTTATCCATAAAAATATCAACGAAGACCACAATTCAGGTAATTCTGACTAGCTGTTAGTCATTAATCACAATCAATGTCAGTACATAGAATCCAAATGGCACCACAATAACCAGACTTTGTGTGTGCAGCTGTGCTATCTTCCCTTTTAAAAGCTAAAGCTGAATAATACAGGGAATAAAACTTTATTTTATTACTAATAAGAGTCAAATAATCTCCTGGACAGTCGGAAGAAACTAAGAGCCTGGAAAGAATCACAAGATCCATGTGTTTGCTTTTACAGTGAACCTTTGAGTGTAATATTACTATATACCAAAAGGAAACCACAAAAATAAATAGTTTTCCTTCTGTAACATCAATATGTAACGGATGAAACTGCTGCTCCCTCACAAAATTATCATTACAGACTGGATCTCTATTTCCAGTGCAAGCCAAAGGCAATCGAACCCGGGTCCACTCGTGAGCTGATCTGGTGGAGGACATACATTGTTTTTCAATATGAGGTCCACCAGGGACAGCTACTAATAAACATAACATGCGGCAATAGTATTCTTCCCAAATGTCAACTTCCCTGGCGGTGCATGGCGCCACTCCTGTGGATTCTGGGATATACACCCAGTAAACCCTAGGCCTAACCTAAATATTACATTCAAGTCTAATTTACAGATTTCACAATAAGCTAATACAGTTGTTGATGTATTGATTTCCAGCTTTAAACAAGAGCTTGTCTTTCTGTGAGGGAAAATATTCAAATTTGGCAACGTGTGCAAAAGGAAGCGTATCTTACCTGCCCTTGTTCTCTTTGCCCTTAACCTTGCTTTCCAGTTTGCCAGACTGTGGATCCCATTCAACTCTTTGGTCCTCGACTTTCAGGTTGAGGTGTGAGGATGTGGCATCCAAGTTGAAATTAAACGCTAGATGAAAAGAATACATAGGTTAATAGAACAGAGACAGTATTGACTTTCAGTGTTTTACTTCCTAGTGTCCATCACTACTTCATAATGAGAAACATTATTCGAATGGCATGACATATATTAAAAATGTGACTGAAGAGCAAGCCTAACCTCTTGTCTCTAAGGTGACGGGATCAGAGTAGTCCCCAACAGCTGCCTTGTTGCACGCTCGTATACGGAAGTTCATGAACTCAGAATCAAATATTAACCCTGAAAGAACAATTTCTCCACGTGATATTTTGTAAGGCTTCCCAGAGACACATAAAACACAAGAGAAAATGGGAATATGTGCCAGACTATATTATCTGACCACTGACAGACGGTTTTCTCTAACAGAACCTATAAAGTGTGCTGTGACGTACCTGTCAGTGTGAATTTTGTAACTTTCACATTATCCGCCACCTCCCAGCAGTATTCGTCTTTCACTCTAGGCAGTCCTTCGTGATTTGTTTTCCGATACTCCAGAATATAGTGATCGATCTTGCTGTCTTCCACTGGCATTCTCCATGCAACTGTCACTGTGTTGTCAGTAACAAGGCAGCCCGTCAAATCAATCTCTGGTGCTCTGGGCACTGAAATATAGTTGCAGACATGCATTAATGAAATTTATACGTCTACTGATCAAAGACACAAACTAGCCTGACCTTTGATGCGATCTAGTTCCTTATAGCTTGGAAATTACTGAGGGAAAAAAATGTACTGTTTCGGTATGAATGCTGTCATGGTGTGTCAGAAGTGTAACAAAAACAAGAACAGTGCAGTGGTAAATGCCAAAGACCATTTCATTAAATATGCCTGGATCCGCTACACAGTCCACTCTGGGGGTGTAAGGTTGGTGCATTTACCGGGCAGAAAGCTAAGCTTTTCCAGCAGTCGCCTCTCTTCAGAGAAGTCAACCATCAGGTAAGACATGTTCGCTGTAGCTTTCAGCTTCATGGTGTGACGAAATGCTGGAGCCACAGTCACCCTTGAATGACATGAGTGTGCGAGACGGTTACAGCGCTTCCCACATCTGAACAGAAAGGGCTCACGCACCACCTTGTGAGGCATTTCCAGCAAAGCAGTGTTCTCTTCAGCACACTAAAGGGATTAGCATAACCCCGACAGAGAGCTCATGCATGCGGCTGTCACACAGTTACCTTATCATTAGTCTGGTAAATACCGTATGAACATTTCCATGAGGACCTCGTGTTGACAGGCCCAGCGAAATAGCCTTACTAAGGTGAGCCTGTGTTTGATAAGCAAGTCAGCAGAAACTTGCGGGGGGGGGGGGGAACTGCGTGCTGCGGGACACGGTAGGAGATGGCAGGATTTAGGGCTGGCAGCACTACCGTCCTTGGCCTCCAGTCCCACTGTGTTTCTTTCTTTAAACAGTGCCACCATATAGCGCTTATGTGTCTGGGACACATCTGTGATTCCACTATAATTTAACAATACCGGTTTGGGAGATAAGGCTGAAATCAAGATGGCCGCCCTAGGCTCAAAGAAAAACACCCTGGCCGTAGCCCTGTAATTTTTATTCAGCTGCTATTTAATGGCTTGTCCTGGTTATACGCGTACCTCAAATCATTTAAACTATTAACGAGCAAGTTTAGATAATACTATTACAATAGCTATGATGTTAGGTCTACTGTGTACAGCACTGGAAAAAATTAAGAGACCATAGCAAAATCTTTACTTTAACGTTCATAAATTTCTGGGTATGCTTCTGCGTTTGCAAACTGCAGCCTAGTTCTTCCCTGTTTCTCATTAACGACGGGCTTCTTCCTTACTTTATGAGACTTCAGTCCTG
>JAODUD010000117.1:19994157-20013100 GCA_026784285.1 Stomatorhinus walkeri
TAAGGGGCTGTAACAGGCCCTCAGCCTGGTTACTGTAACATATTGTAAGGGGCTGTAACAGGCCCTCAGCCTGGTTACTGTAACATATTGTAAGGGGCTGTAACAGGCCCTCAGCCTGGTTACTGTAACATATTGTAAGGGGCTGTAACAGGCCCTCAGCCTGGTTACTGTAACATGTTGTAAGGGGCTGTAACAGGCCCTCAGCCTGGTTACTGTAACATGTTGTAAGGGGCTGTAACAGGCCCTTAGTCTAGTTAGTGCAACATGTAGCACTTTAGCTGCATATGGGTTTAAACACAGACTCTCTCCATAGTCTGCAGTTTCTGCTGCAGGGCTCATTGCAGGGGGAGTAGGGGGCAGGCCGTGGTTGGGCCTATGGACGTTTCTGACAAACCAAAGCCAGTTAGTGAGGCTTCTAGCAGATCCACAGTAACTATGTATTTCCATCTGAGAATGGTAGTTAGCTTTGGAATAATGTTGACCAGGGTCCCCACCACGATCAGTGAATATTATACAAGACTTTGTTAAAGTCACTGTTTGGACTAGCAGATTAGATTGACTTGCTGCGATATGCTCTCTACAGATTTTGAAACCAGGTTAGGCTGCAATATTGTCGTCATTCTGTGAATCGTTGACCTCCCAGGCATCTCTGTCTCTCTGTATCCTCATAAAAGCTGCATCTGGACTGTGATCTATCCTGTAATATCCCCACATCTCAGACCCAGTAAGCCTTGGACTTTACTGCTGCTTGCAATGGGCACAACAGGCTCCCTGAGCAACACAGCTGGCAGGAGATCACACTTAGCCTGCTAGCGATCACTGGCTTTACTCCGATTTCCTCTCATGCCGATACCCCACCACTGTAATCAAAAGAAAATACTATCTGTCGTGACATGGTCTCTGTCAACACAGGAGGCTCAGTGTCTGAACGTAGGATGACACTGACAGGACCTCCATGGTTAACTGTGTAGCTGGCACACAGAGCTCATAACCCTCGAGTCAAGAACTGCTGCATTATTCGGCCACTAAGGTATTAAAGCCGGACATAATCAGTGTGTTTCAGTCTGATAAAATGTGCTGCAGGATACGGTACATTGTCGCATGACCAGTACGCTGCAGCAGGTCATGCAGCATATTTCAGCGCATTACATCATTCTATGCCACAAGACTGCCATAAGGGACACCTCTGTGTATGAATAATGCTCCTTTTCTGAGTGCTGCGGAGGCACATTGTTACAGATGCAGGTGTGACGAAGGCATCCAGCAGCTCTCTGCACTTCCTCCCCTGTTATTTTTCATTTTGACAAAAAAACGCAGAAGAGGCACCTACCTTCATGAAGTCTTCTCCATCTCTGATGAGCATCGCATTGTTGGCGAAGGCTAACAGCTCCTCCGAGCTCTCCAAGGCACTGCTGCTCTGAGTCAGCTGATTCTGTAATGAACAAGGTTGTACATGACAATTAAGATTGGCTTCTGCAATAAATATTACCATAGACTCGAAACCGTCAATGTTGGGGAAGTTACTCACGAACGTAATCCATCACAGGCAGACCTCTGTCTGTAACGGATAACTTCCCCAAGACTGCAAACCATGATATATGAATTATAAGTGAATGGACTATAAACATGAAACAAAGTGGGTGGTATAATCAGGGTATAAATGAAGCTTTTACTGGGCGAGTCTCCCATTTCACATGATTATGAAATTCAGGTTAGTATGAATGCAGACAATCGTTTTTAACAGACTGCTTCACATTATACAACACCATACACACACGAACACACACACACACACAGCGTATCCTCCTGAGGTCCAGCAGTTCATCTTTGTCCCCTGTAGAGGCCATTATGTTTTTGCTCATATCTCTCATTCCGCACATGTCACTCTGTGAATTCCTGTTATTTCTTAAAGAGGACAGTCAGAGCTTTAAGACGACTTCACATGCAGATGTGACCTTGCCAACCTGCTATTTTGATCAAATCAAAATGTTTAGATCAATATGACTTTTTTTTTTTCTCCCCTGGATCTCAAGAGGACGTGCAGCTAGAGGGCAGCAGAGTACCAGAACATAAAACAATGGCGTTGGACTGATAGGGTCGGAAGGGTCAAAGGTCAGCCGGCTGACGACACCCCTAGGCCATGCTAACCCGAAGGTCAAATGATTCTGTGCTGCAACTCACCTCTTTACAAGTCAACATTTTAAAAAGGAATTGGACAATCTGTCAAAGTCCAGCCTGCATTTGGGATTGCTTTTCAGCTTCTATTTCATTCATGTGGGCACAAACTGACATTATGCTGCAAGCCCAATGCATGAAGCAGGCTTTAATAACCTTGTATGGAATCGTCAAAGTCTCCAGTATAATCTGTAGCATCTGCTGGGAGTTAATGCAGAAATAAGCACTTCATCTGCACTCCGATGTTCTTATACGATGACATATAAAATGTCTGCCTTCATATTAGAGATACTCCTAAACTGAATTGCCATGTGCATCATTTTAACGCAGCCTGGAGTGTCCCCTGTGCGCAGACCTGGAGACGCTGGGCCCCCGCATTACCTGCAGCTCCTGCATCTTCCGAGTCTGCTCCTGTTTGACTGTGCCGGTCATGGTCTCTTTCATCTCGTACAGCATGGAAAATAATGTGTCAAACTCTTCTTCCAGATCAGACAGCACTTGCGAGGTGTTGCTCTGTGAAAATCAGATGCATCTGTTACACATATAACCTTCATAAACAGCTAATCTAGGTGGAATTTACTACAGCCATTATCCTGCTAAAAAAACCATACTTAATTACAACCGCTTCCTTCTATAGGCCCTATAACAGCCCATATTATTTTAAACGCATCAGTTTTATCCTGGGCACTTGCTGCATAGCCTTGGAGTTTAGGAGGATTCCACACATAGACTCGCTATCATTTGCGTGGACATATTCTGTAGCCCACTGGTTGTCATGCTGGAAAAGTCGCACGCTAATTATACACACAAGGCTCAGTTGTGATGTGACAGAAATGGCTCTGCTACTTCAACCGGCTCAGAGAAACCATGGAAAATGACAAGAAGGCTTCCAAGATGTGAGGAAACAAGTCTAATTTCCAGGGAGAAAAAGTGCAAGTGTCGATTTCTTAAAACTAACTAATAAGTGTATCACCCCTACAATATTAGCATGGTGTAGGATGATTAACACTAACATAAAAGAACAGTGCTGAAAATAGTAAATTATGTACCAGCTTACACAGTCGGAGCTTAGAATAGTGTTCGTCAGTCGGCCTTAAATTCAACATACAACAAACCACAATTTAGTGTGTAGTACATGCAGGCCACAGACTCACCTGCAGACTTGTTAGGGAATACCTGAGTGTTTCAATGAAAGTGTGGAGCTCTTCTTTTCTTTTGGCTAATGTAGTAATTATCCTGTGCAGGGCCTCCTGGCGAGAGAGCAGATGCTTCAGTATGTGAGAGTAAGCCAGGCATGTAGCCGTGACGAAAAGCAGCAGGTTTGTAAATCCCTCAAACTCAGCTTCAGCTCCGGCCCTATCGGCAGGCTTGCCAAACCCGCCCCCACAATAATGGGCTACTGTGAGCTACCCAAGGTACACGGCTAAGTCACTGTGAGCACCACAGAGACTCAGCACAGCTTCTCAGTATACAGTACACAGTCAGGCAGCAAGTATAGCTGTTCAGTATACAGTACACACTCAGGCGGTGAAGTGCAGCTTCAGTTTACAGTACCCATTTCAGGCGGTGAAGTACAGCTTCTCAGTTTACAGTACCCAGTCAGGCGGTGAAGTACAGCTTCTCAGTTTACATTACCCAGTCAGGCGGTGAAGTACAGCTTCTCAGTATACAGTACCCAGTCAGGCGGTGAAGTGCAGCTTCTCAGTTTACAGTACCCAGTCAGGCGGTGAAGTACAGCTTCTCAGTATACAGTACACAGTCAGGCGGTGAAGTACAGCTTCTCAGTTTACAGTACCCAAGCAGGCAGTAAGTACCTATACTTACTTGTAGATAATTCTATTTCTGAAAAAATGTATATTTAGCAAGGAATCGGTCAGTATGTCTCTGAAAAACAGGATTGTTTCCAAAATTATGCGTACATGCTGAAATCTCTGCAGTGTCATTTAAAAACAGGAAATGCTGGAAACTGACTGCAAAATCAGAAATAGGTGCTAGAGAGAAATATCAGTTCTATCCATACGATTCCAGGATAAAACAAAGTTAACACCTCCAGCTATGGGGAAGAAAAATATTATAGAAAATATTAATGTGTTAACAGAGAAGTGAAGCCAGAGAGTTACGAGTAAATTCTGGATGGAAGCCGAGTGCTATTTCTGATGTTCTCTTACTGGTTAGGCGATTAACAGAAGGGCACAAGTAATACCAAAGGCCTGAAAGAAACTTTATTATGTGATTATAATTAATCTCCCTGCAGTGAAAAGATGGATATGCCGTGTGTCTGCACTGCAGGATGTGTGCATCACTGCAGCATTCACAGGAGGGTGTGTACAGCGACCACTGGACTACAGCACCCCCTGCATTCATGACAACAGCTTTGGTATGGACTTGCTCTCTTTTCATTGTACTTTCTGCACAAAAAATGTTCAATTCTTAAGAAGAACGCAATGAACAGTCCTAACTACCCCGTAGGAACTAATGACTCAGGCTTCGGTGATGTCACCTAGTCATTTGTCCCCACCAAAACTGAGTTTGCACCGTTTTATTTTGGATAACAGTCAGGCATAGCAGCTAAGTCAGATGCTCTGCACCAAGAAGCCGAAATGAGGACACCATCAACTTTGTGCAACTGCCACAGTTTATTAATACCTTTCATTTTAACATAAACATTAAAGACTTTGGAGTCACTGATAAAAACACATAAGGATATACTTAAAGGTATTGTTGCACACATTACAACATTTTTTAAATAGAGCAGAATGTATTGCATTCTAAGAAAAATACATAAAACCAAAACATAATACATACAGATTTTTGAAATATAAGGTGATGATGATGATTATAATGGTCCATGGTCCTATAAATATTACTTTAAATATTAATGTTACATTTACATATTCTAAATATGTATTGTGATGCTTGTGTAATTTTAGTGACCCTTTATTATAGTGACTATAGTGCTCATATATCCATGTCACACTGCACTCCTGACTACATTGCAAGCACACAAATATTCTTGAACTTCAAATGTTTACAACGAGATATTTCATGATTAAAATGGAAGAATGTTACCAACGGGCGAAATTAAATTTAATGGAAAGGATGATATGGTCTCAGGCAGCTAGCTGTCCGCGAGCAGTTCAGCGCGGGTCTGAGAGGGCCATCGGAAAGAAAGCCACCGATACTCATCCACAAATCATTAAGCGCAGAGTTTCACATTCCCCAGTCGACTAATTGAAAAAGTTACGCTACAATATAAAGAGTCACGACTCATTCTTTGGTTTCTCTGTGCACCTGTTGAGATGCTTAAATATACTAGTAAAGAGTATTCAAAATGACATGATAGCAATTGAAGGACAATGAGTACAAACACTAGAGGTGCTGAAAACACATAAGCGCATTAAAATGCTTGAAATGGGTGTCCGCATCTAGTTCTGAGCACATTAAAATGCTCACACAGTAACAACTACATTTAACAAATGAGAAACTTGCAATATCGAATGTCCTTATAGAAAAAAAGGAAGATGTAAAGTGTATTTAATAGGTTTAAGACGCAGGAAGGGGTAAGAAACAGCAGACGTTATCACGGATCTGCTGTAAGCCTGATCCCATTACCCTGCGGTGATGCCTGCAGCAACAGCGGGCCCAACATACATTGTCATATATCTCTGGGCTATTTTAATCTTGTCTTATTTTAGCAACATATAGTCACTGGCGCTAGACACATACCAAATACACGACTAAAATCTAATTTGTTTTAATCTTATGGCGATCAACTGAGAGCCGGCTAACCAACAACTTGCACTGAAAGTGTTAAAGAGTGCCCAGACAAGCCGAGCCCCCAGAGGGACAGCATGGATTTATGAAACACACGGACCCTTACTTTTTGGGAGTCCATGGCGGAGATGTTCACAGACCAAACGTGATGATTCACGCAGCCAAATCGAATCAAGGAGAAAGAGTCTCTGGTGGGAGAGAGAAAGTGGAGCAGCAGCGACATGCGCGATTCACTTTCACTGTGACATCAAGACTGTGGGAGACCCAGAGGGACAGCCGCTCCCAGAAAGCGCATTGTGAGTCTGCGCAGTGGGCAGCGGACTGCCCAGGGGATGCTGATCTGCGCAGCGAAAAGTGGACTGCGGGACAGATGGTGGACTACGCAACGGATTGCACATGTGATTGTAGACTGAACGCCGGCAGTAGACTGCATGGAGGTTGGTGATCTGCGCAGCGAACTGCATAGACAAGGGTCCCCTGGGCAGCGGACTGCGCAAACGTTGAGCGGCGAACGTGACACGAAGCTTGACGCGCGTCTCCGAACACGCTTTACGGCAGCATTATGCGCATGCGCAGAATGGGAATCTGGAATGCTTTTATAAAGGTACCTGGAGCGCTATAGAGAAGTAGTTTCAGCTATGTATCTGTACAACGGGGCGGTCGCAGCTGTTTGGCTGTCTGTGGTAAGGTCGATTTAAACTGTCTTTTTGTTCTCCAGATTAAAAACCTAAGCAAAAGCATTAGTTCTGCGGGCTCCTCTGAAGCTGGCCACCGTAAATATGTATTCTCCCTTTTGCATTTTGAATACTATTCCCAAAGACAGTGGTCCCAGGCTCCCTGCTCTACCAAACACATTTCCTTGACCATCATTTATATTGTACATGTTAAGTGTTAAAATTAAGTATATTTTCTCTGCAGTGTTCGTGAACATGATCCACGTTCGGTTTCCTGCCTCTCTCTCTCTGCTGTGCTGAATAAGAGAACCGAGACCAATGCTTAGGCTGAACAGGACTGCGGTTCTGGTCCTGCTTGGTACCACCAGTCTCCTGTTCCTGCTTTTCCAGCTCTATTACTACAGACACTATCTGTCAAAGGTGAGAGATACACCAGACAATCTTCAGTTTGATATGCTGGTTTAATCTAATTGAACTTTCCACTTCACTGTTTTGTTTGTGTATTTTTATATTTAGCATGGGACACACGCCTCCTATGATAAATCCATCCAACTGGACAGTGGACAACACCTGGTATGATGTAGTGGACTGTGTGTTTCACGGTAAAAAACTGAAAAAAACAAAACTGAACCTTAAAAAGGGACAGAGTGCTAGACAGTAGGACTTCTGTTTCTGTCATTATTCTTACATTCTGAGGTCAGAAAACAAGTAATGGCTGTGAAGTGTTCTCCATAAACTCTTATGCAGGTTTTCTGGTAATATGGTATACTGTGATATTTCAGGTATACTGTAGAATTTCAGAATCCTGTTTGTGTTATATCGACAAAATTTGATAATACCAGAATAGAATTGCTTTCGAAAATACCATATACTGCACTACGGTAATATGAAAAAATTAGATACCGCATGTGCAAATTAATACCAGTAAAGTATATAATATTGATAAAGTGCATAATGTATTATCAATAGTGTTCCCAACTAACCTATTTTTTTGTCATTTTTGGGGACTCATGCAGCAGGTAGTGAAGAAGTTCCTGGATCTGGTTTCCCGGTACAGCCTTGCAGTCTTCCTGGTTGACATAGCCACGTTGGGCCGCCTGTCCCAGCGCCCCGCACAGCCGAGGGGAAGTCAAGCTAATGAGCATCACTGCAGCATTCTCTGCTCCAGCAGGGGGTTCACCACCTTCGCGATGCTGGCAAAGTTTTGGAAGTATGATGTAAGGAACGGTGTGGTATTGAAGTCCACAGTATAGCTCTTCTGTTATAGGATTTACATGACACTTTGTTTACTGAAATTTCTGAATTCTCTTTAGAAACTTTTAATTTGACATAAAATTAGTATCATGAGTAGGTACTTTGTTGGTTTTGGATGTATGACACAGTGGTCTCTTTGGCTTTTTTTCCAGGTCAAGTGATTAATTTAAATTAATTTTATTTTGTATTTGACTTCCATAAGGAGTGTATATAGCACCCTCAGTATGTTGACAGAATGATTTTTACTTAAGAGCTCATGTTTTCTGCCCCACAGCATCACTTCCTTTATCTGTGTCAAACTATGGTTCTGTCACTTCTGATGGGTTTTGATCCATTACAGGCCAGTCTTGCGAAGACGGCATCAGAACTTGGGTTGGAGCTACTTGAAATTCAAGGCAAAGACCCTCGGCTTGTGGGCCTGGACGACCTCTCCAGCACCGAGATTCCCCTGCACCTCCTCTTCCGCTCCAGCCAACACCTAGTCCACCTTGTGGTCTTCTATGAGCGCAGCGGGAATTACCTGTGGCACGGCGCGCTGCGGCTGAAACCCGGCATGGACAGGGAGTTCGCGCCATTCCGGAGGCTTGACTTCGGCCGTCAGGCTGGAGCATTTGACAGGTGAGCCGAGGCTGGATTCCAGGGAAGCGAGGTCGGGTTTACCAGGGGAATGTGTAACATGATTTCATACTGGGTGGGCCAGTGTTCAAGATGCTTGTGGGATATAAAACTGTGGCTTCCGCAAAGTGATGCTGCAGGTTACAGAGATTATCCCTGTGATTCCAGATATACTCAACACCACTGGGGCTTCTTTTCTACTCTTTAAATACTCATATGGTGCCATCTATACTCTACATGCTGTTGGGACTAATTCTCTACTCTTTAAATACTCATGTGGTGCATTTTACAGTCTACATACTGCTGTAGCTTCATCTCTACTCTTTAAATACTCCTATGGTGCCATCTATACTCTACATGCTGTTGGGACTAATTATCTACTCTTTAAATACTCCTGTGGTGTCATTTACGGTCTACATACTGTTATAGCTTCTTCATTACTCTTTAAATACTGCTGTGATGCCACCTCTACTAATGCTATTGCTGTTGGGACATCGTTTGTACTGTCTAAATATGCCATTGGTGTCATCTGTACTCTACATGCTGTTGGAGCTTCTTCTGTAATCTTTAAATCTACACAACCCATTTTGTACATTACTTGCCCTTAAAGCCCTTAACCTCAGGCCAGGAGGGACTGGAGGAGTGGAAGGCACTGTTCATCTGCCTTGAGTGATTGTAAACCTTGTTTTCCGTCAGACCCGAGCTGGTCCTGAGCTCTCTGGATGGCCTGGATGTGTGGATCCCCAAGAACGTCTCGCGCTTTCTCATTGAGCACAGCCAATCCCATTTCCTGGAGTGCAGATACAAGGATGCCCGGGCCTTCTACCAGGTCTGTGTTGTTCATGTCCTGATGGTTAATTCTTGCGAAGCCTTCCTGTGTAGATATGGGACTTTTCTCCCATATGCTTCTCAGCTGTACCCTGATGACACCTCCCCAGAGTCCATGGAGTTCAGGATGAAGGCCAAGACTCTACTCCATCTGGCAGCACAGGTCCTAACCGGCCTGGGGGTTCCCTTCTGGCTGAGCAGTGGCACATGTCTGGGTGAGGGAAGACCCGTCAGTTTCGAAGTTTCACTGCTTTGAAACTGTTCTTCAGTTAATAGAACATTTATGTGTTTGTACCTCAAATACCTGAACTTTGAAGAGTTATAGTCAGGGAATGGTGTGGTGTAGTCTGTATATTTGGTTAGTTTCTTTTATTCTTGTGATATAGCAAATCGAGTTTGAGTTGGTCTTTAAAGCACCTGAGGCAGACTGCATCCCAACTCTCCTAGGCTGGTTTCGTCAGTGCAATGTGATACCTTACAGCAAGGATGTTGACCTGGGTGTCTGGATAAAGGACTACAAGCCAGAAATCATTCAGGCCTTTCAGACCTCTGGCCTGCCTCTCAAGCACAAGTTTGGAAAGGTACGTCTCAAAAGTCACGTAATATTTGTGAAAATACATAAGACATTAAAAAATTTTATTGATACCCATATTTGCACAACCAGTTACCCTGTCACAATGTTTCAGCCAAACAGTGACTTCGAGTATTTATAGGACCTTTCACAGAGGTTAAATACATAGTTTTACTTTCTTGTAATTTGGCATTATAATAAAGGTGGTCCGGGGTACAGGTACAAACAGTGGAAAATCCAGAGCATGTGAGTGGAGTGGAACGTGAGCGAGGAGCGGAGTGGGTGGGATTTGGTCAGAACGTGGAGCGGTTTTTTAATTAAGGCTGGAGCAGTTGCTCTGTCTCGCTCCAATTTCGCTTCAATATCCAGATCTACCCAGAATTCATCTGTATAATTGTCTATATATATAAGACTGTTTGGCTGAGATGGAATTGTGAAGCTTGTGTGAAGTTTTTCACAAAGGAAACTGATAGATCTTACAAGTGTAGTATTCTTATCAAACGTATAGATGACAATAATGTAGAGCAAGAACAACAATGTGGTGAATCTGTTTCAGTGAGTAAAGATTCACTTTGGAATCACATTTTTTGGAAACATGATAGTGTGCTACACGAACAGGCGGAAGCCAGAGTAAAACGTGAGCAAGTTTTATATGGTTGTAGCATATCAAGTCTATAGAGTAAAGCTTATAAAGTAAATACTGGTAATCAAATAAATTAGTTTTGTCATTCAAAGTAGGTCTAATAGGATTTTTTGAATTTCACATGACGCTGTCAGTGAAATTTTATTTTATAGAGACGCAGCAGCATCATCAACTGAAAAAAACTAAGGAATTTAAAACGTGGATGATTAGCCTGTATATTCTTTAGGCTATCCGTTGTTGCCTATATGTTGCTTAAAGATAAATATTTTCTGTTCTGAGTGGCAATGCTGCCGTTGCTCATATTTCTTTATTCTTTTGAAGGAAGGCTTCGGTTGAAGGTGACAGTTGTTAGGCATGCAGATTATTTGTCCCTCTTTTAAATTGGAGCGAGCGTGGAGCGATTTGACTGGAGCAGGATGACATTGTAGTGGAGCGAGGAGCGGTGTTGAGCGGAGTGACTTGGTGGGAATTAGAGCGGAGGAGCGGGCGGAGCCAACAGCCTCGTGAGCGAGGAGCGGAAACTCTCACCGCTCCCCTCCGCTCACATGCTCTGTAATCCACCATGCGGTATGGGCCCAGAATCATATCACTGTACTCTCCACAGGTAGAGGACAGTCTGGAGCTCTCTTTCCAGGGGCAGGACGTAAAGCTGGACATCTTCTTCTTCTATGAAGAAGGTGACATTGTGTGGAACGGCGGCACGCAGGCCAAGAGCGGCAAGAAGTTCAAGTTTGTATCTCAGTTTGTGTACACTTACATTTCCTGCTGCTGCGTTTCGGATCTGCCGTAGGGAGAACAGATTGTGACCTTTCTGTTAGTAATGCCACTGTTTCTGATAATTATTGGTAATATTTATTTTGCTTTCGAGTCTCCTTGCAGTTGAGTAACCTAGGCTTTGTCCACAGGTATGTTTTTCCGAGGTTCAGCCTGTGCTGGACAGAGCTCCTGCAGCTCAGAGTACGGGTCCCATGTGAGACACTGGATTATGTGGAGGCCAACTATGGCCCAACCTGGAAGATCCCCGTCAAAACATGGGACTGGAAGAGCTCACCAGCTAATGTGCAGGAAAATGGGGTGTGGCCAGTGAGGGAGTGGAATGAGGTCGTTCAGGTGTACTGAGTGTCACGGTGTTCAGTAGAGTGCTGTAAATAAAGTCATGTAGTGGTTTCTCTTTTCAGTACGTTACGTATCCCACACTCAGTTTAAAGTTGTCAATGTTGAGTTTTCTGTGTATATGAATGTGTTTTCGTTTAGGTCATATTAAAAAAGGGGTCCCAGAGTGCTCTGTGCTTTTTCTGAGTGTTACAGTCCTGGCCGACTCTTGGGATGTATGTGGCCCCCCTCAGCCCACTGTACGCAATACTATCCATGCTTACAGTTATGCTCGCAAACCCCTTTTCATCCATTGCTGCCTAAAGAAAAACAACAATGGCACTAATGGAAATTCAGTATATAATGATTAGCTTTTAGGCAGCTTTTCCCAGCAAAAGGTATTTTTAGTATTTTTTTAAAATATTACAAATTGAAGTATCTAGATGTATTTCATGTTTTTATATGAGTAAGTGTGAGCTGCACTTTTTGAAAGAAGGCAAGTACAATAAAGTGGAACCTCAAGCTAGGAATGAACAACTTTAGCACAAATTCTACTGAGAAATTTGTAGTAAGACCTCCTGTGCACATAAATCTGGATTCTTAGAACAGTTAATCCTTGCACAGAGAAATTGAGATCTATCATAAGATGATTTTTGTCTCCTATAGGCCTCTCAGTCTAAAAATATGGGTAGGAGGAGGTTTGCTGGGTCTACAACTGTCTGGATAATATCAAGAAGGTCATTGTTAAATTACGTTTATTCTGATTTTGTCTTTATCCTGGGTTCAAAAATGCCTAAAGTCCTGCTTTAGGTTCTATGAGTTACAGTTAAATTACAGTATTACAATAGTAAAACATATCTGGATACACCAGTAGAGGTGTCGTCTCTCATATGGAACCAACAGTAGCCAATTCAATGCGATGTGTGACAGATTGCAGAGTAATGACTGGAGTTATTGGTAATACAAAGCTTATCGTAGCATATGAGTTCAACACACACCTTATAAGGGCTTGTCACCACAGTAAAATCTACAAAACAGACTCACTTCCACTGCATGTCACTAGGTATTTGCCGGGTGCATTTCACTTACTTCCGATGGAAGTTTTGAAGAAGAGAGACTCGCTGGGAGCAGCCAAGACGGCTGCGGAGGCGGGGATTTCGTTCCCTCTATGCTGATTGGACGCTGTGGTGACGCGCTCCTACGCAGGGCGGATGGCAACTCGGCGACCAAAAGGCTGGGAGAGAACTCTCGCGATAAGTGCCACTCCAGGTTGCCAAGCGACAGTAAGAGAAGTTGACGGAGAAAAAGCAACTAAAAGCATCGGACTATTCGGGTAAAGATGATGCTGGTTAGCTGTAACTAGATGTATATAACTGCACTGATTTGATTATTTTAATTATATCCCCACGTTTATTTATGTAATTGGACATTTCTTGTTCTGTGGAGCAGTGTACGTAGGTTCCAGAAAGCGAGAGGAAGGAGATAGAGAAAAACAAACTAGTTGATGTCACAATAGTCTGTACTTACCTGGTGCTTGTTTGCTTAGTTGGACGTGGTGAATAAATGGGAAAGCTGACAATGTGAAGAGATTTGGATTTAATCTCGAAATACGGTATTAGTTATGACATGTCCCCACGGACCGTTAACTAACGTAACTAGTTACCTACCCCGTCTTTGTCTGTGTGTACATGGCCTACTGCCTAAAAATGATAATAATCCTGGGGAGTAAGCTGTTTGTTTTCTAATGTTGTTTATCTACATGAATGTACCTTTACCTTAACTTTATATCTTACGCACCGGGAGCGTTTCGAGAGATCCGTGAAAGTGGCGGGGCTGAGCCTTTATTAGGGGGGCTGGAATTAATTAAAACGAATGAGAGCACACGCTTAAAAATAAAGAGTGGTACAGTGTACATTTATTTGAAGAAGGTGTCTGAAGGGGGGGGGGGTTAGTGTGAGGAGGTTGGTTGGATGTTTATGAATGGTGGGTTGGGGAACAGGAGGGTGTGGAGGGGGGGTGACATCGTAAAGCATTCAGAACGTCACCCCGGGGGAAGCTCCTCCAGACCGATTCTAATTATCACCAATTTACTGCGTTAATGCAGAGCGTCCCCGTGAGAGGCTGTACCTCTGCTCAGAGTGTGGCATGGAGGCAGGCCCGGCCCTCCCCCACCCCAACCCTGACTTGATCAGAAAGCCAATGAGGGATAAAGGTCCCACCCCCCGCTTGACCAGAAATCCAATGAAGGATGAGGTGCCCTGTAAAATCGCTTCCATTCCATCAAACAAAAATCTCAAACTTCTCAATCTTCGGATGAAAATCCGAACATCCAAGCATGTGTGATTCTCACACCCTGTAACTCTTTATGAAAGTCTTATAAATGTATATTTATTAGCTTAAGTCATGCATAGTTAGCCATCATTCTCCTTAGTAAAGAACCAGCCCTCTTATCCAATCATTTCTAACTTTGCTCCTGGTTGTTATTTTGGGGTGGAGGATGGTAAGGAAGGAAGTTAAACAGAAATGAGGTGCAGAGGGAAAGGTGTACGATGACCAGGAACCATCCATAGACTAAGGAGAGGGGAGGTCCTGAGCAAGTGGCTGCACTGGCGTTGCTGTCGGCTGGGTCTGCATATATCCTGGTTAGTATTGTTATGTAGTGGAAAGACCTGTCTGGCTGGGATGGTCCAAGCCTGTGGAGATGCCAGGCATATTAAGGCTGAGGCTGCTGTATTAGGGCAGGGATGGAGAGGGATGTGGGGATGACTACTTTTGGTATGTTATGGACGTCTACTCTAGGGGTTATGGACAACTGAGGACATAAGAAGAACGGCAAGACCAAGCCTGACTGGGCGACTTGGCGGAAATGTTTGGAAGGTGAGTCGGGGCAGCGATGGTGTTGCCTGTGAAAGGATCTAATGGCCTGATCACAATGGCTATTGATAAGGTCAAGAAGAATCTAGTCTAGGATGAGAAGAAAAGCCCTCATCCAGTGGGATTCACTGGCAGGCAAGGCTTCTACGCCATTATGGCAACTGACCAAGGATACGGATACGTACCCCCACTGAACACCCTGTTACCAAGATACTGCAAACCAGGTTCCAGACCGACTGCCTATGCAGCAATATTGATGAACGCCAACAGATGTGTCACGTGTTACACAGCTCAAGGAAGTCTCTGGATATCTCACGATAATATCCCAGCTGCTTCCTGCTCCAACTCCACGGGCTCTGGTAGCTCTACATTCCTAATTATTCAGGTTTTAGTCTTTTTTACAGGCAATTTAGATGAGAACTGGAGAAATTTGATATGTCCCGCACGTCCTGGAGAATAAAAGTGCATGTTTAAGCAGTGAAAGCTTCCAGCTGACAAGCCTCATCCATGGGTTACCTGCATCGCCCCATGGGGCGAGATTTACGATCATGAGTAACAAATGAATCGTGGAGTGAAGTGAAAACCAGGGGTCTCCACGGGGGGGCTCTAGTGAGGTGGGTGGGTGTGTGTGTGCAGTGGGGCGTGGGGGGGATGTCCTTCTGGATGGATCTTTAAAGACATTAACAGTCCATTCTTCCTGGCCACCGACTGCTGATTTAGACGCACAAAGACAATAGCGGTGTGACATCAGTTTGTTTCGGGTCGCCGTGGGAGTACAGCGAGGGGGGGGCTGAGGTATAATTTTAACAATTGAACCAACTCCCCCATGCAGAACCGCCCCACTCCATTCCCCCCACCACATCAGCCCTACAGGTAAATAACGAGAAAGCTACCCAGTCCTATCTGTCCCAGTGTCCCACAGGCCTCAGATTGGCTCAACTTCGTGACCCACCAGTCCTGTTTCTGCCGTGTCACAGGTGCACCTCGGGGCTTCTGGGTAACAGGAAGTTGCTTGGTTTGGGACCAACAATTTCCTGCCTTGCTCTGAACTGCCTTCATTCTTATGATCAGTTTCATTGGAGCTTCTGAGTCACCTGACTAATCCATACCCCAAGTGGGGAAAAGCAGATGTCCCTGGGACGAGGAACACGTTAAGACTTCCTCAAATTCATGCAAGGGCCGTCCAGCCTTCCAGGGAGAGTGTCAGATGTTCCCCAAGGTTGCATATCCCAGTATGTCTGTGTTTGTAGGCTGCAGGTCAAAGTGACTTCTTACAGTAAAATAATGATGAGGAGATAAACATTTTCATGCTGACTACAGAGAGGGATAGAAGCTACCAGGGGAAACGCTTAAATGCTGATGGAGGAGACCGCAAGAGGGATAGCAATCTGTTGAAAGTATAGACAGCTCAACTCAGAGTCAGCCCTTAGCACTGGGTCTAAACTAGTGATGCTGGCACAATGAGCGCTTTTGATGTACAAGGTGTGCGTTTCACAAACCCTGGATGTGTCGATCAAACGGGCACCATTTGCACTCTGAGGGAACAGTGAACGACTCGCGATTCACACTAAATGTGTGTGATGGGGCCCCTGCTGCTGACTGACCTTGACGAATATAGCCGTGTGCCACTGTTTATGGTAAATCCCGGGTTCAAAAACACGGGGAAGCTTTTATCGCACATGGACAAGGCGGGATTTGAGACACAGAGTGAGAAAAACAGGCCACGAAGCCAGGTGTTTGAGTTCCATCGGATTTGTGAAGCGCTTGAAACACAGCCAATGGCTGCTGAAAAAATCCCCTCTCGATCCAGAGGTAAACGTCCGGAGCTCTTACTCTGTTTTATTAAAGTGACCGATTGTGACCAAGGCCATCTGGTCCACAAGTGGCATTGCTGACGTTTGCAAATAAACTAAAATGTAACTCTTTTGTTGATGTGAACTGAGATCCAGGCGGCGTGGTGGGCTTTGTAATTTGGTCTTTGTCATATCGTCCACTTTCACAGAGCCCTACCCGGAGAATGTCTTTCAGTCCTAATTGGTAAATGTCTAACTGAAAGTAATGAAACGGAGAATCCACTGTTAACGGGTCAGAGTGCCAACAATGAGATCACAGAGGAGACCCCTGACCTGGTTGCCATTAATTTTTTCCTCTGTGCTTCCCCCTCGCTGTCGGGACTCATTATCCCCGGCCGCATTGTTTGGGAAGCGGATCCCGCTAATGTAGGAACGCCGCCGTCGACGATGGAATAGCGGGAAGAAGACAAATGGCGTGATCGGCGGGACCTGTGAGTGTCCCCTCTGCCCGCCATGCATCAGCCAAGGCACGGGCTTAAAAAATGGCTTTTTTATTCGTCTGCCAAGCATCTGGGGGCTTTGGCCGGCCCTGCGGAATGAACCGCTATTGTCTGCCCCCCGTCCACAAAGACAAAAAGCCCCACAGAATCATTTTTCAGAATCAGTTTTGTTGAAAATTCCCCAAACTATATTAGGGTTCCCAGCCACTGTTAACTCCCACTGAAGTGCCCCTGTTTGAAGTTACCCCAGTCAAACGACAGCATGCTGTCTCTTTAAGAAACAAATCAGGCCCTTCAAACAGGATATTGGGATCCTTGCAAATTTAACCATAAAACCATCTGTGCTTGCTAAGAATATTATGGGTTTCATATTTATAGGGAATGAGAACTGAGTTGTCCTGTACTTTATTAAACATTAAACTGGATCCTGTAATTGGAAGGACACTCACAGTGTCAGTTTATGTGGCTGGTTATGATTAGCTCAAAGTCACATGCCTAAATGCCTTGTAGATTAGTGCTTAGCGTTCAGTCTGCTAACGAGTGATAGCTTCCCTGTCCAACCCTCTCGCAGCTGACTCCTTCACTGTCTAGAAGCTTTGAGTGAATATTCTAAAAAGCCTGAACATCGGACTAAATTGCCCCAAAGTTACGCACATTCACGTTTAAAGTCAAAAACGACCCGGGCAAGTTAATGGGCATCTCACGCAGCCTCTCACAGTCCCCCACTGGACTCCGCTCCTGATGTATTCAATTTCCACCCCGCTGATGAATGGGCGGTAAAAGTGAAAAGGCCTGTTATTACATCTGAGACCATCGCTGTGGCCTGCCAGTCCCCGGGGTGATGAGGGGCGGACCTTGGGTTATGGCCGGCGGCGGCCTATTGGCTGAGGAGATCGCTGCGGCAACAGTGTCTCGGTAACCCCAGTAGAGTCACCAGGATGATGTAGCACCTCCTTGCATCGGGGGAAATAATGTTTGTTTACCCCAGTGTACCCTAGAGGCTCACGCAAGAAAAATGGACTTAGCGCAGGGTGAAGTGGGACCTGACATATTTCTGGCGACGTGGTGAGCGCCCACATGACTCTCCAGGATAATTAAAAGTTATACACATTTGTCTTGTCACCAAGCACAATAAATTTGCATGCTGGCACCGAGCAATCCTCGGAAAGCCGGCCCACTCCTTCAGTGCACCATTTTGCCACGTCTCTGGGGTCCTCTTCCAACTGTAAGCTGCTCAGATAGACCATTTCTTCCCCTCAATATTATCCTGCCTTTGTCTTCAAAGACCATCTGAAGAACCAAAATGATAACACACCTATTCTGGTTTCTGATGACATAAAACTTATTTAGCACAAGTGGTCTGGCTGTATTGATTGAAGTTGGAGCAAAAAGTGTCCTTTTTAGTCATATTACAGTGATTAACCAAATAAAGCCCTTGCTAGGTTTGTATTTGCGTGTGCGAGCCTGTCAAAGGATGGCACTGCATTCAAATATGTCAGCTTTAGCAAACGACTGTCACACATACATCTCTTTGCACGAAAAGGCACTAAAGCACATAACCTCTGTTCAACAAATAAAGAGAGTAAGCTAAACACCTTTTTTATGGAGGGGGTGGAGGGTTTAAAGCCACTGTGGCCCCCCACCTGCAGTTCAGCCCCGTCGCCTGACTGTAGGGGCATCTGGTGTCAAGTCTGCTGCGTCCTTCTGTCTCCTACAAGCTGTTTCCTCTGCCACGCAGGGCGCCTGTCACGCCACAGTGCTGCAGGGGGGTTAAGGAGGGTAAATGGCCTACCGGCAAGGGGTGCTCAGTGGTGCCGCCTGCTGGTACTTCATGCAAACTGTAAATCCTTCACCTAAGGAAGAACTAAGGAAGGAGAACTGTAACAGAATGTTAACTCTGTGTAACTCTGCTGTATTCTGGGGTTTCTTGTTAGCCCCTGACATCTACTGATAGGATCATCTATTTAAGTCATCAAACTCTGCCCACACTACCTGGGTAATCCTCCCCAGCTCCACGTGGGGACCGGGAGGAGGAAGTCCCGCGCCTCTGGTTACCGGCTGCCAGCCTCCTTGCGTCTCCCCCTTCATAAGCCTAAAACGTGTGTCATCTCTCAGCACAGTCACCTTTTCCCTGACCGGTGGGGGGGGGG